>CM052898.1:35790415-35871649 GCA_028534135.1 Potos flavus | reverse complement strand
CGTGGGATCAAGAGCCACATACTCTACCCACTGAGCCAGCCAGGCACCCCAACTTTTCAAAGTTTTAATAGAGATTTTGAGAAGTCAATTGTAGTCATGGAAGATGAAAATGGAAGTTTTAGATTTGGTATATATTTTATATAGACACTAAACATTAAGTTATGATTTATCATAACATTTATTTTGGTTTAAAAAAGCCTGATAGCAAATATCAGACTGGTAATTACAGAAATTATAAAAAACAAGGCAAAGCCTGACAAAACAAAATATTTTGGTTTCTACTTAATACTGCAATGTAAGTCAGAGAAACAAATATATCTTAAATATAGTCTCCCATCACGAGAAGAAAGAAAAGCCTATCTGTTGTTACACCTCAGGGTTCTGCATAAGCCCACTTTTCTATTTACGTATGGCTTCTATAACTAGCCTTTTGATGATTTCTAAATTGACATTCAACCAGACAGCCGTCTGAGCTTTGGATTCACGTCTAGCTCTCTTCTGGGCATTTCTAGTTCAACAATACCTAAATTTAACATAACCTGACCTCCTAACCCTGCCACTTGCACTGGTATGCTGACTCCCCGATAGCTGCTATTTGATGGAAATACCACCAGCACCCAACCTCTCTCTCAAGGCATATATTCAAGAGACAGCATCTTCTTCACTGCCAACTTTCAACTAACGTGATCAACCATCCTGACTGAGGGGTTTCCTGACATACATGAGAGTTTCTGTGAAACCTGGGAACCTTTTGGCACTAACCTGAGGAGCTGGTCATCCTACATTAAAAAATGGTTCCAGGCGTGGGATTCCCTTATCACCATCCTAAATCCTTCCCTTAGTTCAAGCCCAGATCTCTAGAACAGCACCATCGTGGGTTTTCAAATCATTCTCCACTTTGCCCTCAGGGTGATATTTATAAAATGCAAATATCCTTTGAACTACACTTTCTTTTCGTGTCTCAACTCTTTTTCACTACACTCTCATATCCAACTAATAGTGTACTGCATTAAATTCTTACAAGTCTATAAGTCTCTCAAGTGTCAGAACCATGCATTATTTGTCTGTATATATCCATCACCTACCACAGTGACTTGTGTAAGGCACAGGCTTAATAACTACTTTTTGGATGAATAAGTAAACGAAAAATAACTGTAACTCTCTGTTTAAAATCCTTCTGGGACTTACTGTAATCCTTAACAAAGAGTCTAAAGGCATGCAAAGCCCTCCACACTCCAGACTACATGTCTCTCCTCACCTCTTGCCATTCTTCAAATTCTCTCATTTATTGTCTGAATTTTGTTAACAATGTTTTCCGTTGTCTTTCTACTTCCATCTCTTCACCTAGATGACTCCCACTCATTCTTCCTGATTCATCTACAGTACCACCTCTTCCAAGAAGCCATCCCCAACATCCCCATTTATACAGGTCTCTCTTCTCTTGTCCTATATTATACTTCACTTACTATTGTTATATCATTTTATCACATGCATTTGTGATCTTCTCTTTATTTATCTTCCCATATTTCCCATAAAATTATGACCTCTGCCAGGATAAGGACTTTGTATTTTTCAGTCTTGGAGTGCACTGCCTGATGCAGTCAGTAAATAAAGGTTAGATATTAAATAAACTTGCTGAATGAGAATAGAGAGTAAAAACAGTAATCACAGAAAATAAAACTTCAATAGTAACCTGAGGGAATAAAGATAGTATGAATAAATGTTACTTAAATTATAATTTAATATCTAATTGATCCTTAGAATTTTTTTTTTTTACATTATGGCCCTTACATATAAAATCAACAAAACCTTCAAAATTTGGACTATTTCTGCTTTTGAGAGGTATAGTCTTTCGATCTATTGCATTTTTTTTCATTCATTCATTAATTCCTCCCCTCCCCTCCATCCATCCAACCATTCATCGAATTCATATGTCAAAAAATCCTGGGTGGCTCAGTCAGTTAAGCATCTGCCTTTGGCTCAGTCATGATCCCAGAGTCCTGGGATCTAGCCCCACATTGGGCTCCCTGCTCAGCAGGGAGTCTGCTTCTCCCTCTCCCTTTGCTGCTCTCTCTCTGTGTCAAATAAATAAATAAACCAACAAATAAATAAATAAATAATATTAAAAAAGAAAAATACATGTTGAATGAATTCTATGTGTCAGGCATTCTGCTAGGTGTACAGAATAGAGCAGTGGAGCTAGACCAGCGAAAGGCCCTATTCTCAAGAAGCTTGTACTCTGAAGGGGAAGACAGACTACAAAAAGCACATATACATGAAACAGGATAATTCCAGATAGTAATAAGTGCTCCTAAGAAAATAACTTTGGGTAACTGTAAACATAAAAGATTCTACTCACATATTGAAAGTAAAAAGAAAGATCAAGATGCTATTTTTTTTAAAGATTTTATTTTTATGTAATCTCTACACACAATGTGGGGCTCAAACCTACAACCTTGAGATCAAGTTGTGCCCACTCTACCAACTGAGCCAGTCAGGTGCCCCTCAAGTTGGTATTGTTATGTTACAAGATGCTAACATCAAACAAGATTTTTTTATGGGCATATAAAAGAAATTACAGATTTTTTTTCCTCTCACTTTTTTTGTGATAGAATAATTTTTACCATAGCTCAAAAAAATTCTGACTTTTTAAAAAACAGTTTGGCACATTACCAAAATTTAGCACCAAACACGGCTGATTTTAAAGTTATTTTCTAAGGTGAATGAACATGTAAAAAATGGAACAGAAATTCCACCCGACCTACCAGACATCAAACCTGATGTTGGCTGTCTGCCCTGTACTGCTTTCTAAACATAGGCAGCTGGTGCATTCTAAAAGACTAGAAATGATAAATGAGGTAGACACTGCTTAAGGTCTTTGTAAAGTTTAATGAAAGATTTATCTCTTGAGGGTAATGTTCCTCTTTCTTCTACTAAAATGAGAGTTTGATAACCTCTCATTGTGCTTTTGATAAATTACACCTCACAGTCATAACTAAAATGACTAAGTGGAAAAAATTTTAAAAATAGCTAAGCAAGATCTAGTTAACACTGAATGGTTTAATACTTAGTATCTACAAAACTAAGTTTGGCATTTGAAATATTTTTAATTATCAAGCTGAGAAATCTATGATTCAGTAATTTAACAACAATTACTGGAAGACCCTTTAATGGCCCAGAGAAACTATGCCAATTACAGCCACAGGGATAGGAGATTGCCACTTAGAATTTATAGGGAAGTATGGTATTCTAACTACAATCACAAAGGACATTTCCTTGTCAGAATATGCCATTACTGTTGTTCAAGCCATTAATATTTAATATCAAACTTAACAGGTCTGAATGGGTTTATATCTGTATGTACCCAATGCCCAAAAATTAATGACAATTATCTAGCCCTATAAAAATCAAAGAAAAACTAACCACATCAAATCTGTTATTTAACTTGAAGATAAATGAACATTTTCCCAATATACTGAACATCTTCCCCACACATTAGGAATTGAAATTTTATTTTTGAAACTCAACATATGTAAGAACATTTAAGACGAATGGTTAGAAAAAGGAGATAATCCTCACGATATCTACAGAGGTTAAAAAAATATGTCTTGAGTATTTAACATGTTCTCAAATGATGGGTTAGAAATGAAGTTGTCTGCTAGGTGTGAAGAGCATTTCTCTGGGATTTATATGAAGGTGGGCCGATGCTCCTTCTCATTTTCCCCAGCTAATGTTCTAGAGCTGGCTAGATTCAGGTAGAACTTCCTTTCACCCTAGAAATTCTATTAAAAACAGCACATGCAGGGTGCCTGGGTGGCTCAGTTGTTAAGCATCTGCCTTCGGCTGAGGTCATGATCCCAGAGTCCTGGGATCGAGCCCCACATCTGGCTCCCTGCTTGCCAGGAAGCCTGCTTCTCCCTCTCCCACTCCACCTGCTTGTGTTCCTGCTCTTGCTATCTCTCTCTCTGTCAAATAAATAAATGAATGGAATCTTAAAAATAAATAAATAAATAAAGCTTCTCGTTAAAAAAAAAAAAAGAACAGCACATGCACAGCTACCATTGTCCACGTATTTAAAACCTTTAATTTTTATTACAAATAAATCCATATTTGAGGTAAAAAATCAAAGAACATATAAATATATGAAGTAAAAAAGGAAATGCCTCCAACTCTCCCCAAAATATCCATCCCAACTTATCTCCCCAAAGCCCAAGCCCTACATACTCAAATCAACACACCTCCGCTCACATTTGCCTAAAACAACTGTAACATACACTACATGCATACAGTATGCATATAAGATACTGAAATGTAAATATAAATATTTATGGAAATTAAACATATACTCATTCTAATCTTAATATCAAATAAATTTAAATATATAATTATATAATTAAAAAATATATTTGTATATAGATCATATACAAATATAAATAAAATTATATAATTATATACCTCATAATTATATAATTTATGTATTTTTTATGGAATTTGTAAAATTATGAATTATATAACTTAGTAAGTACATTATTACTATGGTATAGTATGCAATGTATATGCTGTACTTTTGTAAGATATATATAAAACAGGACCCCATTATACACTCAACTTCATCTTGTTGTTATGTATTTATTACCTTCATTTTTCTTAACAATTCATCCTGGAACTCCATCCCTGCCTCCTCTCCTTACTCTAACTCATGGTGTTTCCTCACCTGGCTGCGCCATAGCATATATTTCAACTTTGCGTTATTGGACATGTACAACTCTTCACCATTTCTTGTAATTTCTATCCCACCTGTCGTGTGGGTCTGTGCACGTATGCCAGTGAAGATATTCTATAGAGAGGGTGCCTGGGTGGCTCAGTGGGTTGAGGCCTCTGCCTTTGGCTCGGGTCGTGATCTCAGGGTCCTGCGATCGAGCCCCGCATCAGGCTCTCTGCTCAGCGGCGAGCCTGCTTCCCCCTCTCTCTGCCTGCCTCTGCCTACTTGTGATCTCTCTCTCTGTCAAATTAATAAATAAAATCTTAAAAAAAAAAAAAAAAAGATATTCTATAGATCTTTTGGATGCTAGTGAGTGACTTTTCTGCTTCCAATATATATAAGCTTCTATTTGAGGTAAAAATATTAGGAGCAGGTTGAAAGCAATCTTTGCCTTAACTGGGTTTCTCCAACACACTGTTAGGCTTGCTAAAGAGAAAAGCGGTCTGACTGCACAAACCTGCACAAATAGCATGTCTAATAAACAGGTGAATTTCTATGAAATGATCCTCAAATTCTGTCCAAGTGTTCATTCTGTTCACATGGAATCACACCTTCCATCACTCAAACCTGACTCAATATAAATCTTAGATGCTTTAGTGCAAATAAGTTTCAAGTGTCTTATTGAAAGCAAGTTTTCCATTTACTTCGAGTCAGGAGCGATCCACAAATGGAGTGCTACTCTAAGATGATATCTGGTTATTCCTTATGAAGCATTTTAAGAACAATTTTAAAAGATAAATGCAATCATTTGTGGCAGAATCAGTGACTCCTTTCAAAGCCTGACTAAGCCAGACAATTTTGCAATTAGTGAAGGCTCTCTGGGTTCATGAGAAGCGGAGGTGTTCTGTGCTTAGAGAGGGAAGGAAAGGGAAGCCCCCACTCTCTATAGCTGTTAAAACAACACAGCTGAATGTACACGCCTAAAGCAGACTATTCATTCCCTCTGATTATCTATAAAAATTAAACAGGACAGCTGGCTTCACTTATGATAAAAGAGCAAACTTCAAAAAGAACTATATGTTTTCTGCCACATACTAGCTACTTGTTTTCTTTCTGGAGTAATAAGTGATAGTTGGGCTCATTTTCCATTATCCTTTCTCTGCAGTAAGGTGGACAAAGGAATATACAAAACGATCCTTTTCTTGGTTACAATATTGCTGATGAGCTCTTTTTAAAGGGCAAAATGCTGCATCCATAGTGAAGAGCATAGGCTTTGTTTAATGCCTTTCCCAACCCTCGTGTAGGATGGACTTGTGAGTTGTATTGAGAGATTTAAGTATTGAAGAATTCTTGGAGGTTGTGTCAGCAGACTAACACCACTAAGGCGGAAGGGTTTAATCCCTCATATGTAAACAATATATACTCATACATGTTACAACTGGACTGATATAATGATAAGAAGTCATTTCTCCAGAGAATCCAAACTAGGCAACATGCCTGCACTAGCTCTTTAGCAAAGCATTCTAATATGGCCCAGGTTGCCAAGAGGGAGTATAAATAAACCCTTGATGTAAAAGAGCCCTTTCTTTCTGTGCTTCTGGGAAACAACTAGACATACTGGAACACTGCCTAGAAAGCAGAGGATGGAACAGAATAGAAAGCCAGACAGTTTGGGAAAGGACTTTTAGTCCATACTTACCTTTTAACCAATATTTAACAATTTCATTGACTGCATCGTTTCTCTTTGAAAGTATCCACTGTGTTCTGACTGTAAGAACCAGAGTTACCTAAGACACAGCACTGCCACTCCCACCCTCCCCCATCTCAATGATTTCGGCTCAAGATTGACTAGATCCACACTTGTAGATAACTCATGACTTCCTAACTGTAAACACAGTAATGATTATGTCCTACAATTGTCAGGAGTAGAAATTAGAGTAACTGGAACACAGGTCAGGAGGAGGCGAACTAAATCCCACAGGCTAAACCCAGGCGCCGCTTGTTTTGAATGGCCTGAAAGCTAAGAATGATTTTCACATTTCTAGATAGATGGAAAGAAATCCAAAGAAGAATCAAATATTGTGACAGGTAAAAATTATATGAAATTCAAATTTCAGTGTCCACAGGTTACGTTTTCTTGGTACGGGGCTGCACCCATCATTTATGTATTTTCTATGGTTGTTTGACAAGTTGTGATAGAGGCCATGTGGTCCACAAAGTCTAAATTATTTACAATCTCTATTTTACTTTTTTATTTATTTTTTATTTTTCTTCTATTTTAGATAAAACCCGCCAACCTCTCACACAGATGATGCTCAATAAATGGTAACTATCATTAGAATATCCAAGTTGCTGAGCGAAGATTGAACCATCATCTTCAACATGGGTAGAATGAAACAGAGAGAACATCTGGAAACGACTGGAAGTTTTCGAATCAACTAGAGGTCCCAAACACAGACATCGCTGAGGCTCAGCTGGAGAAGGTAAATGAGTAGAGTGAATCAGGTCAGAGAGATAACGGGAACTCCTGGGTTCTGGTGACCTACCTCAATATCCACATGTGGCAACTGACAATCTTGGCAGCTACTCAGTGCAAATACAGGTTCAGGATTGCCTGAGAAGCTGAGCTGGAAGTTATATATTTATGTGAAATTTGTTGGCAACCAGCTAAATTTTTCTTCAATTGCTACTCAACAAAGTGTGGAAGAAACAAACTATGTCAATGTGCCAAATGCCAACTGCAAACTTCTAGTAAAAAAAAAAAATAAGGTATGATATGAAAAAAAAGCAATAGCCACCCAATTGACAAGATTATAATTTTTTTTGAAACATTTTCTGAGTCAACATAACTTAGGTCATATGATAAGATTTAAAGCATCTCTCCCATCCCCCATTTTTTTCCTTTTTCCTAGAGAGCCATTTTTGCCTTAGAAATATACAAACACGGGGGCACTTGAGTGGCTCAGTCAGTTGGGCATCAGGCTCTTGATTTTGGTTCAGGTCGTAACCTCGGGGTCCTGGGATCAAGCCCCCGTATCAGCCTTTGTGCTGGGTATAGAGCCTGCTTAAGAGTCTCTCTCTCCCTTTTCCTTTGCCCCTCCCCACCCTCTCTTCCCCTTTCTAAGAAGGAAGGAAGGAAGGAAGGAAGGAAGGAAGGAAGGAAGGAAGGAAGGAAGGAAGGAAGGAAGGAAGGGAGGGAGGGAGGGAGGGAGGGAGGGAGGGAGGAAAGAGAGAGAGTGAGAGAGGGAGGGAGGGAGGGAAGGAGGGAGGGAGGAAGGGAAAGATAGATACAAACACAGATATGGTCATCACATATATTTTTCTTCTTCACCTTTTTGAAATTCCTTATATCTTTCTCTCATTTCTTTCTGTAAGACTGCAAGTTCTCTGAGCATAGGTATAAATTTGCTAAATTTCCAACACCTAGGTCGTACTTGGCACATGACTGAGCAAAATTTAAATAAAAAATAGTAACTAATGTCCTGTTCCATTTATCAAAGTCTCTAATATAAATATGTCAACCCAAAGTGTCAGGGCTGATATACAAAAACAATGGTCACTATACTGAACAGTTCTGATGCAAATATGTGATTTTTGGATTACTACAGCAAGACAGAGTATTACTATGTCACTTCTCTTTATAAACAGAATAGAGAATATATGTCCAATACCTACTGGGTATATTTTTCCCCAGTGTCTAGCCTTGTAGAATATCTATGTACTGTAGATATATAAATGTCAAACACTCACTGAGAAACAGCATGGTTCATGGAAGCATTAGTAAGAGATATGTTTTTGTACTTCAAGTTTTTATTGTAATTCACTATACAACACAGCTCTTCAAATTGCCAGGGAAAAAGTTATATTTTTCTCTTGAAATAGAGGTTAGAAATGATACATTTGTAATCATCTGTGTACATAAAGCTACTTACTCACCATAGGCATAAAATATGTGTGTACTCTTGCTTATTAAGCTTTCAAAGCCTACAGAAATCATTAAGAATCCTGTTGGCATACGGGGAAGCAACATGGTCTAGGGTAGGGATATGGAATCGTTACCCTCACCACTGCTTTCTTTCCTTTCTCACAAAGTCTTTGATCTTAGGTAAGGTTTTTCTATCCTTGGTGAGATTTCTCTCAAGTCCTTCAAGAAATAAATATTTGCTAGGCTATTCTAATATTTTATTAAATGAGACTATAGCACTTGCTTTCAAATGTGTAAAGCATTTTGACTTTTACCAATATGTATTTATAATCCCTACATAATTTATAGATCAATACAAATAAAAATTATTTAAAGGTATATGGAAATGAATTTACTCCAGGAGAAGTAGGAATTTGCCATGTTCTAAATTTTTCAAATACTACCATGGAACAAATCACTGTTAAAGAAAAGGTGAGTATGAGGCTATTTCTGAATAAATTACATGTCTAAAAGGTTTTAATGTTATCCACTGTCAAAAACAAACGTTGAAAGACATTTTTGCTAATGTCTCAATTTATACCCTAATTATATGCCTTTAAAATGTGTTTAATATATGTTGAAATGCTTTATAAATACTAACACTTACAGGGCAGCTTTCTGTGGGTATTAGAAAAAGACTCTAGTGTAATTTCCCAGAGCTCAGCAAGACGCTAAAAACAGTGTCTTCATAATCATATTCTGCATCTGCATACGATCCTTTGCTTAAGGATATCAGAGAGCTTTCCTTAATATTAAGTGATTAAATCATACAGTACCCTTGAGTGACAAGTTTAATTATACCCATTTCCAGAAAGACAGTACGTTGAAAAACTATTAATCTACAAACCAAGGTTATCCAGATAATCAAGACCAGAAGGTCATTTCGCTGGGATACCCATATCTCCTCCAGTGGCTAGCTCCCATATGGAAGTGAATTGTCAGACTTGGTGCTTTGCCAATTTCTTCAGCATATATATAAGGCTGAATGTCATCACCAGTATTTCAAACAAGTATTTCATCTTGGGAGGCTTATTAACACCTATTAGCAACTATGATTCAACAACTACTGCACAGTTCTTTAGAGGAAAAAAATAATAAAAGTATCAAGCTAATGTTTTTTGTTAAAAAAAACACTAAAAATCATGTGAACCATGTAGTAATTTGAGAAAGGAAATTCTAACTATATTTCTATGTGCACATTCATTGTATAACAAAATGCCCACACACACGCACACATTCACAAACATAAATTCACAGACATTTTGTTCTTTCAACTAGTGCTGCTGGTTATATCCCTAAGAGCTAAGACTCCCATCTACATTTCTGCCCCTGCCTCTTCCTTTCTGCTTCACTGCCTGGCATGAAAATATGTTATCCTCAGGTGTGAGAACCATCTTATAGTCATAAGTAGACAGGTATGGGAAATAACTGTCAACACACGAAAAAATGGTATAGCTGAAAATTTGCAATAGCCTGAATTTTTTTTTCATTAGTTTCAGAGGTAGAATTTAGTGATTCATCAGTTGCATTTAACACCCAGTGCTCATTACTTCTGGTGCCCTCCTTAATGCCCATCACCCAATTACCACTTCCCCGACCCACCTCCCCCTCCAGCAACATTCAATAAATGGCAGCTACCATTAGAATATCCTAGAGTTTGTTTCCTAGCGTTTATTTGTTTCCTAGAGTCCAGAGTCTCTATTTTCATCTTATTTTATTTTTCCTTCCCTTACCGTATGTTTATGTTTTGTTTCTTAAATTCCACATTAGAGCAAAATCATATGGTATTTGTCTTTTTCTCTGATTGATTTCACTTAGCTTGATACCCTCTAGTTCCATTCACATTGTTGCAAATGGCAAGATTTCATTCTTTTCAATGGTTGAGTAATATTCCATTGTCTATACATGCCACATCTTTTTTATCCATTTCTCTGTTGATGGACATCTGGGTTCTTTCCATATTTTGGCTATTGTGGACACTGCTGCTATAAACACTGGGGTGCATGTGCTCTTTCGAATCACTATGTATCTTTTAGATAAATACCTAGTAGTACAATTGTTGGGTCATAGGGTAGCTCTATTTTTAACTTTTTGAGGAACCTCCATACTGTTTTTCAGAGTGGCTGTACCAGTGGAATGCAAATTCCCACCAACAGTGTAAGAGGGTTCCACTTTCTCCACATCCTCACCAACATTTGTTGTTTCCTGAGTTTTAATTTTAGCCATTCTGACTGGTGTGAGGTGGTATCTCATTGTGATTTTGATCTGTATTTCCCTGATAGCAAGAGCCTAAATCTTAATGTCATTGCTGAGCTGCCAGATCATTCCTGAGACCAATTACTTTCTAACACTTTGTAACCTATAAATATGCTTATGGCTTAATTACTTTTTTTTGGGTAACCTGCAGCCAAATACGTTCCCAGACAATATACATTTTGTCCCATTGTCCTTGTTCATTATCTTTGTAACATTTCTCCCCATATGAGAGTATCTTATTTTATTTATAAAGGTACTCTCTGATTTTCTTTCTCTCTCTGCACTAAAACAGAAGCTGCACGAAAGAAAGAATTCTTACTATTAATGGCTGTATCCACATAATATATATTCTTTGGCACCTTGAAGGCTAGGATACATAATTCTGAAAAATGAATATGTAAGCGAGTGAGTGAACAAACATGTTAAACATCTTACATATATGTCCAATTACTGAAAATCACAAACTTCCTTTAGTTTGCGTAAGTGGCTACTGGATTTTTACAAATTTAAGTGTTTTCTTTAAATAGTTTGTAAAGAAAAGATATTTATATAATTTCTCCATGAAAAAAAAATTAGGATGGAGTGTCCTCACTGCCTCTACCTTATTTCACTTCTCATCATGATGAGCCTAGTTCTGAAAGTGCTGGCAAAAGCTGTAGGCTGGGCTTGCTGAGATGACAACACCAGAACAAGGCGGGAAGTAACAAACCCCCTTTCACCTCCACCGGCCTTTCAGTCTTCCCTTCCTCTACTGGCAAACGTAACAGGGAACTCACTGGAAAGGCAGAAGTACAACATTCAGTGCCCCATTTCCAGCATCACAGAGGCAAGTATGGAAGTATAGGTTAGGGGCTGAGAGAAAATAGGTTAGCATGTAGCAAAAAACCCCTTAACTGTGTCTCATTGAATTGTATCCTGTGCCTTTATCATTCATTACAGGGTAATGCAGGTATGTCTTCTGCTTAATATCTTTCAGGAGTTTTCTGCTTCCTTTGAATAGCTTTCAAGCTATTTAGTACTATAGACATGAACCTTTGTGACTTGGCTCCTGGCTTCCCGTCTACCCCCATCTCCAACCAACTTCCTAGATTCTGACCTGAGAAAGAGTTTGCCTCAGTTCTCATAGTAGCAGGTTTTCTCAAACCTTTGTGTCTTTGAATAGTTTCTTCAAAAATCTGTTATTCCAGGGGCACCTGGGTGGCTCAGTCGGTTAAGTGTCTCCCTTCGACTCGAGTCATGATCCTGTTGTGCCCAGATTTTTAGATCCCCAAAGACCACCAGGGAACTGAGTCCGATGCAAAAGCAAAAGAGCCTTTATTCGAGCTAGCTCGAGCTCATCCTCGCACACTCACCGACGCAGCGGCATGTTGTGGAGAAAGAGAGAGAGTCTCAGAAGGCGCAGCGGTTTTATAGGGGCCAGGGGCCAATGAGCTGGTAACAAGCACTCAGTGGCCAATAAGATTGTAACACACACACAGGCCATACGCAGATGGCCAATTGAATTATGATTTACCCTAAAGTAGCTGTTTGAACTAGCCTATCACTCTGGTCAGAATTGGCACGCGAGTTTGGCGGGCTAAAGGCGGGGCTAAAGGTGGGGCTAAAGGTGGGGCTAAAGGCGGGGCTAAAGGTGGGGTTTACAGTCTTTGGCGGTTTCCATATTCCTTAATGGAGTTAGCCTTGCTCTGCTCTTTCAATCCCAGGATTCTGGGATTGAGACCCTGCATCGGGCTCCCTGCTCCACAGGGAGCCTGCTTCTCCCTCTCCCTCTGCCTGTTGGTCCCCCTGCTGGTGCTCTCTCTCTCTCTCAAATAAATAAATAAAATCTTCTTAAAAAAATCTGTTATTTCACTCTTCTGTTTACACTGGGCTAATTCTTACTCATGTTTCGGCAGGCCTTTGAACTTCTCTAAATCTTGTTTTCTACCTTTGCCAAATGGGAACGTCACTAGATTCTATTACATAAGATTGTTAGTAAATCAAATAATACAGGTAAACCATTAATACCCACCAACACATAGCTCACACCAAATGGGTACCTGTTCTTATTGTTCTTACTGATTTTCATAACTTTACCAAAACATCCCTTTTTCTCATAAACCCTCTCTAATACCCATGTGTGCAATTCCTCAGTGATCCTATAACAAGGAAACCTATTGTGCTGCATTAGAAACCCTGGTTTATTCATCTGTCTTTCCCAATAAACTATAAAATTATTGAAAGCAATGGCAATATCTTTCAAATCTTTAACTCCGTGCTTAACACAGTGCACAGCAGAAAGTAACTTCTCAAGGACTATTAATTCAATGAAAAAGATGTTCTTTTACACAAATTTGATTTAATATCGGTTTTGCTGAATACTTTGCATGAAGACAATGTTAACATACACACTGCGCGCACATACACAGAGGACAGATTGTTATTTAGACAACTGCCACAGCAGCTTATTTCACCACAAAGATTCAAATCACCCCTTATAGCTGCTAACCATAAATTATCTATTAAATTTGGGTGCCTGGGTGGCTCAGTTGGTTAAGCGACTGCCTTCAGCTCAGGTCATGATTCCGGAGTCCCAGGATCGAGTCCCATATCGGGCTCCCAGCTCCGCGGGGAGTCTGCTTCTCCCTCTGACCTTCTCTCCTCTCAGGCTCTCTCTCACTTTCTCTCTCTCTCTCTCAAATAAATAAATAAAATCTTAAAAAAAAATTATCTATTAAATTTGTCAAAACAAAGTCCTCATATTTAAAATATTTAGAAGGCGAAAATTATTCATATGAGCTCTGTCTTAGCCTAAGTTCCATGGCCACCTTCCCTCGAAGCAGAACCAGAGACACCAGCTTGGGTAAAGAGGGCTGGTTTGGGGAAGGGACCCCAAGGAAAAGGAAATGGGGAGATGTAGAAAGTGAAACTGGGAAAGTGTGAAAGCCAGCATCGGGTGGTGGACTAGAACTGCTCATCCCCCTGGGGACACCTGCAGGGGTCATGTAAAATGAGCTCAGAGGTCTCTACCTAAAGGGCAAAAAAACATATTATTTACCCAAGGCTCTCACCCCCATTGATCGAGGGTAGACCCAAGAGGTGCTAACAACATCACACTGCCTGATTTTGAAAACTCTAGAATGGCTGAGGGGCTTCCTACAGACCCAGTAAGAAGCGACAGAAAACTGCTGGGGCGGAAAGCAAGAGAGATACTAGGCACATCTTGGAGTGGTGGCACCGGGTTACACCTGCCTGCAGCTGGTTACCACAGCAACTGTGAGAGTAAGAAAAAAAAAAAGTCTGAGAGAATACCACTTGTGTCTTAATCAAGCTGAAATTTGTATCTTTTTAAATGTGCTACGTTCACCTTAATATTATGAACTGCTTAAAACATACCATTTAAAGAACTTGTAAATAACTGCTTTTCATGCAGTAATCTGGAAAACATTTATTTACTCTTTTTCTCATTGCTAATTGGATGGTATCTTAACAATGTAAGAAGTACAAAAACATTTTAGGGATATTTTGATAGATGGAAAGGCTTCATCTGGAAATCTGAATCATTAAGCTAATTGATACTCTGTTTTAACTGGAATTGACATTTCTCCGACTTCTTTTAAAAACAAGTGACTCCCAGGGCCAGGCTCAGCTGAATATTCTATATGGGCCATTATTCCGAAATAAAAGAATGAGGAGAGGCAAAGAGATGGGATCAGGACACGACATAAAAGTAGTTTCAAATATGTTAGATAATGTTCTGGTTCTTCAGCCGTAGAATGGGATTAGAGGTATTAATTTTTGCTTTATAACCTAATTATGTTATATATAGAGTGAGTTTGAATAAAATATTGTGTAGTAAATTTAAAAATAAAGATTGTCATATTTGATTTGAAGAAAAACATTCCAACTATACACTTTGCAAGGCATAAATCCTAAATACAAGTATACAGAAAGGCTGAGGGATATAAATATATACCATGCAAACACTCATAGGGAGGGAGTATGACAGAGAGAGAGAGAAAGAAACAATGGTTCAAAAGCAAAAGTGTAATATAACTGGTCTCATCATGCTGAGAAGACAAATATTGGACTTCAGAGCCCACCAGGGAGGAGGGGTCTCAGGGTTTCCACTGAGATCCATCAACCTTGAATCAGCTAAATCCTTGATTAGATCTAGGGCATCTGACTGAACTAAATTGCCATGGAATAGAAACTAAAATAAATAGTGGTCTGGAACCCTGAAGAGTGCCATAGGTATGCTTCCACACCCCAGACATGTGTAACGCAAACACATAAAATGAATTCTTGCTGAAGACAAACTCACAGACAAAAATCACAAACTACCTTAAATCTATTTATCCAGTTATTTCAAAGAGATAAAATAAGAAATGTAAGTTTTACAATGAAAGCAGGATATTATGAAAAAAAAGTACAGGTCTTTTAATAAATTATTAAAAAATTAAAAACATAAGCTAATGAAAGAAAAATCTCATTGGATGGGATAAATGAGAATTTAGTTAAGACAAGAAGAAAGGTACTGTGAACACGTTTTCCTGAACACAGAACAGAAAGGTAATGACAGGGATAGTTGAGATAGCTCTGCCCAGTAGTCTCTGAAGCTCCCAGTGAGAAGAGAGGAAGGGCACTGTGGCCCAAAGTAGGGTAGGTTTAGTTGAAAGGCATCTGTCCTTGAGGCTGCCTTTTCCCTCTTTGTTTGGCATGGGAGAACACGTTTTATGTGTACTTTTTTGTCTGCACCTGCGGGTGTTTCTGGGTTGTGGGCTCTGCTAGTTCCCGAGCTATGATTATTAAGGAAACAACAAAAATCCCAGAGAACAGGCTACTTGGTCATTCCTCAAGTCCCAAGGCTAGTCTTCTCTCTACCTTTTGGAACGTTTATAAGCAAACCTTCTCAGGTTTGCCTTATGTATTGTGCCCCGGATTCTCAGTTGTAATTAGCAGGAAGGATAAGGCATAATGTATTTACTCCATCTTTTCTGGGACTAAAAGTTCTAGCAGCAATTCTTAAAAGCTAACATAATGTGTAACAGTATATGCTATTTCAACTAGTAGAATATAAAATGGCTAGCTGCCTCAGTGCATTAACACATTTCTATTTTATTTTCTAAAGATTTATTGGCTCCTAGAGAACAAACCCGTTAAATGAAAAGTAGAGAAAGTCACTTTTTTAAGAGCACAAATAATAGATAATCAAGATTTTTCCATGTTAGTTTATTTTACATCTTTTCCACCAGATGTTTTAAGAATCTAATTAATGTAATTTTTTTCCAATATGCTGAGTTTATGAATCTATCAAGTACCTTCCTTATTTTAAGTTCCAACTTTTAAAAGCTTATACAATTACTGGTAATATTTTTTTACATAATTTTGATTGGACTTATTTTCTTTCTTTTTATTTAATGATTTAACTAATAAGAAAATCTTAAAAACTTTAAGACTTCTTATTTACTTTTCTCTCTAAAATGTATATAATTTGAATTGGCTGAAATCCACTAGACAAGAAAGCATAGCTGGCATATTTAATTAAACAACAATTATAGTTGCCCTTGAGAGAAAAAAAAAGATGTTACTTAAATGTATAAGGGAGAAAACCAAAGGACATGGAACAAAATAAAAAAGCTTTTTAAAAGCTACTAGTTGTGCTAAACTTCCATGTCTTCCAGTAATTTTACTCTTTACCATTTTACAGACTATTTCCCACAAGCTCACCCAACCTTATGTATATTAACTAGTCCCACATCCAAGGTTATTCTTAAACTTCTCGGTTTATCTATCCAATGAGCACATGTCACAAAGAGAGCAGAGGGAAACATTAACACTAAGCAACGCGCCTAACATTAATCTATTTTGTAAAGAAACATCCCTGTGCTATTTTAAAATTTCCATTAAATAAAGAATCATGCATTTTAGAACCGTTAATAGAACACTATCCACATTATCTTCTTATAATAATGCCTAGGACACCGGCTTTCATCTTCTTATTCCCTGTACACCAGTTTGCTTTCAGATCATTGCTGCCAATGGTTCCATTACATGGAGAGACTGCCCTTCCCTTCTGGCAAGAAAAATTCATTGAAGAAATTCCACTTGAGAGATAGTTTGAGTATTTATCAGTCTAATCAGTTTGCTCCAGATTTCCATCCAGAACTTGAGGCCCTTTGGGATATTCTGTGCTCACCTCAACCCCTAAAAAAACTGTTCCTGGAAAATGCTCACTTTTGCCAATAAGTAACAGTACTAAAATCCACTAACATTCGAACAGAAAGTTTTCATCTCATTTCAATTCTTAGTGAATTCTAGCCTAAGCTAGTAACAAACTCTACTATCCTTTGTAAAATAGGACAGTTCCACACTCTATCAAATAATCAGAGAAAGATTATCTGCCATTTATTTACTTTTTTTTTTAATACCAGCTATACAAAGACTTACTTAAACTGTCTCATTTAAACTTCAGAACATGGCCCTAGGCATAAGCTATTTTTATCCCTATTTTAGAGGGGAGGAAACTAAAGTAGAGGAAATTTAAGTAACTTTTTCAGAATAACTTCTAGTTTACAGCAAAGACAAAATATAAGCCCTAACTCTTAGGCTGCATAACTCTTAGTTTACTGTTATTCCAACTGGAATGCAGTTACTTGAAGAAAGGAATAATAACCTTAAAACTAGGAGACCTGTGTTAGCCAATTTTTACAAGTTATGTGACATTTCTGAATTTTAATGTCCTCATCTATAAAAAAAATAACGTTTACCTATTTTATAGTTAAAAAATAATTTCATATAAAATCTTACTATTGCAAAGTGTTATCCCTACCCCAGCTCCTAATTTTTTTTTTTCTCAAGAATAAATTGCAGAAGACACCTGCTGAATTGCGTTCCCAGTGACAACCTTGCCGCTTTTCCAGTCACTGACATTTCTCTTCTCCTTGCCTATTCAAATGGCTGAAGAGGAACCAACCTCGCTAAATGGGACCTTATTCTGATGCTTGAGTTCATTGCCCTAAGACCTACTACATGGATTGAGCTAATTAAAAACGTCTTCTCTACATTTTTGAATCTGGGATCAGGGACATGTATGTCAGTTTGTCAGCAGTTATGTTTCCCTCTATGGAGCCAACCTCAGGAAAATTGGTAACCTGACGGTCAGAAGAATAGAGAAAGTGTAGAGAGAGAGAGAGACAGAGAGACAAAGAGAGAGACAGAAACATAGAATGAGAGACAGAAAGACAGATAAAGGGAAGGAGAGACAGAGGCAAAGAGAGAATAAGGGAGAGAGAGAATAAGAGAGAAAAAGGGAGACGTTATCAAAAAAATATATGGATGTTTATGAAGGAACAAGGGAAAAAGATGAAGGGCTCTAATATTGTTCACGTCTTTGAATTTAGTTATTCCCAGCTCTCTCCCAGGGATTTAGCTACTTACGGCTTCCTGGCTCCTTATAATCAATCTCCTTATTTTGATTAAGCAAACTCTAACTGGATTTCTATCACCTGTAATCAGTACAATCTTTAAAAAAAAATAGCACCGTAGAATGTGTTGTGTTGAATAATGGCTCCCAAAGATATTCAGGTCTTAATCCATGAAGCTGTGAATGTCAGTTTATAAGACAAAGAGACTTTGTAGACGTGATTAAGTTAAGGATTTTGAGATGAGGAGATAATCTTGGATTAACCAGTGGCCCTAAATTTATAAGAGGAAGGCAGAAGGAGTTTTGACTAAAGGCAATGTTACAACTGAAGCAAGGTGCTACCCTGCTTCCTCCTGAAGCAGCAGGAGATGATGGAAGGAACTATGAGCCAAGGAATGCAAGTCATGGAGCTTTCAAAGCTGGAAAAGGAAGGAAACAGATTCTTCCCTAAACCTAGTGTATTGCTCAGTGTTCTCCAGAGAAAACACCACCAACAGGATGTACAAATACAGGTAGTGACAGAGATAAAGATATCGATATACAGATAGGGATATATATGCACCTCCTTTGAACAACACAGATTCGACCTGTGCGGGACCATTTATAAGCAGATTTTTTTTTTTTGATAAATACAGTACAGTACTATAAATGTATTTTCTATTCCTTAAGATTTTCTTAATAGCATTTTCTTTTCTCTAGCTCACTTTATTGTAAGAAAACAGTCTCTAATACATACAACACATAAAACATGTATTAATCCACTGTTCATGTTATCAGTAAGGCTTCTGGTCAAAAGTAGGCTATTATTTAAGTTTCTGCAGAGTCAAGTTACATGTAGATTTTCAACTGCATTGGGGTTGGCACCCCTAACCTCTGTGTTGTTCATAGGTCAACTCTACATGTGTATTTCATATGATATATATTTCATATGTATTATTTTATACATGTTAGCATATATGTGACTGATTATAAGGAATTCGCTCATGCAGTTCCGGGAGTTCCAAGCTTGGCAGGGTGAGTTGGCAAGCTGGAGACTCAGGAGCTGAGGGTTTGGTTCCAGTCTGAGTCCAAAGGTCCAAGAAGCAGGAAACCCAATGTTGTAGTTTCAGTCCGAAGGTCAGCAGGCTCAAGACCAGGAAGAGCTGATGTTTCCATTTAAGTCCAAAGGTAGGAGAAAAGCCCACATCCCAGTTTAAAGGCCATTGGGCAGAAAAAAATTCTCCCTTACTCAGGAAAGAGTCAGTACACTTTGTTCTCTTCAGGTCTTTAACTGGGTGAGGCCCACTAAAATTATTGAGTACAATCTGATTTACTAAATCTTGTGATAATTGTTAACTTTGTCCTAAAACACTCTCATAGAAACACCTAGAAATGATGGTTGGCCAAATATCTGGGCACCCCATGGCCCAGTCAAAATGACATATATAACCATCACACCTAGAGAAAGTGATTTTGGATTTCTCACCTCCTCTACATTCAGAGAATAAATGTGTGTTGTTTTAAGCCACCAAGATAAAGGTAACTTGTTACAGCAGCCATAGAAAACTAATACATAGAACGTGAAGGAAACTTCAGAAGAGATACACAAGGTAAACAGTACTTATGCAGACACTGAGGGGTAAATTAGAAGCAGAAACTGATATCTGAGGACCTTCTACCTTGGATGTGGCTAAGAACTCAATTCTGGTAACTCCAGCATCCCTACCCTAATTCAAGGGAGATTTATAAACTTGGTTATTACTTCCTCGGCACTTTCCGTCACCCCTTCCAATTAGTTCAAAGCACCAGATCAATTTCTCAGTGTAAAACTTAGGATGAATGAAATCAATGCTACAAGAAAAGGAGAGCTAAAGAAACACACAAAAAAGATAAATTGTGGGAAAATTAATTGTGTAACATCAGAACACTAGAAATTCAGAGTTTTATTATTGCTGACTTACAGCGCCGATATGTGACATTTCCACATTCCCACATTCATGATCTTGACGATTTCCCTAACAGAAATTGAGCGCTGCTTTGACACTCACTTTGGGTTTTCAAACATGAACAACAAGCACACACAATTTAGGCAATGTGTTTGATTCAGACTACACGGCTTAGCATTTGCGCTGTCTCTAATTACCCATGCTTTCTACTTGTAGATAAGGTCAAGGGACGTTTGAGGATATTAGAAACAATTCTAGGAGCTCAGGACCAGGTTGTGGGGACACCCAGGATAACCAGTGTAAGATGTGTTTGATCCCAGGAATATGCAAAATGAAAGGATGTAAGGAGAAGCAACAGAAACAACGTGGTAGAAGGCCCTGAAGATAAGGATACGTTAGAACTCTGAGTGTACAAATCAATTCCCTTTCAACACTCACATTCCAATACATAGCCTCTGTCATGGATGCGCAGTTCTCACAGTGTTCAAGGAGGGCAGAGTTAATAGATGATTTTTTTTTTTGTAGTGTCTAGAGAAGCTGATTTTTTTTTTTCAGCTAAGGTTGATTAAGCTATTTCTCTTTTTTTATTCCATGCTTGATATGTCAGCCAAAGGCAGTATTCAATTCCTTGGCGACTTGGTCTGCTAGCTCAGGCATTAGGCCAATTTCCTCAGATAGAACAAACCTCTCTTTTGCCCAAACATTTGCTCAAGAGGAAACTGCACCAGTTTTTACATGAGTGAAAGGCTTGTTGCACTTTATTTATATTTAGTTGCAAGTTGCCTTTTCAAAAGCCGTTTTATTTAATATTTGATCTTCAGGACATGATTGAAGCACAATATTTTTTGTGCCCTGCTGACCAGAAATAAGAATTTAAGTACTCAAACATCCATGCAGTTTATTTTAAGAGGAGCAATATACCTGGTTTACTGATGTGCTTTGTAGAAAATCTGGACTCACTGCTATAGTTTTTTCCACAAACCCAGAACAGGATTTTTATAACTGAATTAAAAAAAAATACATCATGAAATTTCATGTATTTAGCAAAAATTCTGTCTTCTAAGGGATATCATTAATTGAATATTCAGAGGTTCTGGAATTAAACCAAATGCCATTATCTGTTTTCAGGATTTTCTTAGGATTAGGATCTGAATTTTGAGAAATGAGATACTATACATCACAACTGAATTTAACCAAAATCCAGAGTAGACGAGACTTTCAACTTTGAGAGAGGAGGTTGGCAAAAGGATATAAAGGATCAATTAGCAATCAATTAGTAATGCAATGATCAAATCATAAAATTAAATGACTTCTATGAAAGGAACAATCCTTTGGTACTCAGAACATTTTGGCAATTCAGTGGTAAACTCAGTTTTCCGCTTCCAAGGGTCATGGGAATGTTGGTAGAAGCAGTCAGGAAACTAACTGCAGCAGCCACAAAGACATCTCTGTAATTCAAGATTTCACTGACGGGAGGAGAGGTGATATTTTACATGATGATTCATGTTCTGATTAGGAGGACTCTACACTGAAAGACACTGGTTCACAAAATTAAAGGGCAATCTTTAAAAAAAGACCAGCGTATATTACAAAATTATTTGGGTTACTTTTAAAAAGCATTGTGAAACATGCACCTAGAGCTTGAACACGGATGAAGGTAAGAATTAATTTATCATGCAAAGGCAGTTTGTGAAGAGTTTGAACCTCATGTGTAAATTTGTGATGGTAACTCGGAAAAAAAAAAAATGCTTTTTAAAAAACGTTGGTCCAATTTTTAGGTAATATGTTGAAAGTAATTCACATGCATGTAAAAATAAATTGCAAGTATTGCAAAAATATCCATAAAATTTTAATTAAGGGTATAAATTATTTAAATGCATTTACCTAAAAACTTTTAAATGTAAGTTTAAAAATAATGAGAAAAAGTGTCTGCGGCCCTTAAAACCTGATACTTATAAAGCCTTCTGATTAGTATATAAATTTGAAAGAAGAGGGATTCAGATTAGAATCAAACATCTTTCATCCAAGAACATTACCACCAGCAAAGTAAATAACCATGAGCAATAATGGTTGTAGAAAGAATGCACTGTAAATCACAAAGTAATAAAGTGCTTCAAATTTTAATCGATCAGTGCTTCCAAAACTAATCCAAGCAGCATTTTCATTAGCTTAAATGATCTGCAGAAAAATAGTTTTAATTTCCATTTAATATTCTTTACCATGTCTGTGACCTTCAAGCATGTAAATGGCAAAAGATGAAATGTGAAATATGATATGAGAGAAAATTGTATCCTATTACCCATTGACATAATTTCAATTGTTAAAAGATGCAGATAACAATAATATATCAAACTATTTTTTAAAAAATCCTTCCTCACCCTAACTGGTATTTCCTCATGCCTACTGAGATTCTCACTATCTCTCTCCTCTCTCCCCTACTTCTACTTCTACTCCCATCACACACATTCTAAGATCCATTTCGGACGAATTTTATTTCTCAAAGGGAAAGAAACAATTTGTTTCCTGTGAAAATGGGAAATTGACAGAAAAAAATAGAGACTTATAGGCAACAAGTATTATTCAACACAAAAGTACTATTATTCAGTAATGCTGAGGCCAGCAGTATTTACAATATTTTGGTGGATGTGTTCCTTTTCTATTCTATTACAACTAATCGGTGTTTTAAGAATTTTTAAAAATGTCCAAACATCATTATTACTTCTCAGGTGTGCTAATGACATTGTTGTTTTGAAGGAAAATGTCAAGGCATTTCTAGATATGGAAAGTTTGTCAGAATATCATTGAGAAGGAGAAGTAAATCTGTGAACTCAGTAACAGGAAAATCTAACACTGGTTGAAAGAATACACCAAAAGATTTTCAATTAATCAAATGTTACATATACGGAATCTACTTCAGGCTAGATCTTGACAATACAAAGAGTGAACCCTAATAAAAACTATGTACTTCAGTTGATAACAATGTATTAATTCTGGGTCTTTCCTTGTAAAACAATGTACCACTCTCATACAAAATGTTTAAAGAAGAGAAAACTGTGTGAAGAGGGGGAACATAAAGGAAGTTTCTCTATTATCTGCTTAATTTTTCTGTAGACTAAAACTTTCTTAAAAAACTAAGGATGGGAAAAAAAAAAAGAAATAAGGATGGGGCACCTGCGTGGCTCAGTCAGTTAAGCCTTCAGCTCTGGTCATGATCTCACGGTCCTGGGATGGAGCTCTGCATTGGGCTTCCTGCTCTGTGCAGGTAGCCCGCTTCTCCCTCTCCCTCTCTCTGCCCACTGCTCCGCCTGCGTGGGCTTGTGTGTGTAGTCTCTCGCGCACTGTCAAATTAAAAAAAAGAAAAAGAAAAGAAAAGAAGGATAGTTTGGAGCCAACTCTGTTCCTTTGCTTCCAAGTCATGCAGAAATGGCCAGGTCCATAAGCAATTTGTCTTCCAATGAGAAGATGCCACAGTCTCTTATTTTTATCATTTTTATTATTGATGCTTGCGTACATACCTTTCTCTTTATTTCTGATACTGTTTATTTCTGGTTCCTTTCTTTTTTTCTCGATATATCTCATAAGTTTGTCAATTGTATTAAACATTTCAAAGGACAACATTTAGCTTTGCATTTCTTCTCTATATTGCTTTCTATTTTTCATTAACTTCTGATTTTTAAGATTACACTGCAATTGTTCTTTTATTCCTTTTTTTCCTATTAAGATGGATGTCTACTTTGTTAATTTTTTTTAAAGATTTTTTTTTTAAATTTATTTAGTTGTCAGAGAGAGAGAGAGCACAAACAGGTAGAGTGGCAGGCAGAGGCAGAGGGAGAAGGAGGCTCCCCGCTGAGCAAGGAGCCGGATGGAGGGCTCGATCCCAGGACCCTGGGATCATGATCTGAGCCAAAGGTAGCCGCTTAACATACTGAGCCACCCAGGCGTCCCTACTTTGTTAATTTTTATTTTTCTTTAATATTAGTATTAGAACAGCAAATTTTCATAGAAATATTGTTTTAGTTATCTTGCAAGTTTTGATGTCTTTTCATTATCTGTCAGCTCTAATTAGTTTCCAAAACAATTAGTGCAATCTTCAATATTTAAATCCAGGAAACTGACAGTATCGTTGCTGTTCTATGTCGGTTTGTTTATATTAACCAGATATACCCCCTCTTTTTTTAGTTTTCATTTCTTCATGCATCTCAACTCTTCCCTGCAGATTATCCCCTTCTTCCTGAAATGTATTCTTTAAATGTTCCTTGGGTGAGGCTCCATTTGTAACAAATATTTATTACTACTATTTCTCTGAAAATGTTTACAGAGCAGGAGGCCCACTGGCTCCTAATGGTGTCCTTCATTGGATATGAGATTATAGGTTGACATTAATTTTCTCATAGCACCTTGACAGTATAACACTGTCACCTCACTTTCATGTTTGCTTTTAAAAAGTTGATTTTCAGTTCATTTTAGTTCTTTTTAAGTCATTATTTGTCTCTTTTATCAGGATCCTTTAGCTTTATTTTTCTTTAGTATTCTGCAATTTCACTTTTTTTTTTTTTAAAGATTTTATTTATTTATTTGACAGAGAGAGAGATCACAAGTAGGCAGAGAGGCAGACAGAGAGAGAGGGGGAAGCAGGCTCCCTGCTGAGCAGAGAGCCCAATGTGGGGCTTGATCCCAGGACCCTGAGATCAAGACCTGAGCCGAAGGCAGAGGCTTTAACCCACTGAGCCACCCAGGCGCCCCTGCAATTTCACTCTTATTTGTCTCAGTATGGATTTACTTTTATTTATCTTGTGTAATATTTGGAATTTGGGGAATTTAAGAATTGATGTGTCTGCACCCCAATGTTTATAGCAGCAATGTCCATAATACCAAAAGCATGGAAAGAGCCCAGATGTCCATAACACATGAATGGATAAAAAAGATATGTGTGTGTGTGTAATGAAATATTACTCAGCCATCATAGAGAATGAAATCTTGCCATTTGTAATGACCTGGATGGAATTATAGAGCATTATGCTAAGTGAAAAATGTCAGTCAGAGAAAGACAATACCATGTAATTTCACTCATATCCACATATTTAGAAACAAAACAGATGAACATAAGGGAAGGGAAGGAAAAAAAATAAGATAAAAACATAGAGGGAGGCAAACCATAAAAGACTTAACTACAGGGGACAAACTGAGGGTTGCTGGAGGGGAGGGGTGTGGGGGGATGGGATAACTGGGTGATGGGCATTAAGGAGGGCACTTGAAATAATGAGCACTAGGTGTTATATGCAACTGATGAATCACTAAATTCCACCTCTAAAACTAACAAAACAGTATATATTAATTAAATTGAATTTAAATAGATTTTTTTTTTTTAAAAGGAATTGATGTGTCTCATCTAAATCTTGACAGTTACTTTTTGAATATGATGTCATCTCCATTACCTTCTTCTGGAACTCCAACTGACCTATCTTGGAACTTGCTATTCTGTCCTCTCTCTATCTATTCTCCTTTTATATTTATCTTTTTGTCTTTAAAATCTAACCCTGGCTAATTTAAGTCTATCTCTGGTTTATAAACTCTTCCTCCAACTGTGTTTAATCTTATGTTTAACACATCCTTTCAGTCTTGTTTTAGTTATTATAGTTTTTAAACCATACTAAAAACAATAAAAGAAGTCATTTACTTATTTTTTGATTTAACATTTCTTGTCATTTTTCATGATGCAACATTTACTCCTTCCCACATACCATTTTCACATCTTTAAAAAAGATTAAACACATTTAGTTTATATTTTGTACTGAAACGTCAACTAGCTACACTTTCTGTGGGATCGATCCATCGTTCTGGCTAACTTTCAGAGTTAGTTGTCATTTGTTTATCTATTTATTTGTGAATTCATATTTGTTGGAACACTAGTTGTAAAAACTTTTTGAAGAATTTTCGGTTCTTGGTGCATTTTCTAAGAAACAATTTGTTTCTGTCAAGTGTTCCTGACTTTCACTCAATTAGTATTTAAAACTAATTTTTTGCTTCAGTTTACACAAATAATAAGCATTTCCTGGAATTTACAAACTTCTTGACTTTTCCCTAGGAATTATCAGAGACTATATTGCCCAGATAGACATACCTCTCCACAATCTACTGCTGAGGGACATAAATTTTTCTAGCATTACTCTATAAGTAAATCACCTTCTTGGGGACCTGGCTTTCTTCTGGAGTCTGTGATATAGGCTTTGTTTTTTTTCAGGCACAAGGCTCTGACTTTGTGCCTTCTATGAATGTGACTCATTAAAATTCAGGCTTGAAGTCACCCAGAAACAGGTAATTTCTGGCCTCTGAGTAATCTACTTTATCTTGTTGTTGAAAAAGATACCTTTATAGTGTCTTATTGAGTATTTTTGATGTGCTGTACCAAAAGGAGTTTATAAGAATATCTACCATAAGAATGTTTATAAGAATAATCTACCATATTGGTATAAATGAAACAAATTCCCTACATTTTCATGGTCAATAAATACTGTTTTGTATTTAGAGAAACAGGGATTAGAATTTTTTTCTCGTTTTCCCATAGAGTCAACAAAAGGAAGTTATAAGAAAACTGAGTGTAATATAATTGAGTGTAATATAATGTCGCTTATATAAAACAATAACCAATGCATGCAGACATAAACACGTACAAAAATACACACAAATATACACATCTATTCTATATATGCGTACAATTAAATGGGGATGATACATATTAAGTTGTTGGCATGATTTCCCTGGGAGAGTATGGCAGATAAAGGGATAGAGGGAGGATAGGGGAACTGGAGGGTAAACTGAAAAAAAAAAAAAAAATGAGAGACAGAAAACCTTAAAATGTGATGTAATAATTATGCCTTTATGTAAAGTACCGTACGTTCAAAGCAAACAATATCTTTTGCTCACTCCCTATATACTAAAGTTACAGACTACATGTATGTAGTCTACTCATTTCCTAATTCATTTACTAATAGTCCAAACAGTGATGCCATTGAGAGTGGGGATAGAGTTTTCAAGCAGAGTATAACTACCTGATGAAGCTATTTAAGGGGGAATCCAGAAGTAGAGGAGAGAATTGTTAAAGCTAAGATACTTTTCAAGACAGCTTCCTAGTGCATTATCGTTCTGACATTCAGCATTTGTAGAGTAGAAACACCACCACCACACACAAAAAAGTTGGTTATATTATTTGAATCTCAATGCAGTCTTAAAATTTACCATGCCAACTGTGTTTTTCTACCTCAAGAAAGGACGCATTACACATCACAGAGGATTGCAGTGTTGTGCTAATTGAATCCCGGTAACTGAGCATCTGAAGATCACTTTATTCTTTCGAAGGCTGTTTTGTGAGGAACTGGTATAACACAATTTTGCTTTTGCTTTGAACGAGCTCCAATGTCACCTCTACTCTCTACCAAGAGCTTCATTTTATTTGCCTGAGCAACCATGGAAGCTCTATTGATGGGTTTGTAGTACACGACATCTTCGCGACTTTTCAATATAGAGAATAGCAGGTTAACCTCAGTGATTCTGGTAGTATACCCTAATTTCACAGTACAGCTTTTGTATTATTAGTATAAATGTGTTTTTCCACATCAGAGTGTGTTCCACGTGGGCTATTTCCTCATTTATGACGGTATTAATTTAACAGGACTTGAAACTGGATTATCTTTTGTAGGGAGAATGATTTGGGCCAAGATGGTTAAAGAAGTGAACGCAATGAGAAAAAGCCTTAGTGAAGAAAGTGATTAATTGCTAAGAAGTGTTCATTTATTCAAGTAATTTATGGATCAAGAATGTCATTAGTAAGTGACTATTTACTCAAATAACTCCTGAACCAACAATGACTACTTATGAGCTACTGCTGATATATAAAGTTCTAATATCTAGTATCCTAATTTTGACTTAAAACCAAACAGTTCTTACTAAACTGAATGGGATGCCCAATTTAAACTATTTGTAATGTAAATTTTTATAAGATTAAATTAAAGTCAAAGAAGTAGTCATAGGCCCCCTTTCAGCTTTTTGAATGTGCCTTTTTCTCTTCTTCTATAAGGATTTTATATATATTGTTTTCTCTGCTTAAAATGTCTCCTCCTTACCTTTTCTGTCCTGCTACTATACCATTCCCCCACATCTAGGCAAGTGCTACCTGGTCTTCAAAATTCATCTCAGAGCCACAGGGTAGAATTTCTTGACTAAATGTTTAGGACAAACAGCTATCCTCTCACAAAACCATTTATTTCTCCTTTTTACACTATAATTGTAATTTCACATTTGTTTGCGTGATAGCTTGATTAAAATGTGTCTCTCTCATTAGACCCGAAGTTCCCTGAAAGACATGGATGTATCTGTTCTGGATTAGCTATTATATCCCCAAGGTCAACCACAGTGCCTGATGCAGAGTGAGCTCTCAGTACATAATGGTTTAGTTGATAAGCACATCAATTATTATATAAACCAGATAGAGTCTCAGTACACAACTGATTCCCATACTTCAATTCTTACAAGTTTGTTCTTACAAGCAAAATCAACCATCTTCAACCAATGTTGTTTTTGGTTTCTCTGTACTCTTCAATAGAAGTACAATGGAAATATTCACATGTCTAATACCATCCTATGATGTCCATTACAGTAGTTGCTAGCCCTTACAACTACAAAGTACCTGAAATGTGGCTAGTGCAACTGCAGAAATGAATTTTATATTTCATCAGCTTTAACTTTAATTTTCATAGCCATATGTGACTAGTGGCCATTGTAATGGAAAGCACAAGATAGTCATTAGGATATAATCACCCCTTCTCTTGCCGAAAAAGTCAGCACAAGATTCTATGCATGCTGTGGGAGATAAAATTTCATGATTAGTTAAGCCAAGTAAAAAGAATAAATAAACCTGCTCTTAACTTCTATAGATAAAACCTAAATGCCAATAGCAGCAAATGGTATCAGAAAAAAGTAATAGCTTTGTTTTAAAATTTTCATTGTCTTCCCTCACCATGAACTTAAGTCATACACAGGTGAGGAGAAGTATCCTTACCCTTTCACAGCTTTTTTCATTTTGTACCCATCTTTCAAAATCCTGTCCCAATCCCACATCTTCAAAGTGAACCTCCCCTGGCAATTTCAAACCACAATGAACTCTCACTTCCTTAATTTGTCTTGCATTTTCTGTACTGTTTCAAAAGGCCCCTTTCTTTCATCAGTATATGCTTTTTTTAATGCAGCTGGGAAAGAACTCTTAAAGTAGATTAACCTTTCAGGTTAATAGGCTTCTTTTGGTCCATGACTAACACAATAAAGAAAGAGTTAGCTCAGTAACTTGAAAGGATTAAGGCACTTCTGAAAAAGCCTGACCAGTACACTGGTTGTTATTTACCCTCTAGGAGAAATTGCCCACAAGATGTGACTTCAAATGTACAAGGATATATTTAATCGTACCTTCACCCTTGAACTGTCTGAAATATGTTCACACCATTGAACACATCTCCCTTGCTTAAAATTCATTCTCTCTTGGCTACCTTGACAACAGTCTGACCTTATTTTCTTCCTCACTTCTCCAAAATTCTCTACCTCCTTTGTTTGCTTTCGATCTCTTCTTTTCTGCTAACAAATTTGAGGCACTGACCAGATGCTTTGCTCTGTACTCATCCTCATCATTCCTTTCTCTACATGTTCCTCCCAGATAACACAAATCTTATCACATCACATCTAAACTACTGCAGTAACCTCCAGACTATAAGGATTCCCTTATCACGTTAGTCCCTGTCTAATTTATCCCATTAGTGGTCCAGCATGGATATCTGCAAATGCCATACTCATCAGATCACTTTGCTGCTGATGCACTGAGTCATTTCTTAATGGTTGGAATCTCAGGTTCCATCTCTACTTTGTGATCTTTGCGACCCTCTAATCTTTATCCACATTCCCTAAGAAGTCAACTATAGTGGATCCCACTATGTATTATGAATCACCTATTTCATGCTAGATGAGTCTTTCTACAAACAAGCATGCCTCACTGATTGCTTCACTGCCAAGTGTTTCACATGTTTGGTCTCCTCCTTTACTATGTCTGTATTCTTCTGCTTAGCTGGAGGTTTCTGCATAGCCTGCCTACCTCATTCATCAAGGTCATGCTCGGCTTACATTCTGCACATAAAATTTTTCCAATTACCTGGACTCCCAGGATCTTTTCCTACTTCAGCAGATGTAAAATTGAATGTCCATAGGGACAAGGTACCTAAGACTGAAATGGATGACATAAGTTACACAAAACTATGCTTTTTTATATGAAGCATGCAGGATTATTCTTTCATTTCTCCCTAGAAACTGGCTCTCATTTTAATCTAAAATGCAATGATCTATCAAATCCTTAAATTCCTTCTCACTTTTAGTGGAAGCACAAGTAGAGGAAACAGTCTGCTTCATATGAGAGAAACAGAGGCACATTCATGATGAGCAAGAGCTACAGATGCTCAGCCTCGGGGTCAGAAAGACAACCGGGAATGGGGCAGACTGGGGCAATCTGAGAAGCACAAGCTCAGTTGAAAGGGTACATCACTTAATTAGAACCAGCTAATTACCATGAGAGGATCTAGTGTTGAGAGGCAATATTTTCAGGAAAATCTAGGAACCCCACCACCATTACACTAATTTGCCTTCTCTCTTGACATTCAGTAGTCAGGACGCACTTCAGTACTATTTAATACTACTTGACATTATAATCTAGTTAATCTGTTAAGCCTCCTTGACCAACACCGATCCTAAGTTCTTTGAGATCACAGGCATTGTATATACATGTATTTAATCCCCCTCAATGTGTGGCACAATTTTAGGCCCATGAAAATCAAAATGACACTACTCTTTATCAGCTGTTTAGTATCTTTGCTGCAGAATATCATGTTGCATAAAATCAAAATCTTTCTACATCTATTTCATATCAATTATAAGAAAAACATATATGAATGGCACATTACACATGCTCAGTAAACATTACTGAATAAATGAATGATATTCACCACATGAAACAGATTTATGAGTTATTATGAGACAAAAGTGTTACAGTTTTTTTAAACTTCAAAATCTACTATCATAACATTATTAGTAGGATTCTAAAATCACTGCCTACTTAATTTGGGAGGCTAGCCAAATGATTAGAATTTGGTAATTAATCCAGTAATTAGAATCAGAACTATATCCTATTGGTTATAACTAAAACAAGTCAGATGTATAGATCTCAAGTAATTATAATCACAACAAAAAATATGCATATTTCAAGTGAAAGATAAAATCAAGAGAAACTGAGTCCAAAGTATTTAAGATGCTGAAAAGACAAAGCATACATAGTATGCCTATATATGGCCTCTATTTTATATACTTTCTATAGTACTCATAGGTATTCTTCTTAAAACTATCTGAATAACCAGAAAATTAATAATATAAAAGGGAGCCTCAGAAAACCTTTTGATCTTTTCAAGGTTTTCCCTGTCGAGTCTATAAAAATTAACTTTGTAGTGTCTGGAATGAGTTCCCAATTACTGCAGGCTTAGGTAACATGGGATAAAAAAACTGTACCTTAATTATTGCTATTCTATACTTTAGAACATATTTACAATGATAAAAATGGATTGCTACTTACTAAATAGCAAAAATAGCACAGTTCCATTTGGGCTCAACTTGACCCTTAATACTTCCAAATACTTATCTATCATGAAAATATCTAAATATCATAGGCAGTGTTCCATAGGTTAATGTATGCTGGCTATTTCATTATGCCCACATCTTCCTGGGACTCGTTGTATGTGTCAATGTTTGATGTATTTCAAAATGATGACTAGTTTTATTTCCATTACCTACAAGAAAATTTTGGAGATGGCTGATTTCCCACAAGACTTATGATCAACTAAAATTGAATATTTCGCACACACTCTAGGTGAAGCTTTCTTATTGTTGAAGGATTTTTTTTAATGTCAGAAACTCAAATATGGGATACAAATATCACAGATGTGGATTTATTAATTTAAATGCATATTGGACATAACTATTTATAAAAAGAACTGTTCATTGCCTTGTGATTCTATTGGAATAACTGTGTTTTAGAACTCCTGACCAAAAAGTACTTCGGAAGTTTGCAAAATATATACGTCTGGGTCAGGTTGGTAGAAAATGTGAGAGCACTTTCAATTTTTATAATATCCTCAACTTATTTTGCTTTAAAATATGAAATGATAAAGAAAAAAAAAAAGAAATGGTATATCACAGAAGGAAAGGGAGAGAGGAAGACCAGTTGTGCCCCTCCTCACAAATAACTACTGCAAGTGGCAACTTTTACTTCCTTGATATTTCTAGAAATCCTGTTTCTTTCCATTATTAATAAACCTGCTTCAATCCAGTATTCACTTATCAGAACATAACAGTAAACCCTTAAGTGTGGTTTCCTACCTCAATCATGTCACTGTTACTTCTACTATGACTGAACCCGCCACAATCAATCTATCATCCATCCATCCATCCATCTATATACCCATCTATTTACCTATCATCTCTTTCTCTACCTAACACATAGCAAAAATTTGGTCTCAGTCTATCTTTATTATTTCTCTCACTGACTTCCTTTTTTGACTTCCACAATTTCTATACTCACAGTAGTTACCCCATAGCCACCATGTTATCACAACCATGATTAGTTTATTGCAGTTTCTCTGCCTGAAACTCCATTCCATGTCTTCTTCATCCAGCTAACTATTGCTTAACATTCAAAATTTATTATTGGTCAACATCTAACCCAGGTAGCCTGCCCTGTCCCTCCCCTTATACTCCACCTTCAGACTAGATTAAAGATTTATCTTTGTGATCTTATAACACCCTGAGTTTACCCCTCTCACATTATCTACACCATATGACATAAATTCTGTGAAGGCAGCAACTATACCTGCATCATTCTAGGCTACAATCTTGTTTGTGGGGTTATACTTGCCACCTTCTAGGAATTCACAAATGTTTATTAAGTGAAAGAATGAACATGTATCATGATATATCTGTCACTTATGTGAATGAGATGACCCATAAGATACTGATTTTGCCACACTCCCTGTGCATAATACCTCATTCTACTCCTTTTTGTATCCATCTCCAGTACCTAACATAGAAACTGGTATTCAGTAGGTGCTTAGTAAATGTGTCTTGAAATGATTTATCATTTTATTTCTCTCTTTTCATTTTTTCAAGCTGAGTTCTGGTCTCTTCTCCAACCATTTATCACCCCCATCTCTTTATTTCTCTCCATGTCTTATGGCACCAATTGGAAATATAGTGAGAGAAGACCAATCAGTTTAGATCCTGTCACCCCTAACCTCACAAAAAGGGAAGAGGGTATAGAGGGCAGGAAGCCAGGCCCATTTATCTGAGAATACAACTGAAGGAAAGGTGACCTGGGCATTCCACTCCAGGACAAATGGGCAGTATGAACTTATCTGTTCCATTCCATACCAGCTATGGAGAAATTCTAGAGAGTTTCCTTGAAGACTTGTCTACCTCATCACTGTGTCATGGTGCTAGGCCAAGAAAGCCAATGTCAGAAAATATTTTCTTTAGACCATTATTTCTCTAGCCCTCCATCTCTCTGTCTGCTGCTGCACTACTATCAGGAAGGAGGACAATGGACTAGCCTAGGAAAGAAATGTACCAAAACAAAGGGAATAGACAGAGTCACAGAAGCTCCTACTAATATGATTTTGTTTCTTCTTACAAACTTCTGGCTCTCTAGTTCCGAAATCACGAAAATCCATAAATGAAAGACTTATGGATTTCTAGTGTTCTTGTGAGGATAAAACGATAGAATTGCTAAAATAATATAACAGCAAACAGCTGACCATGGACATATCATTATTGTTGTTGGTCATGTAATGGGAAAGGCTCTATGAGTCAAGAACCGTCTAGCTCCTCCAACAGAGTCCACTTAAACATTTTCAGGGTCAAAGTCCAGGCCCTAGACCAGGGTTTCAAAAGCAGAACTATGAACACTGGGCTTTCCTGTGCATTGGAAGATGTTAAGCAGCATCTTTGGCTTCTACTCACTACTAGATATTTGTAACCACATCTCCCATGGAGTAGTGACAATCGAAATGTCTCCAGACACTGCCAAATGTCTGCTAGAGGCAAAACGTCTCCTAGTTGAGAACATTGGTCCAGGGCACCTTTTACCCACTATCAGAGTCTTCTATTACTTAAAACATTTTTTTTTTTCTTACAACATTCTTTTTCTTACTGACCTAAAATACACCTCCTTGTAATCATGGCCCGTTGATACACAGCATGTTCATGTTTCCTACAAGTCAGATATGAGAATGATGCTTTACACACCATGTAGATTGGTACCCTGTGAAATAGGGATGGCCCGTAGATGGCTTCTCTTTCCAAATATGCATATAAATGTGCAATCATTGACTTTCATACCTAGTTCCTTCTGGAGTGCTACAGTGTAGCAACAGTGATAAATTAAAAAGTAATGTAAATAAATACTGGAAAAATATTATAAATATGTGTTATCATAATCCTCAACTCCCTGTGACAATTTTAAAGTTATTTTGTGGTTAAAAATGGAAGAACTAATATTGTTTATAGAGTTGAAGATGAAGCAAGTAATATTAAGCTCCAATTATACTACATTTTTTTGGTACAATGAACAGATAAAGTTTTAGCCCTGATTTATTGTATGATGATATTAAAACGGTGCATGTATATCAATTAAGAAAATAATTTTTCTCTTTTTGGGGAAATTATAATTTGAAATTTACTTTGTGTCATACCTATAGCAAACTCGCTAGAGAGAAAAAGTATCTACAGAGGATTAGCTGAAGAAAATGCCATGCATCCATTATTCTTGCTTATGCCAAGACCTTACCTAAAACCAAAGGAATCAGATGTTTGTGGTTGGGCTTAGGCATCTGTGTTTTTGTTTTTATTTTTAAATTTAAATTCAATTTAGTTAACATATAGTATGTTATTAGTTTCAGGAGTAGAATTTAGTGATTCATCAGTTGCATATAACACCCAGGGCTCATTCCCTCAATTGCCCTCCTTAATGCCTATCATCCAGTTACCCCATCCCTGCAATCACCTCCCCTCCAACAACCCTCAGTTCGTCCCCTGTAGTTAAAAGTCTCTTAAGGTTTGCCTCCCTCTGTATTTTCACCTTATTTTATTTTTCCTTCCTTTTCTCTATGCTCATCTGTGTTCTTTCTTACATTATACACAGGAGTGAAATCATATGGTATTTGTCTTTCTCTGACTTATTTTGCTCAGCATGATACCCTCTGGTTCCATCCACATTGTTGCAAATGGCAAGATTTCACTCTTTTCGATGGCTAAGTAATAGTCCATTGTGTATGTGTGTGTATATATATATATACACACACACACACGCACACATATTACATACTACTACTGCTGGCGTTGAGGTAGTTCTAAAGAAAATAGTTTTTCAAAGAAACCTTTATATCCTATCTCCCAAGGAATGTTTTTTTTTTTTTTTTTTTTGGTTTTGGTTTTGTTATCAGCTTTAGATGTGCCAGGTGTTGTGCTTAGAAGTTTATTACATCACACAATAACTTTATGAGAAGAAGACCATTAATTTCTCTACCAATCAGTATAGGTTAGGATTTACAGTGATAACAATTTCAGAATTTCAAAGTCCATTGTGAGTTGGAATGGAGCTCCAGATGTATTTTCTCACATTAGGACATGGGATGACAGACTTTCTCCATGTTGAACATTGTGATTTTAAAAGAAAGAAAGATTTTGAATCTCACGAGCATTTTTTTTTAAAGTAGGCTCCATGCTGGACATGTCCATGTCCAGCATGGAGCCTGAGGTGGGGCCCGAACCTATGACACTGAGATCAAGAACTGAGCAGAGATCAAGAGTTGGACGCTTAACCAAACTGAGCCCCACCCAGACACTCCCACAAGCACTTTTAAGACTTCCACCCACATTTCATTCGGCAAAGCAACTTACATGACCACACCTAAGTTCAAGGGGCCAGAGAGATGGTGTAATTCTACTAGGTGTTGAGAGGAAGAGGACTATAAATATCTGGAAACAGCATGAATCACCACCATATTATCTCCATTTACAAATGAGAAATCTCACACTGGAAGGTTAATTAACCTGCTCATAGTCACACAGGTAGTAAGTGTTGGAATTAGGATTTGCACCCAGATGTACCCATTTTGCTAAGTAACAATTATTTCTCCCTCTACCTCCCTCCTCCATACAAAACTTAATGGCTTAAAATAATGACCATTTATTTGGTTCGTGATTTTACCAGTTGGTCATTTGGGTTACACTTATATGAATGATTCTTTCTTTCAGATGTTGCTCATTTTAGCCAGGCTTACTCATGTGTCTATGGTCAGCTGTCATGTCCAATGGCGGCTGTCTGATCTAGGACAGTTGGTTCAGTTAGGATGGCTCATCTCTGTTGCACATGGTCTCCCATCCTTCAGCAGGCTAGCCCAGGCTTATTCTCATGGCCAGGTGGCAGGGTACTGAAAGAAGGAGAGGATGCATTCAAGACCAGAGTGTCACATCTTTGCTTCTACCACATTCTATTGGCCAAAGCCAATCACAAATGCCAGCCAGGTTCAATGGATGGAGAAATAGACTCCACCTGTGATGGAAGAACCTGTGAAAAATTACCCTACAAAAAGCACTGCTATAGAGAGTCAGTCTGGTTTAAGAGTTTAACATTCTTAACAATATGCTAGACTATAATGATTATTTCCTCTAATTCAGGGTAGTTCCATGGCACTCCCCTGAATTCTTATCTTTAAAAACTTATGATCTATTCTGTGGTTTTTTAATGGTGCATTTTCATTTAATTCTTTTATAAGACCTACAGAACAAGATCAAAGACAAATAAAACAAGCAAGTAGTACACTGCACCTAATTATTTCTCTTCAAAACTGTTGCAAAAATAGCACATCTAGTAATTATCCATATGGTGATGTTATTTCAACATTTCAAAACTCTCAATTGGGGCTCAAATATGATAAAAAGTAAGTCAATATCACGTCAAGCAGTGATATTAAATGGGAACTGTTAACAAGATATTGAATCAGTACTTTTAAATTTCCTGGTGGTTCTTAGAAGGAAATGTTGCTAGGCAGAGTTCCTCTTCATTCTGAAAAATCAATTCTTCATAAAATCCTACTTCCTATGTCTCTAGGAAGGGGAGAGCACAAGGCACAAAGCCTCGTACACAGTAATTGCTCGATAAACATTTAGTCTGATTGGAGTAGTCTTCTTTCAAATAAGACTCGTAATCAGGACACATTTAGAAATTTAAGGTAAAAGGGAAAAAGGGATGTTTAAACCATAAAACGACATCCCAGTCCCAAGGCAGCTTTGAAAGTAAATGATTTTTAACATTCATGGAAGTATTTTAGATTAACCATCTTTCTAGTTTCTCTCTAAATTATGTAGATAATAAGAAAGTCTCCTCGATCCCTTGCCCTCATTTTGTCCATTTAATTCAATGAGAGGATTTTCCTTTTATCATTCCCTTTACTCTGAACAGAATACACCTGCTCCAAGGACCAATTATCTATTAGTTTTCAGTACCTGACCTTTTCAAGACAGGAACATTTGAAAGACTTACGCCAAAGATGTAAGGCAACAATAGAGGACTAGGCAATTAAGAGGTCCATGGAAGTCAGATAGAAATATAGGGAAGCCTTACCCAAAACAATGAAAACAATATTGGTGGCAGCAACAAACCTAAGAAACAGAGAACCAGAGATGTTATACTAAACTATACATTTTGGCCTTAGTTGCATACAGTAAATAGGCCCCACTGAGTACAAAAGAAGGCAAGCTGGCTCAACTAACCATTGCCTACATTGCTACTAGCATAATACGGTCCCAAGTTGGGGCATTTTCTAAACTCAGGGAAGGGAAGCATGGGGTGAATCAATTTTGCATTATCTTTCTCTTTCTCCCTCTCTCATTGCCTCATTGCCATTTTCCATTTCCTCCTTGCTGTGCCTCTTAAAAAATATATATGTATGTATATAGACACACACACGCACACACGCATAGGATACAAATCACCTCTCTTTTAGTAGCTATATTCTTCAACAAAGATCTTGCTCACTCACTTTAATCTACAAGTCTATAATAATAATAGCTAATAGATGTTAGTATTTAGTATATGCCCGGCATTTTTCGGTTTAATTCATACACTGTTTTTTAGACAAATTTTAGGTTCACAGCAAAACTGAGTGGAAAATACAAAGGATTCCCATATACCCCCTGTCCCCACACACTTACAACCTCCACACCATCAACATCTCCCACCAGAGCGGTACATTTGTTACAACTGATAAACCTACATCGACACATCATCATCCAAAGTCCACAGTTTCTATTTGGGTTCACTCCTGGTGTTGCACATTCTGTGAGTTTTGACAAATGTATAATGGCACCTACCATTAAAACATACAGAACAGTTTTACTGCCCTAAAAATCCTCTGTGTTCTGCCTATTCATCTCTCTCTCCCCACTCACCCCTGGCAGCCACTAATCCTTTTACTGTCTCCACAGTTTTGCCTTTTCCAGAGTATCGTGCAGTAGGAATTACACAGAATGTAGCCTTTTCAGATTGGTTTCTCTCAGCGATACACATTTGAGCTTCCTCCATGTATTTTTCATGAAATGATAGCTCTTTTCTTCTTAGTACTGAATAATATTCCATTGTTGGGATATAACATGGCTTATTTATCTCCTTCCTAAGCATTTTTATGTACGTAAATATGGAGATAGAGATAAATAGCCACATAATAGGTAAATGAATCATCCTGATGACCATATTAACCTTATCAAATAAATGAGGTGGTTAAAGAGAATTTAAGTGACATAGCCAAGATCACCTGGATTAAAAAACATTCAACATAAGACCTGAACTTAGATCTTTATGTCTCCAAAGCCTGTCTTCCCTGCTATAAATATAGGACAGAACGGTTTATATGTTTCCTAAAACTACATTAACCAAAGTGTTCTTTATGTACCACTCCCATTTCTCCTTCAGGGAATAAGTTTTGATACAAACAAAAAAGCACTATACCAGGACTACTGTATTTTGGTTTAAAAAGGAATAAGAATGAAATAACAGTAGCAACAAATAACAGTTATGATTTATCTTCTGAGCACATTCAGGAAATAAAGCTCTTTAGATATTCCAAACCATGAGCTAACCCTATTTTATACTGTGTTGTGTATTTGTTAAATTGTCTCAAGACTTCGGACTAGAAATTCCCCCATCCTTTTCACTCACAGTGAAGATAAAACTCAATTCCAAGTATTTCACTAGACTTCAGATGTCTAAGTTCTCACCTATGAGGCATAAGTGTCTACACCAAATTGGAGGTAAAGAAAACAGAAAAGCAATCTGGAAAGCCTGTTTAAAATTTAACAGTAGGCTCTGACACAAACAACGTTTCACTCTCTTCTGATGCCTGTCCTTTCAAAGCAACTGCCAACTGGTCTTTTTACATCCACTTGAAAATATATCATCTACACTTCCTGCTTCATCAGGAATTCCTGCTTCAACCATCATCTGTTTGCCTTTTCAGTAGAATAATCCCACAGGAGTTTTCAATTCCATGCAATATAGAATGTTATGGTAGCTCAGACCATGGGTTAAAGCCAACAGAGATTTCCTTTAAAAGTTCTCATTCTCAAGTAATGATGATTTTTACAATAAAATCTAATTCACTTTTCAGAGGGTTGAGAAACAAACAAAAAAATTTAAATGGAAAATAAATATCTAATTAGATTTTCCTTTAGACCTCCAGGAATAAATAAATGTATAAATGACAGAAAAAAGCTCAGCCATGATTCAATTCAGTAAACATGTACTCTCTTATTTTTGAAACACAAAGTCCTTAGTTGATATAAGCAAAATTTGTTTTGGATTAGAAAATCAGTTATATGGAGAGGGAGGACCCTAAAAAGTGAGGAAAGGAAAAGAACATAAATCATATGTTGATACTGTTGCTTATGTGTCTGTGAAGAGCAGAGAAAGCAGGTGGATGGATATGGCAAGGAAAAGTGGGGAGGAAAAAGGCACCCTTTACACATTTCCCTAGAAAGGATTATTTAATTGAAGCCTTAATTTCAGGACGTAAAGAGTAACTAGAATTTGGAATAATGGAGACGTCTGGTGACTCCCTCAGTATTTCATATGCTTTTTTCCATAACATACCCATCATGGGCTCCATCTTCCTCCAGGTTATACAACGGGTTTCCAAGGGACCTTAGGAAAGTGGCAAAGCTTTAGATCTGGCCAGCCTCATCTTACACGTTTGTAAGTGCAGTACACTGCACTGTACTGGCCAGGGCCAGAAGTGAAGGATGTCTTACATTTACCTCCTTTCTATGCATATAAAGCTTCCTAAGAAAAGTCTCAAGGTACTGATCAAATGAAGATTTAAAAAAATGAAAGGAGAGGAGAGGAGAGGAAGCTTATCACATGTGGCAATATTTCCTGAGGGCAGGTGTGGGGGGCACATATATTGTGTACTTTTCTCGCTCAGGGTTTCCACTAAGTCTGAGGCTATTTTCAGGTTTTCATTCCTCCCGAATTTTGAATTCATATTTCTGCCCTCAGATTCTTCTAGTATCAGAGATTGATGGATTTCAGTGAGAATTTGTTGTTCTTGTTTATTTGGATAAGGCCTCTGTTTCAAACTACATTTTGAATTATTTCTGCTATGACCACTCAAAGCCTGGATATCATCTTCTCTCACCTGAATTAATGCGACTGACTCCTAGGAGGTTCTCCACACCCATTCATCTACCACTCCATCCTACTCTAATCCAATCTGAACAGATTCCTCAGATCTTTAAGAATGTTAATCAGAGTATAACTGGAGTGCACATGGATGAGTCAATGTTTCTCTTCTGTGCTTAGGATAAATCCAAAACTTTGATAAGAACTTGATGGCTCATCTTGTGCAACCCACTTTCATCCACTTACCACAATACAGCTACAAAAGAGAGCTCATGGGGGACAGCGGGGGATGTCCACGGAAGGACAGAGCATGGGCTATTACAAGTTCATACAATGCCTTAGTGAAAATTGAAAAGATAGTGCTAGCCTCTGGGCTGATGAATTTAAAAGAAGATATGCCTTCTGGGAAGAGAAATGAGAAAAAGTTCCATCTAACACAGCCTAGGTGTGTACTAGCCCTCACTAGAGTGTAAGACATCCAGTGGGGTACAGCCCTTGGGTTGGAGGCCCTAGGGTAGGGCGTTCCTACACAACCATCGTGCTGCCCCCTCCCCTGTGTTCTTGTCCTCCATAAGCTCGATCATCTTCCTCCCTCACTCCCATTTTTCACTAAGTGTACAGTAAAGATTTCCTCAAACTTAAGTGTTTCCCAGTTTTCCTTAGCACTCATAATAATATGAAGTCATCAAGTATTTCTATGTTTGCTTTTTTGGTGTTTAATAACTGTGGCTTCATTATACTGTAAGTGCCATTAGGCCAAGAGCTCTTTCCTATTCGCCATGGCATCCGTCTTCGCACATAACTGGCTCATAACAGATGTATAATAAATATTTAGCAAATAAAGCCATTTGTTTAGGAGCAGTGATTTTCCGCGCTGGCTGCTCAATAGAATCACCTAGTGAGCTTTTTAAAAAATTGGATGCCCAGAACTCACCTCAGAAAATTCTATTTAAATGGTCAAAAATGAAGCCCAGACATAAAAAGTTATTAAAATTTCCCCAGGTGACTATAATTTATAGCTGGTACTGAGACTCACTGCTGTTTCAGTTTAGTGCTTCTCAAACTTTAAAGTCCATAAGAATCGCCTGGAGGTCTTACTAAGCTAGGGATTTTGGTTTAGTCCCTCTGGAGCACAACCTAAGCTACTATATTTCCAGAAGCTCTACAGGTCTGTGGACCACACTTTGAGTAGTAAGGGCAACAAGACTGCTAAACGCTACACTTCTCACTTCCAGTCAATCAAATCACACAAAAAAGCAAATACCTATGGGACCCTGGGCTATACTAATACCAAGATAACTGGATTAGTTGGGAAAAAAGAGACTGAGTGAAACTCAACAGCTGTGCCCTGGTTTACCAAATAATGTTACTGAACATTTCAGACACATAGAGAGAGATATTCTAAAACTTTGCTATCATAAAGACTGTGATCATGATCACAGCTTAGTAGGTGAACTGGGAAAGCTGTGGTTGTCAATAATGTGATTAAGGCCTGGTAGAATCAATTATAGTCTTTCCATAAACTGAGCAGTGATAGGTCAGTTGGTTGATTCTATTTGACATTTAGCTTCTCGAGATACTTTCTTGAGCCTCTGGCTTTGAAATCTCTTTTCCAGACTCTCCTTACCTCCAGCACTGGGGTGAGGGGAGAGGAAGGAGAAAAAGAAAAACATGCTTTCAGCTTGATGCAATGCTATTAACCTCCATCTAGGTTTGAATCTTTTGAGCTTCTGTAACTAACTAGAAAATACTGTAAAGCATGAATTCCATGAAGGAATGGGCACACTGCACCCTAGCAGTAACAAATTATGAAGGGGACACAGATGGAGGAAAACCAAGGTGACTCTAAAAGATTAACCTGATGCAAAGTTGTCTTTCATGTCTCCAAGCTTATGCAAAAGTTGGGACTTTATTTTTTTTTTTTTTAATTTAACAGACTATTCACCAAGGTTTAAAATGTGACTGGAACACATTAAGCTGTTTTATTATATGGAATATGTACTGCACATAACAACTAATCTAAGATTTGTTTTTCCCCGGAACTTGTTAAAATCTGTATTAAAAACACAGGAATCTAACGATGCTTATATATAAATGAAATCTTCATTTATTTCACTTTCTAGAAGATTAGCCTCAGTATCATATCTACTGTGTTAAAAACTTACAAAGAAGCACATCTAAGAACTAATCAAATACTGAAAAGAAAGCAAAGGGAAAAACAGCTAAATTTGAGAAGAGCAGGGTGCAATCTTAATTGCTATTGTTCACTTCAGAATGAAATAAGAAGTGTATTGTGTAATTCTGTCTCACTTTATTAGAGAAAATGTAGACTAAAAGACTATTTTGATAGAATAGATCTGTAAGTTATTTAATCAATTCGTTGTTTGAATAAGTATTTGAGTTCCCTAGTATAGAAAGTTTTACTTAGAAATTAGGGGATCTGATGGATAACATTGGTAATATATAGCTATGCAACAATTAAATTTCATTTCCATTTTTTGAACAAGTTTGCACCATTTATTAACTTTTTAACTTCTATCTTGTTTCTAAGAAAACAACAATCTTGGGGTGCCTGGGTGGCTCAGTGGGTTAAAGCCTCTGCCTTCAGCTCAGGTCATGATCTCAGGGTCCTGGGATTGAGCCCTGCATCAGGCTCTCTGCTCAGCGGGGAGCCTGCTTCCCCCTTTCTCTCTGCCTGGCTCTCTGCCTACTTGTGATCTCTCTCTCTCTGTCAAATAAATAAATAAAATCTTTAAAAAAAAAAAAACAATCTTTTAAATATATATTAACTACTTACTGTCTCTTGATGACTTAGAAAAATCCCAAAATAATGCATTTGAAGAACTCTCTGAGAATATGTGTTTTAAAAAGTTGGAGGGGCCTCTAATCATTTCTGGGACTTCATTTAAATTAAAATATTTTTTAATAAACCTTATATTAAAAGTTAAATTTCATTGCATATATGAAATTTACATATATGAAATGTTTACTAAGATAAAAATTGGGAGTCTAGACATCAAATTCAAGGGAAAAGAATTAAAAAAAAATGGCAGGAGATTTGCAAATAACTTTGCTAGTAAAATATCCATTGGTCTAGAGTCTTCTTTCTGCCCAAAATATTTATATGAGGATCTGTAATCCACCCTCAAATATCAGACATATTTTTAATATTCCTACTCTCTTTGAAACAGATCTGTGAAAACATTAAAGATGAAGTAATTAAAGAGGTCATTAGGAGAGGGGATTTTTACTTCATTGCGGCTGTTCATGGCTCCAAACTTCTTTGCTTAGATTCTTTTATTTCTCTGCCTTTTTTTTCCTCTCTTAAATTGTTGAATTCCATCATCCCTACTGTTATGACATTTTCCCCAGTGCTTCTCAACATTCTGACATTTCATATTTCAAGGATGTGATTCTTCCCCTGGAGCATCAATCTCCCCACTGATTGGCAGTGTTGGGTTGGCTTGCTTGGTTGTCTTAGCACTGGATGCCACCACCCCCCTCAGCCTTTGCCTGAAAGATACCCTCAGTCAAAATAAGATGGAGAGTGGTTATAAGTTAAAGTCTAGATAGATAGTTTTTGTTGGGCAATACAAAATGGATTCTTTTACCTGCTAAAACTTTAAAATTGGATCATGCTGGAAAGATAGTATAAAATCTAAATATCATCAGTTCTTAGGGAGAAGCATAATGGAAATGCAGATGTTCAGCATCCTGGGTTGAAATTTAGACTCCATTCTTTGGGGCTGGGCCCATCCTGAAATGCACCGTATCTAATGGTTGACAATGTGGGCTCTGGTGTGTGAATGTTTGGAAATCTGAATCCAGGTTCCAGGACTAACCCTTTAGGCTCCCTGGGCAAATTATTTTATTTTTGTGAGCTTAGTTTCTTAACTTGTAAAATGCACATGATAATACTTACCTCACAGTATTGTTACAAAGAGAAAAAAATAAGATAAGGAATGAGATCATTCATAAGTACTTAAAAAATAACAGCTTTTTTTTTTTCAAATCATGATAGCAGTTAAGTGAAGGTTGACCTTGATATTAAAGAGATTTAGGACATAAATAGAAGGAATTAGGGACAATGCTTTTGCAATACAGACTTTATAAATATTTGGGTAGAAATGAATGCCTCTGAAGTATCACAGAACGAAGGAAAGAACTAGATTTCTAAATTCCATGGATATATATTAAAAATTACATGCACTGATCAATAAAGTGTGAAGGGGCTGATGAAACAGACTGTATTTTTCTGGGACAGTAATTTTGTTCTATGAATTATTTATAAGAAGAATGAAGTAGAAACAAAAGAAATATGAAAGCATAAGGCTTACCTTATCAGTCATAATCTTTCAAACATCAGCAATGAAGTTATAATCATTTGCCACATGCTGGGACATCCACGAACAATGTAACATTGTGTCATGTAAAAAATGTATCATAATATGTAAAAGAAATTAATCCCTGGTGAGTTGCTAAGTGTCTGCTCCGAGTTTTCTCTAACTGTGGATTTTTCTTCTTATAGGAAGGTAAAATTTGAAAATTGGTAAAAATAGACTTTTGGGGAGGGCATCTGTCACACAAGAACATGTGGTCTTGTTAGCATCTATTACATCATGGGTGATAAATGCCACCACAGAACCACAGACATCTAAAGGTTATTTTGCTTACAAGGGGACTGAGGCCCAGATAGCTTAAACAAGTCACACAAGGTAACAAAGCCAGCTAGCAGGAATGTCAAAACGAGAACAAAGGCTTTGTGATTATCGGTCCTTTATCCTTTCCACTTCATGCCCTGCCAAATTATAAAGGAACTGTGTCAAGAAGTAACAACAGGGAACACAAAGTCAGATTTCATTTTATGCCGAATTTCATATTACATTAAGCAAGTTTTAGTGGTGCTATAAATGCATACCAATTACATGACAATTAGACAGTACCCTGCCGTCTTCTAAATGCTTTCTGTGTATTAACTTATTTAATTCCTGATGAAGGCATTATGATTACCATTAATTATTACTCTTAGTTTACAGAGGAGGACACTGAGTCATGGCAAGGCTAAGACATAATCACATCATCTAATAATACATTTTTCCCCTATTTGATGGGATGCTTATACAAGGTCTCAAACGATTGTAGGAAAGAGTAAGTGTATTAAGGTTTATTCTCTTCTTGCAATGAAATGAGAAAATATATATGTCCGGGGTAAACATATAGAAGGTTACCTATATATGAATGCCATCATAAGTTCATATCGAAAATAGAAAAAGGATTCAGTCTCAGAACAAATAATATGAATTGGATTATGCACTAAAATCTCTTTACCAGTTGTTAAGGTCTTATGACTTGAGAAGAGCTCATAAATACTTGTTTTCTCACCCTACTTCCTTACATTGAGACCGAAGGCCTATTAACTTATGGTTGTCTGGTGTTTTTGGTCTATTGATCTAGTCCGGGTGCCAGTGAAGCACTGAAGCCCAAAATGGCAGAATTTATATTGAGTTAACAGAGCAAAGTCCACTTCCTCTTAATGTCCTTTCCTCGAGGGTTTTTATTCTTCCAATTTAAGGTAACGTGAGAGATTTCCTCCTTCTCTGATAGAGGCACCTTTGATTTGCACTTAGAGCTTCTGGGGCTGGTTGTGTGCCTCTTCACAAGAGGAAAATATCGCTTCATAAGAATGTATTCTGGCAGTGGGACCCTGAATTGCTAGGGTAAGCATTAGTTAGTGAAGAGAGGGTAGATGCTTTTTAAATTATTAAAGGGAAATTGGTACATCACATCTCTAACATTTCCAGGGAAGGACTACTGAAGAATTTATCATTTGTAGATTTATTTCCTTACAAAACTTGTCTCCTTTTTAACTCGTCTTCATGAAAATTTCAGTGGTTCACGTCCCATAAAAATATCATTGATGCTAGTTATGGTGACAGCAAGGAAGGGTTAGAAAGTTAGTGGTACGTGAGCTGCCAGTCCTACATAAAACACCTGTGAGTATAAACTCAAGACACTCTGTTCTCCTTGTTGGGCCCATGCTTTATTTGTTTATTTATTTGTTTATTTATTTATTTATAAATTTTTTGCTCTTTTTTTTATTGTGTTATGTTAGTCACCATACAGTACGTCATCAGTTTTGGATGTAGCGTTCCATGATTCATTGTTTGTGCCTAACACCCAGGGCTCCATGCAATCCGTGCCCTCCTTAATACCCATCACGGGGCCAACCCATCCCCCCACCTCCCTCCCCTCTAAAACCCTCAGTTTGTTTCTCGGAGTCCACAGTCTCTCATGGTTCATCTCCCCCTCCGATTCCCCCCGCTTCATTTTTCCCTTCCTTCTCCTAATGACCTCCATGCTATTCCTTACGTTCCACAAGTAAGTGAAACCATATGATAATTGACTTTCTCTGCTTGCCTTATTTCCCTCAACATAATCTCTTCCAGTCCCATCCATGTTGATGTAAAAGTTGGGTATTCATCCTTTCTGATGTGCACATGCTTTAGATGCTTTAAGGGGAGGCACCTCTTTTCGTCACTAAATATTCAAAAGCCGTTGGGATGATTTCACCCATTTCCAGACTGCACTGAATTTGCAGAAAAACATTTCAAGATTTCAAATGCTTTGGAGTTTTCTGGGCCCAAATCTCCATCAATTGTAGTGAAGTTATTTCCCTGAACACTGACCACATTCTTCTTGAATTTAATTTGAGGCGGCATTTCATTTGGGGATGAATTTTATAATTAATTTAACACTACCAGTAGAAAACCAGGAAGGGGCTGTTGAAAGACCTACAAAGATCTTTCTGTCTCTAATACAAAATAGCGATGACTTTAAAAACAGAACCCATAGCAAGATGACAGGGAGCTCCTGTATGTTGGAATGCATGGGTGAATGACTGAAAAATGCCCAAGACAAAACATCAGACCAGCAAATGCAGGAATGTTATGAGCAAGAGCTGTAGGATGTATTCTTCCCTCATTCATTATCTCACGGAAAGTTCCTAAGGCTGATTTCAAACTTACAATGGGTAAATGACAAAGGGAATGTAAGTTCCATCTAAAGAATATAAAATCAAATGCTCAGAAATTAATAGCTTGGCTACTAGCAAGTCACTCACGCAAAGCCCTCTGGGAAGGCAGGAGTAGGGACTATAGATTACCAAAACAAAACCATCACTATCTGTGTGCGATAGAAAATGAGACCAGGTTCCAGAAACCCCTTTCATCCTAATTCTTTCCTCCAATGTTATTGCACTTCTTCTGTCATAAAGCAAAATGTGCTGTGTGAATTTACTTTTGAAAAACCTAAGCGTCTTTGCAAAGGCCAGGGGAAAGTTCTCACAGAATTCATCATACCGTATATAGGTAAGAAACTGTCCTGACCATCCAAAACAAATTCAAAGATATGTGAAGGTTCTGTGGGGTGGTGGCATGGGTCTTCACAGCAGGAGCCCTTCCACTGCTCCCCACTGGTCTTAGGGTCAGGTCCAGACTCCTGAATGGGCCTGGAGTGCCCTTGGCTCTCAATTTACTTCTCTGATCTCGGCTCTTGCCACTCTGAGCATATTGAGTAATTTCCTAAAATCTGTGTTGTTGTTTTTTTTCCCCACTTTCGGGCTTTTGTAAATTTTCTATGTTTCATGAACATGCCTTGCCTCATTTTCTCTTTTCTTAATCTTTCTCAGATTTCCATGAAGGCGTAATTTCCTCTGGCTAGACTTCTCTGAAGCATCTCCACTTATGCATCATGATAGCATCCTGTCAACCCCCATCATATTCTTGCTATACTTGCCATTTTCTTATCTGTCTTCACTATACGCAGAATGTTTGTGTCCTCCCAAAATTCCTACTATGAAATCTATTCTCCCAATGAGATGGCGGTGTTTGGAGGTAGGGTCTTTATGACGTAATTAGGTCAGGAGAGTGGAACCCTCATGAATGAAATGAGTGCCCACACAAAAGCCACAGAGAGCTCCGTTACTCTTCCTGCCAGGTGAGGACACAGCGGTAAGACAGCTGGCAATGAACCAGGAACCAGGTTCTCGCCAGACTCTGAATATACTATCAGCTTGAGTTTAGACTTCCCAGTGTCCAAAACTGGGAGAAATAAACTTCTGTTGTTTATAAACCACCCACTTCATGGCATTTTTGCTACAGCAGCCTGAACAGACTAAGACAGTCTTCCTCTGCCAGCTGTGAATCCTAGGCACGGAGTGGTCTTCCTCACCACTGTATTCACAGAACCTAGCCAAGCACCTGCTTCACCATAGTGCTCACTAAATACTATTAAATAGATTGGTACCCTATTGCACAGAGACCTAGAAACTGATTTCTGTTCTATCAATGTCTGAAAACCCATGGCTAAGGAGGGGACATTTTTTTTTTTATCTGGTTGAACATGGTGGTGCAGGTGGAAAACAAAGAACTGTTCGTGGTGTGATTAGTCCCCTACTGTAACTAACTGGATGCTCTCAGCTAATAAATAATTGTGAATTACTGAATAATGTAAGGTGATCTTCATGGATTTTCCTGCCTATTTGTCTAACCCACTCCATCTTGGAGGTTTAGTTCACATGACATCTCTCCACTAGGAAGCCTGCCTTGACTTCTCTAACAGCTTGGGTGTCCACTTACCTCTCCCATCTTATGATCTAAGCTACTAGAGGTGTTTAAAATAAAGATCCATAAAGAGGGATCAGGGTCAATCTGCCAAACATCAGTGGTTTGAACTGATGGCTTTGCAGGGAAGCACTTCACTTGCTAAGTTCATCTTGCTCCATCACATTATGGTCCTCCACTTTGGGTAATGTAACTTGGTCTCCTCAGGATTCTGAAATTGATCAGTATTGGGAAATAGTCTTACTGATAAGGGTCTGAAGTTTACGAATCAGAAAGTTTACACACTAATTTATAATGAGAAAGACAAGCACTGAGTGGGCCTGACTTTGATGTCGGTCCAAGAAGCGTTTTCTTCTATAGACATGCAAATTGCAAAGTTTGCTGGGTGAGCCCTTGAATCTGAACAAGGCAATCACACAAATACTGAATGGCATCAGGGTTTGATATTCTCTTTTTACAGTAGAGCTATAAATACGATGGTGATAAAAGACTGAAACATCCTTGAGATACTGAAAAGTACACTGATAAAATTATACCTGGACAATAAGTGCCAAGACTGTCCAAGGTAAATCAGAACATATGGTCGTCAGAGATTAAATGCCAGGAAGAAGGTGGGACCCGCTCTTTTCTGAAGAATGTTTGAATGGCTATGTAGACAATACTAAGTGTTGCTCATTTTTCTATGTTTCCATGGCTCGCCAACCCATCTTCCTGCTCAGGAGGTGTAGTAGGCAGACTTCTAAGATGACCTACAAGATTTGGTGCACACTCCCTGGGGTATATACTAATCCTTTCATGTGACTAGACTGGAAAGTCACTCCCTTGATTAGGTTATGTTTATGGGCTAGTCGCTCCTGTGATTATATTCCTCTTCATAAGACTCCTTTATAATAAACTGGAGATAGTTTTCCCTCCTGGCCTTAAAGAAATAAGCTGCCACACTGTGAACGGGGCAGGGAGGGAAGGCTTCAAGGAACTAAGGGACTCAGTTGCTACGACTATGGGAACCGAATTCTGCTGACAACCAGTGAGCTGACGGCCGCAAATCTGGAATGTGATCACAGCCCTGGCTAATACCCTGAATGCGGCCTGTGAGACCCTAAAAAGAGAATCTAGCTAGGCTGTGCCAAGACTCCAGACTCAAAGAAAGGGTAAACTAATAAATCGGTTTTGTCTTAAGCCGCTAAGCTGGTGGTAAACTGTTATTTAGTAATAGAAAAGTAACACAGAGGGCTTGAACTATTAGTTCCTAAATCCGGTAACAGTTCTTGCTAGAGGGAGGCAAGCGGGAGTTTTATCCTTGAGAGCAAAGACAAGTTTAATTCTTACCTTGTACATGCCCTAAGTACCTATGATAATGCTGGGTCAGTAAGGAATCTTCTAAAAGTGACCAACAAACAAGCACATAAATAGTTAATTTACCTTGAATTATTTTTTCCTTTAATTTTCTCTACCTCACAAGAGAGGACAGAAGACTTAAAAATATTGTGTCCGGCTCTCTTGCTTAAAATTTGCCTGTTGCTCTGATACGTGTCTACGGGCCCTGCATGGTCCATCCCTGCTTCCTCTACCAACCCGTTCCACCACCGTGACATCTCTTCCTCCTCTTGTTCCAACCACAGTGCATTTCATTCCTATAATAAGGTTTATTTTTCTGAGTAGGGAGAGTAATATTATTCACGTGCAACAACTTTTGTGAGAAATTAAATGACATCATAGATTAAAAGAAATGAGGGCAACACCTAACGTTTAAAAGGAAACCATAAATGCTAACTCTTAATAAGGCCTTTGCATATGTTGTTCCTTCCGTCTGTAATGCTTCTGCAATGCAGTTGTTCTTGCTGCTCTCCCTCTTTGCTGAGCGAAGCAGGTGACTTGACCTTCAAGTCTGAGTTGAAATATTAGTTATTTTGGAAGTCTTTCCTGACACCACTCATTGCTGTCCTTAGATTAGGCCTCCCTGTTATATAATGTCACAGTTCACTAGACTTTTCTTTCATACCATTTATTATAATGCCAAATAAAAAGTCATTTATATGATTAGCTGTGCAATGTCTGCTTCTTCCACTAGACCACAAGCTTCACAAGGGCAAAGACCCTATCTGTCTTACTCACTGTTGCTTTCCTCACTCTGGTACAGAGCCAGGCACATAAGACCTGTTCACAAATATTTGTGAAATGATAAATGAATTAATGAATAAAGGAACGATTACAGGATAATAATTCATTGGGGAAAAAAGCATCAATGAAATGGCTCTTCAAGTTTCTTGCTACAACTCTAAGGCGAACCAAAAATGAAGAGAACCAGCCAATGAATTAGAAGGAAACATATACTTTTAAATGAGGTGAAATTAATTTTATCAAAGGCATCAAATTAAAACCTTCGATGTATCACATTACAGAAGAACTAAGAGTCACTCCAGTTGAATTATATCCATTGGTTCAGATATGGCTGAAAAAAGACCCATGCTGGCAGTTTCTCTCTCTCCATCCCTTATGTGTTATTAGGCTGCAATAAACAAACTCCCAAATTTCAGAGGTACAATCAACGTTTACTTTGTGTTGTAATAATCTAATGTGGGTGTTTCAGTTAAATACTCTCTTGTCGGCAGGAACCCCAGTCTCATCTCATTTGGTGGCTTTGCCATCTTTCCCCAGAAGGGGAAAGTACAAAGGGGACCAAGAATGAGAGGTTTTTATGAACTAAGCTGGAAATGGGGCACCTCAATCCTGCTATCATTCTATCATGGTAGCAACTTCAACACAGTACTACCTTATTGGGCAGGAGGCTGGAAATGTTGTCTAGCTGCATGCATCCCCAGGAAGAAGAGGAAGTTGATGTGTGTGAGAGCTAGGCACTCTGCCATGTAAAATTAAGTGTTCCCTCGTTCCTCTAACACGCCAAAGCTGAGGTCTGTAAAACTGCAAACGGACAGGGCTTTTTGTTTTTGTTTTTTTAAACCCAAGACTGTCTGTGACCTTCAAGGATGTAAAAGACATAGGCATTATATTAAGTCAAAATGACCCCAAATGCTACAAATTAGGCATGGTAACAGCAACCTTGAGTAAGTCAAGTATCAACATTTCTAGTACATAAAAACGGTACTAAATTAGGCTTCGCCCCTCTCTATTTTTAACAGAATATTTGGGAATTTGATTATTACAGCCCAGTTATTTCTAAAAATGAGTAACACTTCCACAGGGCCCTGCTAAAATGCACAGAGGCATTTTAATTGCCTATGAATATTCAAAACCTCATTATTGTTGCAGTTTATAATTATCAAATTCCCTTGACAAAAATGTTCAGCACACAATAAAAAAAGGCAATCCATTTAAAAGTGTTGACATCCATGTTTAACCATTTCCCTTTAGTTCTTGGCTACTGCGTATGTATCATTGCAATTCATGTTGGGGAGATACTAAGACTGCGTGCATTCTTCCCCCCTCAAAGTACCGTCTCTTGATGGTATACACTTCCTCCTTAGAGCACATGCTATTTAACAGAAGACACGACATGCATAGTACTGAGATAAAACTCAAACTGAAGCTTGGGATGGAGATAAAGATTTGTCTGCAACAGAAAGCAACACCAGAAGCTGAGAATATCTTCTCTGGTTTTGGAAGAACCATTATGATAAAGTGGCAATGAAAACAAATGTGTAACTCCAAGCCTTGGAATATCAAGAAGAATTCCACTGAAAATTACTATTTTTCAAATAAGTAGGCAGACATCTTTATTTGAATCATCAAAACAGACTTGGAAGAAAGTTAAAAAAAGTTCTCCAAGTCATCCCCCAGTATGAGACAGGTTTTACTTAGAATCTGTAGACCAATTTCTCCCTCTATAGATATTTATGGAATTCATCCATATGCCAGGAACTCTGCCAGTAGGAGACATATTGATTAAGAAAATAAAAGTACCATCCTCAAGTAGCTCAGAACCCATCCATCCTTATTTTTTTTCTTTTTTTAATAAGATTTTATTTATTTGACAAAAGAGAGAGAGCACAGGCAGAGGGAGTGGCAGGCAGAGGGAGAGAGAGAAGCACACTCCCCACTAAGCAAGGAGCCCAAAGCAGGGCTCCATCCCAAGACCCCAAGATGATGACCTGAGCCAAAGGCAGATGCTTAACTGACTGAGCTACCCAGATGCCCTATCCTTATTTTCATACCCATGTCTTGCCAATCTCCACCTTTTCTTTCCTTTCTTTCATGTTCTTAATTTCCTTTTCTTCCTGGACAAGCATAATCATTTAGCAGACATTAACTGTATATTCAGTATGTGCCAGGGAATGTACTAGATGATGGTATTAAGTTGTTCACGGTACATTCAGGCAGACACTTATAACACAATGTGGAAGCTCAATGATATAGCAGAGAAAAAGGTGTTTTAGTTCATGACCTTACTCAACCTAGAGCATCAGGAAAGCCATTTCTGGGAAGCAGACACCTGATTTAAATAATAATCAATTTAAGTTAGTCAGCTAAGCAGTAGTAGGTCCAGGAGAGCTGGTCCAGAATTCTGGGTAAAGGTAAAGCAGAAAAAAGGCAAGGTGCAGAAAGAGCAGGCATTGGGAATGGAGCTACAAGTTTAGGTTCCCTGCTACAACATGAAGGCTGAAGGTGGAACACAATCCAGACCACTTGGACAAAGTGGAGAAGAATTAGATCTTTTGATGAAAAAAAGGGGAGGGATATTTGCAAGACAAATGGTCCATGTCCATGTGAGCAATTACTGTGAAGTCTTAAGCTCAGCACTCCTAACAGATTCAGTAGACCAAAATAAAGAGGGTTCTAACACCATGCTTCTCCAGAGAAGCAGGGAAAGATGTAACAGTAGGCTTGTCTGAAGTTTTTTCCAAAATACACAAGAGTGTATCCTCACTTCCCTCCTAACACCATAAATCTGGAGATTTTGATCCATCCTTGAATTGAGAATGGGAAGTAGATGGAGCTTAGCCATATTCATTTCATTATTTTGGTCTCCCTCCTCTGCCCCATCACCATTGAAAACCAATGTCATAGAGAATTTGAATAAGTATGCATGATTGAATTCATAAATATATAATAAAATACTCTGAAAGAGATAATAACGTTTTTTATATGTCCAAGGAACATTTAGAAATACTAAACATATTTTAAGCCACAAAGGAAATCTCAGTAAATTCCTCCAAAATATGAATTATATTAAAGTATACATTGTGGTGATTGCAATAGCACTAAAAATTAATAACAAAGTTTTAACCACTTGCCAACTACTCAGAGACTGAGGAAAAGTACAATGATTATTTAGGTCTTACTTTTGATGAAAAGAAAAGCTGACACAACTAGAGGCTATTTGGAAAGTTAAAAATAGAAGGGATGGCACAACATGTTAAGGCACATTGAATACTTTCAATTGTTTTCTTAGAAGCAAATTCATTGCATTTGTATATACATAGGCTCTGAGAAGTAGTGGTGAAGATTTTCAGACCTGTTCATGGATTTCTGCTGAGGAGTAGCATTGTTTCCTGCCCTATAGTCACAGCATAAAGTTGAAATGTCCTGACATTTAGTGGAGAAAGTTGAAAGGAAGTTGAACTTGGTGAAATGATTTAAAACATGTCAGGAAATAAATATTATCTTTAATACGTAGTGAGCTCTTATAAGTGTATAGAAAAGGGTAAATTACAATGGAAAAAGGGCAAATTACAATGGAAAAAGGGCAAATGACCTTAACAGGTGATTTAAGAAGCACGAAATACACCAAGCTGGAAAACCTAAAAAAAACCCCAGGTTTAGGGGCGCATGGGCAGTTCGGCCTGTTGAGTGTCCGATTCTCGATTTCGGCTTGGGTTGTGATCTCTGAGTTGTAGGATGGAGCCCCATGTCAGGCTCCATGCTTGGCTAGAAGCCCGCTTGTGGTTCTCTCCCTTCATTTCTCTCTCCCCTCACTTGCACGCACTCTCTCTCTCTTTATCTCTAAAGTAGATAGACAGACAGAATCTTTACCCCCTTGAGTTTATCAGTAAACAAAAAGGATGAAAGTTATAAGAACCCATTTGTTGCCCATAAGAATCTGAACTATTCCTTATTAAATATTTAATCTGTGGGAAGGTATAGTTCAAAATTCTTCATATGAATTAACATAATTAATACAATATATAAGAGTGGGTATTATCATTGTTTCATAAGTGATAAAATTGGAATATGAAAAAGCTATATATTTATCATTGTTGGTAGATTTTTTTAATCAGATCGACAAATATTTAACAGAGCAGAACTCAGTACTGGAGATGCTACAGCAGAATGGTTGTAGATTCTTGTAGATACCTCAAGTTCAAATTTGTACAATTTTCTTGGAATGTAATTTGAGTGCATAAAAGTTGTTTTTTTTTCTTAAGATTTATTTTAGAGAGAGAGAGAACATGTGAATGGGGGAAGGGGTAGAAGGAGAGGTAGAGAGAAAATCTCAAGCAGACTCCCTGCTGATGGGGGAACCCTATTTGGGGCTCGATTCCGTGACCATAAGAACATGACCAGAGCCGAAATCAAAAGTTGGATGCTTAACCAACTGAGCCAGCCAAGTGCCCCGTGCATAAAAGGAAAGTTTTAATATCTGTAAAATCTTCAAAGTATCCCACCTCTATGAATTTGTCCTAAAATGTTTCACCTTTATGAATTTGTGCTGAAGAGAAGAAAAATCAGAGATTAGTGACATTCAAGGTTGCTCGCTGGAAAGCTATGAATGCGAGCACAATTTCATAACCAAATATTTAATGAAAGTGGTTTGAGTACATACAGTATGGAACAGTCAGAAAGGGAAATTCTAAACAACAATTTAATTCTCACAAAGAATATATACTAAGATAGGGAGCTGGCCATGATATAATGAAGTAAATAAAAACAGGATTCAAAACTTTAAGTACTATAAATCTAAGTTTTTGATTTTAGAAATCTTGTAACTATACATATACATTCATACACACACACACAGACACACAATAAATGTAAAGGAAAATAAATCAAAATTTTAACACAGCCATTAGAAAGCAGATTTTAATTTTCTCCTTTTCTGTATAACTTTTACAATGAAAGTATTAAATTTTTAAATTACAAACAGGGAGAGTGATTTGTAATGTGTGCATTTCATGAGTCTTAGATTTTGAAGCAGGTAGAGTCAGGTAGAATCAACACTGGCACAAACTGACAGCTGTTATCGAACGTAGGGTCCCACTTAAGTTAATGAGTAAATATCCTTCACAGCAGATGTGTAAACAGGACCATGATTAATGACTACACTAACAGTTCTTCTCTGCTACACATATTAACCTCTGTTTGTTTTTTAATTGTGACATATCCTAATGAGAAAAGACTATTAAATTTATCAGTTCTGATCAAAGCCTGAAGTTACAATTTCAAAACTTTTCTAACATTGTTTTCCTGCCATCAAGAATTGTCTGGGATAAGGATGACATGGAGTCTCTTGTCACCACCCGCGCCTTCCAGCCATTTGTTTGCCATCAGCTCTCCTGGAAAGACACCAGGCAGGTCTGCTTAGAGCACATTTCCTATCCTGCCAGGATGGGGATAAAGACAACTACGCACACAGGGCAGGAAACTGTTCAGCCAGGTCTTCTTCTTTTTTTTTTCTGAGCCCTGACTCCATGTGTCTCTGTCCTGTTCTCTTCATAGTTACTTGCTCAATTCTTTCACCAGACCTCTGAACTGGGCCACGTACTCTCCTCCAGACTCCTAGGGTAACAGCACAAATGGCTCCCCCTAGAACTGTATATTGCAGAAACTGCAAACCTCTTTCTTTATCCTTGCTTGATACCAAATTGCATTGTAATATTCAAGTCTGATGCCAAAATCAAGCTTCCTAAGATTACCTACCACTAGTTTCATATCTAAGTCAGTGATTCTCAACCTTGGCTGTATATTGTGATAACGTAGGGAGTGCTAAAAACTCCCAGTACCCAGCATGCACCAAACAATTCAATCAGACTCTTTGAAGGTATGTCCCAAGCACAGCATTTTGTAAAGCTCCCCAAGTAATGCCAACGTGAAGCCAAGGTTGAGAACCACTGCTCTAAGTCTGGACTTCTCAAAATGACGACAATCTTAATACTTTCTTTTGAGACCTTTTTTCCCATTCTACTTCCTCAGGGCCAGTCTGAGCCTCCTCAGCAGTATCAGGGACACATATCAACTGAAATTAAAAGTTGTTGCAATTGCAGGCAACCCGAGGCAACCCAAGGGCAAGTTAGGAAGATAATGAACCATCTCCCATTCTAGTCTTCTTTTCAGGTAGCATAAATGGTGACTTGCAAAAGATGTGTGACAAGGAGCATCCGTGAGTGTTGACTTTCTTTCACAGGTTTCCATGCTGGCATCACAAGAAAGGACAGATACGCTCAACATTTTGTTGAACACATGGTTTTATTAAAGTCCCTTTACTCCACCACCACAAGCCCTTCCACAGCAGGTCTTGCTCAAGTTACCTATTCTGGGCAATCTAATCCTAAACTCCTTTTAAATGTGCCCCAAGTGGGGGTGCCTGGTGGCTGAGTCAGTTAAGTGTCTGACTCTTGATTTCAGCTCAGGTTGCTGTTGTGATCTCAGGGTGGTGAGATTGAGCCCCTTGTTGGGCTCCACACTTGGTGTGGAGTCTGCTTGAAATTCCCTCTCTCTTTCTCTGCCCTTTCCCCACACTCATGCACACATGTACTCGTGATCTCTCTCTCTCCTTTCGTCTCTAAAAAAATTAATTAATTAATTAATTAATTAATTAATTAAATTTTCTCCAAGTGAATCGCACAGGAATGCTGTTTTACTCATTACTGGCAATAATTTTCTTTGTGGTGTTTTTCATCTTGCTGAATGTTCCATGACCTCATGTTACTGATTTAACTCATATTGTTTCTATTAAGTAAACATAAACTCAAAATATCTTCATAAATGTGTATGTGTATCTACATAATTTCACTTTTGATTTAAAAAAATCCTGCGGCACCTGGGTGGCTCAGTGGGTTAAAGTCTCTGCCTTCGGCTCAGGTCATGATCTCAGGGTCCTGGGATCGAGTCCTACATCGGGCTCTCTGCTCAGCAGGGAGACTGCTTCCCCCTCACTCTCTGCCTGCCTCTCTGCCTACTTGTGGTCTCTCTCTGTCAAATAAATAAATAAAATCTTTAAATAAAAAAATCTTTTATCATTTATATAATATGCTTCTAATTAATTCTTAAGTTAGAAATCCTCTTTTCTAATAAGACCCATTTTCTTCCTAAGCAATATCACCTATTGTGTACTTCAGTTGGTCATGCAGATGGAAAGAGAGGACCTGAACGCTCAGAGAGCAGTTCCTGGAAAACGTAAATGCTCTAAAAGATATGAGCAATCACTACAGGAGTGAACAGACTGGGCACTGACTCTCAGCTAAACCTGCCCTTTTTTTAAAAAAAAGTACTATTCTATACACTCAGCAAATGGATAGTTGCTTTATATAGCAGTTCCCCCAAAATTAAATGCTATGCAATTCCTCAAAAATAAAATGCCTCTGAATTGGAATAGTATTCTTTCATAACCCGAACCCTTTCATTAGTTATTTTTTAACAATACTCTTTTATTTCTTCGTTTAAATTAAGCAAAGTTATTTTAAGAATCAAATGAAAGGAAAGTAATTATGACTATACTTCTGTTTGTATTTATAAAAACGGATGTATTTTGAAAATAAGCATTGGCAAATTTATGCAGAACCTAAATTAACTTGGGGAAAGTTGAATAAAATAAATTAGGCTGAAAGCTTAAAAGAAATTATTTCACTATGCTTGTTCTACCTCACTCCTCCTTGTTTGGTTTTCACGGGGACTAAATGGTAAGGGAGACTTTAGAATCCATTAGTTGTAGCATAAAGAGCAGCCAAGGTGAGGGGAACTAAGGAGATCAGAAGGAATAGAGAAGAAGAGGTACAGAAAGAGACTGGAAAGGACTGGTAGAACTGGGCGTCACAATTTCCAGCACTCCATTCTCCTCCTTTCTTAGTCATGGCCCCTAGGATTCTGGGCACTATAAATTAAGAAGCAGATGGCTGAGATGACATGAGATTTTATGGATGTACAATAATTACACCCTGAGAATCTGTAAAAGCTCATTCCATCCTAACTCAGACAGAAGGGCTTCCATGAAGGTTTCTTAAGTTCTAATATTATAATAATTCCCTGCCCAGAAATCCCTCTCTTTCAAACCTTACAGCATGGTTACTAGCCTCCTTATTGCGGACCACAATGGAGATGAAGTGACCCTTAGAGGAGAGACAACTCGAACTTCCCCTGGAATCTTCTTTCCTGGGCAGTTCTATTGTGCCCTTTGATACACAAAATGGTTCATCAATACCCTCTGTGACAAAAACATTTCCTTCTTTCTTCTTCTTCTTTTTTTTAGAGGTAGAGGGAGAGAGAGAGAGAGAGAAAGAGGTGGAGGGAGGGGCAGAGAGAGAACTTTAAGCAAGCTCCGTGCTCAGCGTGGAGCCGGATGCAGAGCTTGATCTCAGGACCCTGAGATCATGACCCGAGCTGAAATCAAGAGTCAGACACATAAGCAACTGAGGCACCCAGGTGCCCCAAACACTCACATTTCTAAGGTTTAGATTTTATATGTCAGAAAACATGAAGCACAAATTATTCCCTTTCACCACTAAGACAGTTGTTTATGGAGAGATTTAATGGAGACCAATGTCTGCAGGAATGTTTGTTTAAAACAGATATTTTAAATTATGATTGATTAACAAATACGTATATAGTACATAAGTACCAGGTGCCGTTCTAACTTTTACAAATACCAAACATACATAAAATCCTCTTATTAATTCTCTGTAGTGGAAATTTGACTATCAAACTAATTTTTTAAAATGGGGAGACCTGAAGTGGAGATAATCTAGGTGACTTGCCCAGTGGCACATTGCTAGCAGAATGATCCGAGATCAGATACAGGGAGCACAATGCAAGAGGCCATGCTCCCAGGCACTCTAACTCAGGGAGGAAGCAAAACCATTGCATAGGCATGTAAAACCCAGCTGCGCCAGACACTTCCAGCTGGGATTGGCAGGCAGATAATATATTTAAAGTTTTCTGTTAAATTTCACTTACAATTTAACATTCGAAGTAGATGGTCTTATCATTACCAGTAATATATATGCTAACACCAATCAGCACTTTGAATAAAACCGCTGGAAATGAGATTTTTGAAAAGAAATAAAAGCATTAACAACTCTTATTAGGGGGCGCCTGGGTGGCTCAGACGGTTAAGCATCTGCCTTTGGCTCGTGTCCTGATCCCGAGTTCCTGGGATTGAGCCCCACATCGGGTTCCCTGCTCAGCGAGGAGCCTGCTTCTCTCTCTCCCTCTACCCCTGCTTGTGCTCTCTGCCAAATAAATAAATAAAATCTTTAAAAACAGAAAAGCCAACTTGTATTAGAATACGTGTTCCTGGATACTGTACTGTAAATCCTTAGCTTTTTATTTTTTTTTTAAATTTTTTTAAAGATTTTATTTATTCGACAGAAAGAGAGAGATCACAAGCAGGCAGAGAGGCAGGCAGAGAGAGAGGGGGAAGCAGGCTCCCCGCTGAGCAGAGAGCCCGATGCGGGGCTCGATCCCAGGACTCTGAGATCATGACCTGAGCCGAAGGCAGAGGCTTTAACCCACTGAGCCACCCAGACCCTTAGCTTTTTAAATCTCAGTTTTAGGCTAAGATTAAGAAAGGACTTACCATGTGCTAGGTACTTGTCAAACTTATTTAACTCTGATAACTTACTGATTCCTCCTGACAAATTCTGCTAGGTAAGTATAATTACTACTCCCATTTTATAGATGAGAAAACTAAAGAGCTAAGTAGTACTTTAGTGCTTACTCACTTATGAGACATGAATGATTGTTAAAACACCTAGAGGTGGATGATTTTCTACTATACACTGATTTTCTAACTCCCTACTTTTGTAACTCTCTTTAGTCTTCACATTAACACAGTTTGAAATTCTCACTATGATTTAAATAATGCAGTTTTTATTTTGTGTGTTGTGTTTTGTAGGGAAGCAGACGAATTAAAAGAAGGCAAAATGTTCAAGTGTATCGCTTCCTTGACTAGCCTGAGAAAGACACCACTGGTTTTGAATGTGTCATCTTGAATCATAGCAAGATTTTAAATACAATCTAGAAAAATTATGAACTGCAAGTATTTCAAAGATTTTCCCATTTCTTGACTTTTACTCTTTGGAGGTGAGCATGTACCTTTATTGTGAGAAGACCAGTGCTCTTTAACATCTTAAGGAACTTCCTTGAACTCACAGACAGCTTAAAGTTCAAAGATTCTAAGAGACTTTCCTTTTTCCTTTTTTATTCTGCTACAGGAAACACATGTAGATGAGAACTTGTCAATTAGCAGACTGCAAAACATTTGGGGTCATAATGGGAAATGTTTCATTTCCATCTACAGCTAATGAAGCCAACATCAAATCAGTTCTGCTATTTGTTTAAATTATTCATTATTTCAAAACATTTTTAAGAACCTAAAGTGTGAAAAAAACAAAAACACAAAAGGCTACCTTTACTCTCCAGGAGAAATAGCTATAACTCAGTCCAAGGTTTAAAGATGTTTGATTAACAGAGCTGCTCTAAATCAATTAGCTGAGAACAAAAGAAAATCAGTAAGGCCAGTTTGCAAATGTGAGTCACTTAGACTCACTCTCTGAAAAGCTCTGGCAGAGATTGGAAAAAAGAGTGGTGGTAGTTTAAAGGGGACAGATGTAAAATTAAGCATTTGATTAAAATAATAATGTGTGATAAAACAGAAGTACTGGGTCCTACAAGGGCTTATTTGCGGGAGACCTAGTATAGTGGGGGATGGGCAATAATGAGAAAAATCTTCCCCAAAGATGAGACATGGAAATGGATGATGGGGAAAATGTAATATGAAGGGTGTGGAGTGTGTGTGTCTGTGGTGAGAGAGAGAGAAAGAGAGAAAGGGAGAGAGACGGAGAGGGAGGGAAGAAAAGAGAGGGAGTGGGAGAGGGAGGGAGATGTGAGAGAGATAGAGACAGAGAGAGAGTTTTTTCAGGCTGGCAGTGGTGGGAACACCAAGTGATAAGGAAGTCAGGTAGGCAGATTCTATCACTTTAAAGACTGAAACAGCCTCAGACCAGTTCAGTGAGTAAATAGGGGCTTATACTCCCAGTATGCTTTGTGAGCTATTCTGAATGGTGTCCCTAAAACAGGAGATGATGGTGCATGGTTTGGACTAAGGGTACTGGGCATGGACATGGAAAGATGTGAGTGAATTTGAAACATTTTAGGAGCTTGTAATCTATTTAGTGCTTTGATCAACACATGTTGGGGCACCTTGGTGGCTCAGTTGGTTACGCATCTGACTCTTGATTTTGGCTCAGTTCATGATCTCAGCGTGGTGAGATCTAGCCCTGTATTGGGCTCTGCACTGGGTGTGGAGCCTGCTTAAGATTCTCTCTCTCCCTCTACCTCTGCACACCTCCCACCAACCTCACTCTCTCTCAGATAGATAGATGATAGATAAATAGATTAGATAGATAGATAGAGTGCACATGCTAATACTAAACAAGTCAAATTGGTCATACTTCTTGTAAGGTGCTATTTAGGAATACGTCTAGACATTTGCAAAGAGGTTTTCAGTTTACTAACAGCTTTCATAACAACAGCAATAAGCAATTAAATCCTCTGAATTGAGTGCTTACTCTGTGTTAGAAGTGGGGATTCTCAGGCTTGAAAAGGTCAAGTGGTAAGAATTTCAGAGGTATGGGTGTTCTAAATTCCTACAACTATTTCCTTAAGGAAGCAAAATATTATTGTCTCTTATTTTACAGATGGGGAATCTTGGGGGGTAAGGATGCTAAGTGATTTCCAAAGGTCATATAATTTGATGGTTAATGAGCATCTCCTAATTTTAGGTCAGTTTTCCCCTAACACTGCAATTGCCTCTAGCCAGGTGTGAAATCTCTTCTGAAAATGTTGAGATAGCTCTCTAAAACCTTTTTTTTCTTAATTTTTTTGGACAGATCATCAAGATGGCACTTTATTAAATCTCCTTATATCAAATTGATTAGTCACCGGCCCAGGACTCAGATCGGTCTGGGTGCATAGCCTAATGAGAGGCACAGTGCCCACTGTCACAGAACAAGGAGACACCTTGAAATGGCAGGCCTGGAACCTGGCTCGAGCTCTCTGAAGGCAAGCCTCCTTCTGGAATCCAGCCCCCTGGCCCATTCACCAGAGGCTTTTTGCTGAGAGATCAGAATCAGACCCCAGGCCATGCAGCTGTCACAAAGGCAGACACTCAGACAATTCTGACATTTTCCATCTTGACTTCTGATGTGTCAGATGGTTCAGAAATATTACTTTGAGCTGTTATAAGAACATTAATTTGACATTTTAATAAAAACAGTTTCTAAAAAAAAACCGTTTATACACAGCCCGGAATGTAGGCTCTCAGGTGCAGCCAGCCCTAGGACCCCTGAAGGATGCTTGAAGACAGAGCTGGCTGCCACACAGGGTCCAGATGGACCTCCCTGCTGGCCCTAGCACTCTACTGTAAACTCTTTCTTCACCCAAGTGGCCTGAAAAACCCAGACTGTCTGCATTCAGAATCAAGGTCCCAGTCCAGGATTTCTAGGTCCCACACTTAATATTTAAATCTTTAGGGAGTCCCACACTTCTACTAAGTTGTATAAAACGCATATATACACACTCACACATATATGGAAATACATAGAAACAGGAAATGTCCTCATGTTGAATATAACATATACATATGAGTATGAAATATACATTTGAGTATGAAAAAAATATATATGTATGCATGTGTCCCCTAAAAGTCTTTCACCAAAAGAACGCCTTATTTCTGAATGAGATCATCTTCTCCAAGTCCACAACTCATGGTGCTATCAAAAACTCAAAACAGAGCTCAGGATTTGATTCCTTGTGCAATTTATGAATACAGAGACCTACTCACCACATGCTGAGATACAAACCTTAAAAAAAAAAAAAGGCTTTGGAAATATTAAGGCAGCTTTCAAAAACATAGTGTATCTGACAGCTGCTGGCATGCAAACATGTAAAACCAGAGAACTGAATATATAGAGCCATTCCTCTTTGTCTGGGGATTGAGCAGCGAATCTGTACCAGGAGATGGATGCTAGTTTTGAAGAACAAAGAGCAACCACTGGTTTTCTCTCCTTAACAAAATGGATTGTTAAAATGCACTAGGTAACCATTCCAGACATCACCTCATTTAAATTGTTCTGTGCTAGAGTGTCAAATATTTACACTAACCCATCATCAGAAATCTGGGAGGCTTGTCAGTGTAAATTGAAAGATTCATTTGTATGATATGTAATCAATAAAAATGAGCTTGAAATTTTATTTCTTATAATAGTTCAGAAAATGAGGAGAGTGATTCAAGTTCAGAAAATGAGGAGAGTGATTCTTTTTTTTTTTATAATTTTTTATAGTTTGTGTGTTATGTGCCAGGTTCAGTTCTAAGAAGTAGAGATGATGAATAAGGCAGGCATTGCCTCTGTGCGAGGCAGAATTCTAAGATGACCCCTGATGACTCATGCCCTTATATAACTCCTCACTATATGAGTGGGTCAAATGTGGAAATATGATGAGATATGATTCCTGTGATTAGATCACTCGCCAGTTGACTCTGAATTAATCAAAAGGGAGGGTTGGGCCTGACGTAATCAGGTGTGCCCTTAAAGAGATGGTGAAGCTATAGTCTCCTGCTTGCCTTGAAGGAAGAAAGCAAATAGCTCCAATGTGAATTGCCTAAGGAGAGGGTGGTCTTTAAGAGCTGAGGACCTTAGTCCTATAACCACAAGGAGCTGATTTCTGCCAGTATTCTTAATGAGATGGAAAGGGGAGCCTCAAAGTCTCAGCTGAGAGTGGCCCATCCAGCCACCCCAGAGCTCACTTTGATTGCAGACTTCTGAGACTCTTGAGTAGAGGATCCACTTAAGTCAATACAAAGTGCATAATAATAAACGCATGTTTTGATTTAAACCATTAAGTTTGTAGCAATTTGTTACACAGCAATAGAAAATGAATACAGTTTGTTGTCGTTGTTGTTGTTGTTGTTGTTAGGACAAATAATGAAACTCTCCAGCCTCTAAAATTTCCCTTTTAAAAAATTGCCTCCCCCTTCATGCCTGAAAATTTTATTCCTCCGCCTCTATAAGAAAAGTATCAGGAAGGTGAGCAAAAAAGGGAAACTCTCAAGAAAGGGGAAGAAACATATGAGCTCATCAAAGCATATGCTAGACAAAAGGAAATGGAGTCAGTAACCTCATTTTCCCCATGATGATGAGCCATGCTACCACACTGATCAGTAACATTAGATCCAAAGCCATCAAGTGAAGAAACGCAAAACCAAGGGGTAACAGATAAGGCTGTCAGAAACTCCAGTCCCCAAGAGGAATACGTTCCACATAAATGAAATGACCAACTTTCAAGACGGTTTACAGCATGAGCCAGACCACAGCAGGTAGATTCCCCTAGGCAAAAGGAAATTCAGGTGGAGGAATGCACACTCCATCTCCCTCCAGAAAGTAGTTTGGCAATGATATATACTGTAACATAGAAAATTAATTGGCACTAAATGTAAAAAGTGATTTTTACTTTGGGTGTTAAAAGTTTCTTTTCTCATTGAAATAGCACTTTTATCTTGGAAACTCACACAATGCAGACTTCAGCTGCCTCTGAGTCTAGATTTTCATTAAAACACACATGCCGTATGCAGTATTCTGATCTTGGAAGTGCTTGATATGTTAATGGTCTTGGTTTCTATTTGTGAACTTGGCATCACTCTTATTTGGTGGGCGTGATGAACAAAAAAGGCTGGGTGGTGGGAGGACAGGATGCCCTTCACCGAACAAAGGCAAACGATTCTAAACAGGATATTATCTGTTCACTCAGCTATGGCCAGAGAACCTATATATATGAGAATTATAGCCGACTTCTGGAAGAGTAATCCTCTATTAAAAAACTCACTTGGCCCTTTTTTTTCCACTGCTTCCAAAAATTCACTTGAATAGTAAACTCCTTAGGAGGAGACCATGAACTCCTTTCTACTTAAAATCTCTATGACAGAAAGCCACAACACCTAAATAAAAAGGGAATTGAAGCTCTGCTGTGATGATCATTCAATAGCTAATCTCCCATCCCCAGGCTCCGATAAAATAAAACTTTTTTTTTTGTAGCTACCTCTTATCTTCAGAGTCCCTTTGAACACTGATAAGAAAACTCCCAAAGACAATTCAGTTCAGAAAAAAATTAGCCACTTTACAATAGTTATGATATAAGTACAATTAAGAAATATGTCTAGTATCTTGCTTTGATAATCATTACATTCATGAACAAAATATGTTCACCTAAATATCAAATCTTAACATTTTTCTGAAAATCCCACATGGAAAAAAACCTGTGCTGAGAGATATGAAAAAAAAAAATTAAAAATGCAAATGAATAAATGAATGAATGAATAAGGCAAAAATAAGATACCCCTTGCTTTCAGGAGCTCATAATCTATTGAGACAGAGGCGTAAATGAAGAACTCTGATACTAAGCTGTCTCTGATTAGTGCAACAGTGAGGTTCTTTGAAAGGGAATACTTCAGAAAGTCAAACTGGTTCTAACTGAGGAAACCAAGAAAGACTATCTTGGAGGAGACTACAAGTTTGTGTTCTTAAGGAAAGATGTTCATTACTTTAGGATTTAGATAATGGTTGTAATCACTGCCCTGGATGTCAACTTTGTGTCCGTTTCTGTGCTTGATGCTTTTTTTTTTTTAAGAAAGTTTTTATTTTTAGACATTGGTAAATTCACATGCAATTATACATAGAGATTGTATATCCTTCATCCAGTTCCCCTAATGGCAGCATCTTATATAACAAGAGCACAATAGTACAAAGCAGAAAATGACACTGATCTTTTTAAGACTGAATTTCTCTAGTTATACATGCATTCATGTTTATATGTGTGTGTATTTAATTCCGTATAATTTTATCACATATATAAATTTATGTGGCCATCGCCACAAGATACAGACTACTCAGTGCTTTTTTGGTGCATGTTCATATTAATATTTACAGATGATACTTACTGAGTTCTTACTATATGCCACCCTCAGCACTAGACATTTATATTCAGTTGCTCATTTTACTGTTCTTGATGGGATAAATGGCAGAGGTAGCCATTGTTTCTAACAGTTTTCCTTTTTTAGGTAACAATATCCTGATATTCCTCTGGGTAACTGCCTTGTCCTCCACCATTATCCTCTCTGCCTCTAGGGATTGATTCCTAACCGTGGTCCAAGGTTGAAGATATGACTTACATCTGCACAATTAAAATTTTGTTTTTCCTGTCCATGTGATAAGCACCAACTTAACCAGATCTAATAAGACTCTTGTAGGTATATCTAAGGGGTTTTCCTCTTTCACTGGACTCGACCTGAAATGTTATAGACGTAAAGGTGCTGGCAGCCATTTCAATACTTCTGGAGGCTGACAATGGCAGCAAAATGAAGGACCGTGGTTAATACATGAGAAGAGACAACACTCTACTGATGTTTAAATTCCTGAAAGCAAAAGTACTTGACAACAGACTACCCTTTGCTTTTTAATTAACTGAGTGATATTCCTATTTTCCTTAAGCTAATATAAATCAGGTTTTCTGTCACTTGCAACAAAATACTCCTAACTGATACACCAGTACTGTTATTGCATACATTTTTACAAGAAAAATGTGGCACTAAGATGTTAAAGTAATCTGTTCTGTTAAAGAAACAGGAAAAAGAAAACCCAGTTAGTACATGATGGAGCCAAGGTTGAAATCAGACAATGTATGTAGATGGTGTAATTCAACGGCTTGGAATACACTATGTCATTTGGACCAATCAACAGGGTGTTTGATTCTTCATTTTATAGATGAGGAAACAGGTCTGAGAGGTTAGCCAGATAAGCGTAACAATTATCTACTGCCATGTTAAAAGAAATACTTTGAAATTTAGGGACTTAAACAAGCACCATTTCATTTGCTCATGATTCTACGCGTAAGCAAATTGGACCAGTTCAGCAGGAAAGATCTTATGCCTGTTTATCCTGGGGTCACTTATATGTCAGCAGCTGGCTGGCTGATAGTCTGGAATGGGGAGAGGGTTGCTATGGGAGTCTTTGGCTGGAAAGGCCTACCCCTGATCTGTGTGGTTATTCTTCTTTGCAGGTAAGTAGACAGAGTGGGAGTGGAAGAGTTTCTGGCAATGGGCAAATGCTTTCCAAGCTTCTGCTTGGGTCACGCTTGCTAAATACTATTTGCCAAAACAAGTCATGCAGCTACGGCTTTGGCACCATATCATTTTGCACATCTTTCAGATAAGTAAGGGATGGGTTCTGGCAGAAGGAATAGGAAAAAGAAAGTGTAAGATAAGATCAAATGTAGTGAAAGATCAGAAGGCAACAGAAGAGGAGATAATGATGGGGAAGGTTTCATGGAGGTAGTAATATTGGTGGGTCTCAGTGACAGCTGGTGAGGGGTGGTGGAATGGAGACGAGGAAGGAGGACATGTGGGGAAGGAAGAGTGCCTTCAATTAATGTGATGGAGCTACTTATGTTCTTGGAGCCAGGCAGACTGGAATGAAATGGATGAACAGGAGTGGCCTGAGAACAGCTCATAAAACATTCAGAAGACAAGTTGTACAAGATTAGGAACCTTCTACCCTCCAGATGGGGGAGGTATAGACTACTTGGGCAACATGGCATTTTAAACTCTCTCGATTTAATATTTTTAAATTAATTGCCCTTTTAGTTCCTCGGCCCTATTGCTATTATGAAGGACTTATAGTTTTAGTTAATAGATTTTTAAAATACCTTTCAAATTAAAAAAATAAATACAAGTGCTTTGAAGTTATGAATATGTTTTAAAATCACATGTTAAAGCCATCCATTTCTATATAAAATGTAAGAAGTTATAAATATTTCCTGTCTTTGGTCATCTCCAGAATTACCACAAATGTAATTATGCAACTGCTAATAATTATAATCTCAGTTAGTTAGCTGAGAGCCATATAAATTTTATAAGGCAATAAATCTTATTAAATGTTCCCTGGAGAATCAATTGATTCATTAACTTATAATAAATGCTTTTAAAATGCAAATTAAATAATAACTGGAAACACCTCAGTTAAATGCCACCAGGATAAGTACTGTATACTTCTAGGGGAGATCGGTATTTTCTCTTCCTTTTAAAGTACTGTGTTCATAAATATATAGTCAATAAGATATTCACTATCGTGGGGAGGGGTGTGAGTACGTATGTGTATGAAGAGGAGAGCTTGGTAAACTAAATTCTAGCTTAAAATTATCAATCTTAAATCATTCAAATCAGAATCTCTTTTCAGGGGTAATACTTTGTACTGCCACTCTGAAAAGCTACTTGGCAGTATACCGAAGGTGTCTTGCCCTTCCACTCAAGCATTTCACTTCCAGCTAACTATCTGAGGGAATAATCAGAAAGCCATTCAAAGTTACAGCTGTAAAGACAGACATTGCAGCAATATCCAAATGTGCAACAATGTCTAAATTAGTTTGTTTCCTGAAATATTCAGAAATTTCCAATGGTATTTTTAGAAGATATTTAATTACATGAGGGAAATGTATATAGTGTATCATTAATGATTGTTGTTGTAATATTGACTTTTTGAAAAGATGTAAAACCATATTTTCAGTTTCATTCCAGTATTATAAAAATATGCATTATAGAAAACAGACCAAGGGAAGTTTATTAAATATTAAGTATGATTATATCTGTATGGGGATAAAATGAATAATGCTTTTTATTTTATCTCCTTTTGGGAGTTCTATAACAATTGTTAAATTTTTAAAAATTCTCTAAAATCTATTAGATTTTGAATTTGTGGAAACAAACATGTTAATTAAAGAAGAAAGAAAGAGAAGGAAACTTATTAACTGAACATGATTAATGGCTTCAGATTTTAATAAGGAATATTCCAGCTGATGATAGAAAACTATAATTACTGAATCTAAAAGAAGCTAACCCAATCTTATAATAGGAATATACTTTGTAGAGTTGTGCTCACACAGAGCAAAAGAAAGACAAAAACATGCTGACAAATAAAATAAAAATTACAAAATTTAAAAATAATCCCCAAAACTTAAGAGTTTGATATAGTAATTAACTTGCTAGATTGAAAATAAACTATAGTATTTGAAAAGTTTAAGTTTATTGCCATTGGATCATTATTAAAAGTACCAAATTAATACATTTAAATATAATTTTTACTCCAATTTCAGCAGGTTATTAACAATTCATTTTCAACCTTTTATTTCCAAACGTTTTATTTATTCCGTATGTAGAAATATTTCTTCCAAAACTAATATAAGGACTAGATTTCAACAGGTACCTACACAAAAGTCCCTGTAAATTGATTTTCTGAGGCATAAATAAATGTTGTTAACTCCCATAGGTCTAAAGAGGGAGCTATTGACTAAGAATGGCTGGATTATGTCAAACTGAATAAAGATATTTCTCAATTCACAGAGGAACTCTTGCACATGTTGCTAACTGAATTTGATACTATTGATACTTGATTGAAAAAAAGTAAATCACTTTATGAATCAATTTCAGCACTATGAATGTGAAAACCCGTTTTTCCATTGATATCATTTTTCTTGATTCATCTGCCTAATCCCTACAGTACTATCCCCTACTTCACTACAAATTGATACAAAAAACCATCTGCTTTTGATAAATATTGTGCTTTTATGGGTTCTGTGATAAAGTATCATGAATTTGTCTTATCTCCATTATACATCTTCACAATGTTCATAATTGATTTTGTTGTCAATATACTTAACCTTCAAGGGGCGCCTGAGTGGCTCATTTGGTTAAGAGTCTGCCTTTGGCTCAGGTCATCATCCCAGGTTCCTGAGATGGAGCTTCATGTCGGGCTCTCTGCTCAGCAGGGGAGTCTGCTTCTCCCTCTCCCTCTCCCTCTGCCTGCCTTTCTCTCTCTCTCTGTCAAAGGAATAAGAAAAATCTTAAAAAAAAAAAAAAAAAAAAAAAAGTAGAGCCACAAATGTGCTTTTGAGGAATCACAATTTTTAAAAAAGTAAATTTCATCCCTTTGAGTTGCAATGGATTACAATATACCAATGAAAAAGTGGTACTAAAAAGTATGCGGGATAGTAATTTCTGAACCATTAGTTGTCCACAGAATATGTACATGTCTCTTGAAATAAAGATGGCCTACTTCAGGTACTGCTTATTCCGATCTACTGATTTATAAGATTCAGTAAGATCTCTGATATACTCTCATTATGGAATATAATGAAGACAATTTCTGCCACATACATTCCTGAATGCTTAAAAGCATTTGGAGAGCAATGCCAAGCACAAACAATTTCTATGTTCAAAACTCTGTTCAAATACTCTCAATAAATTTGCAGGTGATACTCTACTGAAGGAATTCCTTCTGAGTTGACTAGCATCGTCCTCTTTTCAGAAACAAAACTAAATAATTTTGAGGGATCTTTCTAGGTAAAATGTTACTAATATTTTGACAAAAACATTTTCATAAAGTGACTATGACTGACATGTGATATGGACCACACTTCTGTTTCTGTCCTCTATTCTTTGAGAGACCTATGGGATATGGCTTATGGGAACTGACAAGAGTTCCACCAAAACACTGTTTTTTCAAGTCTATTTTGACAACCCCTTAAAATCCTCTAAGGAACTCTGCTAGGATTGCAAGTTGCTACCATACAATTACTCAAATATCATTTGAGAATAATTAATGAAAATATAATAAAAGTATAATGACAATAAAACTTGAACAAGTAAACAAACATCCAAATGATAAAGAATTATTTGCATTGTTAAAAAGACATATAAATTAAGCACATACAAAAACATAAAAAACAAGTAAATAGATTCTAAGTTAAATTTAGACACAGATTTTAAATTTTATATATTCAAAAGAAAAAATAACTGAAAACATATCTTTATAATGGGTAACATGATCTTTAACTTTGATCTTTTCAATGTACGGAATACCTCTTATCTGAACAATTAATAAGAATTTTTAGAAAAATCGTATTTTTAATTGAATAGAGAATAAATATGACAATTATTCTTTTATTTATACTGAGTTATAGATCATTAGCTCAAAGTCATTTGGCTATCAGGAAAGAAAGATGAAGAAGATTCATTGTCCTATATTTGAGATCAAATTTGCTGAGGGAGATAGGTCCCCAAGGTTTAGTAGCACACGTATAGATTGATTTCCACTGATATATATATTCAATATGAAAGACTGCATTAACTTTATTTTAGAACATAGACCATCTGTGGTTTATAATTTGTAATCACTTCAACAATATATAATACTTTAAAAACGTCTATCAAATATGAAGGCAATATTTTTCTGACCCAAAACTAAAGTTGTATGCTTCATTATCTTTTTATAATTTATGATTGTGAATTTGCATTAAGTCAGTTAAGCTCCTTAACTGACTCATCCCTCTGAATAGCAGCCTGGGTCTTTGAGTTAGTGGTTTAGGATTTAAATTACAAACTAGTCAAGAGATTTTTCTCCATGTGATGTTAACTGGCCCCATGAGAGTTATTTTATGGCCTTGACCTCCTTGCTCTCTGTGACCAAACTAACAAGTTTAGAAATTTTCTATAAACAATTTCTGGAACAATATGGATTTTTTCCTTTAAAGTTAATTATTAACATCTTTTAAAAAATACCTTTTCAAGATGTTTGTATGCATTACCAGTTGACATAATTAGTATGGCAAATTTTATGATCTGGATTTAACAACATTTTAAAGCAAAATATAAATAGTGAACTCATTAGATTACCATAAACAATTCAAAAGAAGGTAAAAGACAAAATACTACTTAAAAAAATATTAAAAACTTAAGTAAAATTTTGAGTTTCCCAGTGTAATATTAGCTTTTTCACTGCAAACAACCAGCAACAGAGGTTAAAAAAAAAAAACACAATAGGTCATATTCATCAAACCTCATGGTTTGAAAGTTTATTCATAATATTGATTGATACTAACATATTGCAATTGTCTCCTTTAATACAAAGATGATAACCACATAAGAAACCAATGTAAGCAATGTCTCATTTTTAGAATTGCCAATTTTATTCCAAATCACTGATTAGTTCTGCTGGGAGGGCAGGATCATTATGAATTATTAGAGAGCTCAGTTATTTGTAACAGATATTTTTAGGGTCAGAGTTAGTGAGGAAGAGCAATATTCTTGTGCTATATAAAACAGCTGTTGCAGCTTGGAAGTCTATAGGGAAATTAAAATCTACAGAGGTACTTTTTGCACTTACATTTCATTTGGAGAGCAGTCATCTCATTTTTTAAAAGGTTAACACTTTATTCAGATTATTCATTTATTCCACAAACATTTATTGAGTGTCTAGCACTAAACTGAGGGCTTAAAAAGGAGTAAAACTTGTCTCCTATCAAGGTGCTAAACTAATTTTCCTCTTAATCCATTCCTCATTTTGATGAAGTGGGATTTCTATGCCATAATTTAAAAGTATTTCAATTCTAAAACAAATGCAAACAATGTGACTAAAAACAAAAATATTACATGTGAATTACCCACATGCTTCTCAACCAACAGAAAATTCTAACAATCACTAGAAGCTCCCTTCTCTACCTCATCCCATTACAAACTCTCGTAATTAACATTTCTTAATATGCACCTGGGAGTCTATATTTTTCAGATGTTACAAAATATAAAGATCCAGAGCCTCTACTAAAGTAAAATAATAACTTCTTAAGAACAGGAAACATAAATAAGAAGGAATGTTTTCATTTCAGTCTTTACTATCAAAGATACTTTAAAAAAGTAATACAAATCAGGAAGGAGGCAGGGAAGATGGCAGAGGAAGAGGACCCTAACTAAGCTCACCTCATCCCATGGATACAACTAGATAAAAGTTCACATCAGTGCAAATAACCCAGAAAATGAGTTGAAGACTCGAAGGAAAAACTCTACAACTGAATATAGAGAAGAGGCCACACGGAAGATATGATCTGGGAGCAAAATGGACCATAGGCACCCACTGTTGGGAGGGAGCCATGGTGCAGAGAAGGGCAAGAAACAGCCTATCACTGTAGGGAGCCCTCATGGGGAAGATGAATCCCCACAATATTTGGCACTGAACGTGAAAGGGGATGAATTTTGTGAGTTCTTACAATCAGTGAGACTTAAAGCCTGGAATTTTAAAAATCAGCAGGCTGGATTTGGAGAGAGCCCTGAGGGCATTTGGAAGCTGAGTCCCTACCCTTAAAGAGATGGCAAGACAAACAGCCAATGGAGATACAGCATAAAACAGCAGTTTGAAAAAGTCTGGGGCAAGTGGGAGGGAGACTTATTTTCTCATCTCAGAGCATGGTCTGGTGAGGCAGGAAGACCCCTCCAGAAACAAAGGAGCTCGCAAGTGCCATTTTCTTCCCCCATTCCCAGTATAAGCACATGTCCACTTGCAGGAACCAGGGCATGCCTAATCACTTATTACCTAACTTGCTTGCACCAAGCCCTGCACCCCATGCTTCAACGGACGCACCCTTCCCAGTCATACTTGCCTGTCCTGGCACTGCAGGTCCCCTCCCCAGAAGACCAATGCAAACCCCACCAACACCATGTCTCCGACCTGTGTTTTGCAGGGCCTTGGTTCAAGTGACAATGGGTCTCATTTTGCAAGCAGAGCAGTGTGTACCCTGTTAAAATGACTCTGACCCTGGCCAGTTCCAAACACTGCCCATAACAAAAAAAGCCTCTGCTGACAACTGGAGTGAAGGGAAAAAATGGATGGGAAACAGTATGGCAGAGGCAACACACACAGGAGACACTCCCTGAAGTACAAGGTCCTGGGGAACGGGATACTACACTGCAGGGCATTATAGAACTTCTTCTTCATGTAGCCATTACCTTCAAGAGGAGACTTACCTAACTTTCCTAACACAGAGAAACAGAGAAAGTTAAACAAAATGAGGAGACAGAGGAATATGTCCCAAATGAAAGAACAAGATACCTAAGCAGAAAGAATATAAGTAGCATGCCTGATAGATAATTTAAAAAAATATATTCATCACACACACACACACACACACACAAGATAGAGAGATGAAGCACACACAGGGGGGAGGGAGAGAGAGAGAGAATCTCAAATGGACTCCCTGCTGAGAGTGCAGCCTGACATGGGGCTTGATTTCACATTCATGAGATTATGACCTGAGCCAAAATCAAGAGTTGGACTCTTAACTGACTGAGCCACCCAGGTGCCCTACCTGATTGAGAATTTAAAGTAATGCTCATACAGAAACTTACTGGACTTGAGAAAAGAGTGGAAGACATCAGTGAGACATCAAAGAGATAAAAAAGAACCAATCAGAGAAGAAGAACACAATAAATGAAATTAAAAAATGCACTTGCTGGATTAAATAGCAGGCCAGGGAAGCAGAGGAATGAATTAATGACCTGGAAGACAGTAATGGAAACTAATCAAACTGAGCAAGTGAGGAAAAAAAAGTTACACAAATTGAGAAGAGACTTAGGGAACTCAGTGACTCCATCAAGCATAAAACATTCATAACATAAGTATCCCAGAAGAAGAAAGAGAAAAGGGGGCAGAAAATATATTTGAAGAAAGAATAGCTGAGAAGGAAACAGACATCCAGATCCAGAAGGCACAGAGGATCAAAATCAACCCGAAGAGGTCTATACCAAGACACAGTAATTAAAGTGGCAAAAAGTGGGGATAAAAAAAATTTAAAGCAGCAAGAGAAAAGAAGGCAGTTACTTACAAGGGAAACCCCAAGGCTATCAGCTGATTTTTCAGCAGAAATTTTGCAAGCCAGAAGGGAACAGCAGGATATATTTCAGCATGAAGTGCTGCTATATTTCAGCAGAGTGCTAAAAGGGAAAATATGCAACCAAGAATATTCTATCCAACAAAGCTATCATTTAGAATAGAAGAAAAGAGTTTCTCAGAAAAACAAAAACTAAAGGAATTCATGACCATTAAACCAGCCCTATAAGAAATATTAAAGGGCACTCCTTGGGTGTAAAGGAAAGATCTTAAGTGAGAGTATGAGAAGTAGGAATCACAAAAGCAGGAAAACTAAATACATCTGTAAAAATCAGTGAGGAGATTCACGAGATAAAAGAATGTTAAATATGACACCATGGGCAGGGGAGAGGAGCAAAGAATGGCTTCAAACTTAACTGACCATCAACTTCATACAAACTGCCACATACAGAAGATGTTACATAGAAACCTAATGTTAAGGGCACCTGGGTGGCTCAGTCATTAAGCGTCTACCTTTGGCTCAGGTCATGATCCCAGGATCCTAGGATGGAGCCCTGCATCAGGCTCCTTGCTCAGTGGGAAGCCTGCCTCTCTGTCAAATAAATAAGTAAAATCTTAAAAAAAAAAAAAAAAGAAGAAGAAAGAAAACTAATGTTAAACACAAACAAAAAACCAGTAATAGATATGCAAAGAATAAAAAGAAAAGAAAACAAGCATATCACCAAGGAAAGCTAACAAACCATGAAAGCATACAAGAATCTGACAAAAACTACAAAAATAACCACAAAACAAATAACAAAATAGTAACACATACATATGTATCAATAATTACTTTGAATGTAAATGGATTAAGTGCTCCAATTAAAAGACACGGGGTGACAGAGTGGATTAAAAAAACACAAGAACCATCTATATGCTGCCTATAAGAGATTCATTTCAGACTAAAGACATCTTCAGATTGAAAGTGAGAGGATGGAGAAACACTTATCATGCAAACAGATGTCAAAATAAAGCTAGGGTAGCAATACTTACATTGAACAAAAGAGATTTTAAAACAGGCTGTAACAAGAGACAAAGAAAGACACTACATAATAGTAAAGAAGACAATACAACAAAGAGATGTAACAATTATAAATTTTTGCATCCAACATGGGAGCATCCAAATACATAAAACAGCTAGTAATAAACATAAAGAGACTAATCGATGGTAATACAATAATAGTAGGGGACTTTAACACTCCACTTTCATCAATGGACAGATCATCCAAACAGAAAATCAACAAGGAAACAATGGCTTTGAATGACACACTGGACCAGATGGATTTAACAGATATACTCACAACATTCCATCATAAAGCAGGAGAATATACTTTCTTTTCAAGGGCACATGCAACATTCTCCAGAATAATCACATATTAGGCCACAAAACAAGTCTCAACAAATGCAAAAAGTTCAGAGTCATACCATGCATCTCTTCTGACCATAATGCTATGAAACTAGAAATTAATCACAAAAAAGAGTCTGGGAAGACCACAAATACACAGAGATTAAATAACATGCTACCAAACAATGAATATGTCAAACAAGAAATCAAAAAGAAATAAAAATTACATTCAAACAAATGAAAATAAAAACACAATGGTCCAAAATCTATGGGATGTAGCAAAAGCGGTTTTAAGAGAAAAGGTTATAGCAATACAGGCCTACCTCAAGAGGCAAGAAAAGTCTCAAATAACCTAACCTTATACCTAATGGAGCTACAAAAATAAGAAAAAACAAAAGCCAAAAGTAGCAGAAGGAAGGAAATAATAAAGATTAAAGCAGAAATAAAAACAATAAAACAGATCAATGAAACCAGGAGCTGGTTCTTTGAAAAGATCAACAAAATTGATAAACCTCTAAGTCAGACTCATTAAAAAAAAAAAAAAAAGAGAGAGAGAGAGGACTCAAACGAAATCACAAATGAAAGAGGAGAAATGACAACCAACACCAGAGAAATAAAAATAACTTTAAGAGAATATTATGAAAACTATATGCCAACAAATTAGAAAACCTAGATGAAATGGATAAATTCCTAGAAACACAACCTACCAAAACTGAAACAGAAAGAAACAGAAAATTTGAACAGACTGATTCCAGCAAGGAGATTGAGTCAATAATGAAGAAATTCTCAACAAACCAAAGTCCAGGACAAGACAGCTTCAAAGGCAAATTCTACCAAATATTTAAAGAGGAGTTGATACCTATTCTTCTCAAACTATTCTGAGAAATAGAACAAAAGGAATACTTCCAGATTCATTCTATGAGGCCACTTTACCCTAATACCAAAACCGGATAAAGACACCACTGAAAAAGAGAACTACAGGCCAATATCTCTGATGAACATAGATGCAAAAATCCTCAACTAGCAAACTGAATCCAACAATACATTCAAAAAAATCATTTACCATGATTAAGTGGAATTTATTCCTGGGAAGTAAGTGTTGTTTGATATTCACAAATCAATCAATGTGATACATTACATCAATAAGAAAGGATAGAAAGGATAAAACCATATGATTATTTTAATAGGTGCAGAAAAAAACATCTGACAAAGCACAACATCCCTCATTTTTTCAAAATGGAAATAGCTATTCTTTATTTTTCCTCTAGTACCCCAGTGAATTATCTTTTTTAAAATTTTTATTATGTTAGTCACTATACAGTATATCATTAGTTTTTGATGTAGTGTTCAAAGATGCATTGTTTATGTACAACATCCAGTGCTCCATGCAATACATGCTCTCCTTAATACCCATCACCGGGCCAACCCATCCCCCTCATCCTTCTCCCCTCTAAAATCCTCAGTTTCTCAGAGTCCATAATCTCTCATGGTTCATCTCCCATTCCAATTCCCCCCTTCATTTTCCCCTTCCTTCTCCTAATGTCTTCCGTGCTATTCCTTATGTTCCACAAGTACGTGAGGCCATATGATAATTGACTTTCTCTGCTTGACTTATTTCACTCAGCATAATCTCCTCCAGTCCCATCCATTTTGATGCAAAAGCTGGGTATTCATCCTTTCTGATGGCTGAGTAATATTCCATTGTGTATATGGACCACATCTTTATCTATTCGTCTGTTGAAGGGCGTCTCTGCTCTTTCCACAGTTTGGCTATTGTGGACATTGCTGCTATGAGCATTGGGGAGCATAGGGCCCTTCTTTTCACTATCCAGTAGTGCAATTACAATATCCACTCATGGTGAAAACTGTAAATGAAGTAGGTTTAGAGGGAACATACCTCAACATAATAAAGGCCATATATAAAAAACCCAGAGGGAACATAGTAAGAGAGCAAACTGACCTAAGGTCAGGAATAAGACAAGGATGTTCACTCTCACCACTTTTATTCAACATGGCCCTGGAAATTCTAGCCATAGCAATCAGATAACTAAAAGAAATAAAAGGTATCCAAATGGATAAGTAAGGAGTAAAACTTTCACTATTTGCATATGACAGGATACTATATATAGAAAATCCCAAGGACTGCACCAAAAAACTACTAAAACTGATAAATGAATTCATTAAGGTAGCAGGATACGAAATCAATGTGCAAAAATCTGCTGCATTTCTATACACTAATAATGAAGCAGCAGAAAGAGAAATTAAGAAAACAATCTCATTTACCATTGCACCAAAAATAATAAAATACCTAGGAATAGACTTAACCAAAGAAGTGAAATAGCTGTATTCTGAAAACTGACATTTAAGCCCAATGACTTCTGTTAGAATTTTATTTTTAATATATTATAAAAAATAAATCTTTACTATTTTGAGTAAATATTACATATTTAAAATGTTAGAGGTTTTTTTTTTTATTCTTCAAATAAATCAATGGCCTTTTTCTCACCTCCTCCTTCTCTCCTTGTTAGAACTTATGATAAAGATCACAGCGTTCTCAGTATTTCTAAGTCTTATAAAGGTATTTGGACAAACAATAAAGTTCTGACTTAAAATCATAACAAATACGTTTGAAGAAGGTGTTTGTGTGTATAGGTATTTCTATTTGTATGTTCCCTTAAAGTAAGAGTCCAGATACTACTGCTAACCAGAGTGGAAAGGCTCCCATTTGGAGTAAAACCTTTTTTGACCTTTAAGTGTAAAATAGTATCATTTAACTTTCAAGGAAAAATATGGAATCTAATAATTTACATCATATGTGAGAAGATATGTCAAGCATTTCATTTACCTTTACCTAAGTCTCTTGGGTCCATTTTTTAAAAATTATCCTCTATTTTCCATATATACAGTGGAATATTATGCCTCCATCAGAAAGGATGAATACCCAACTTTTATTTTAACATGGACTGGACTGGAAGAGATTATGTTGAGTGAAATAAGTCAAGCGGAGAAAGTCAATTATCATATGGTCTTATGGAGCATAAGGAAAAACATGGAGGACATTGTGAGAGGGGAGGGATGAATTGGAGGAAATCGGAGGGGTGAAGAACCATGAGAGACTGTGAACTCAGAACAAGGGACTGAGAGTTTTGGAGGGGAGGGGGTTGGGGGAGGGTGAGCCTGGTGGTGGGTATTGAGGAGGGCACGTATTGCATGGAGCACTGGGTGTGGTACATAAACAATG
>CM052898.1:35734863-35789915 GCA_028534135.1 Potos flavus | reverse complement strand
CCAATGAGCAGACTATATATACTTTGCAAACAATATAAGAAGGTTTTCACAAACATACAATTAGATGTTACTGTTTCTCCACATGCCCACTCTTACCTATGTATTTAGAAGTTTACTATGGCGTTTCAAAGATACGTTTTAAGAAACAGATATACAGAGTAATAAATAGGAAAAGGCAAATTCGAAAATTATTAAATAAGGAATGACAGATCTAGAATTAAAAATCAATACTTAATCAACTTAATATATTACTGACAGGTAAGGCTGAGTTTACTATTTCTGTATGCTTTCAGTAGGACAAAAGGAGGCTCATCACAGAGTCAAATTCATGATTTATCATAGATCACAAGAACCCATAATTTCTTTCAGTCTCCATATTCCTATTAACATGAGCATTTTTAAAATACCAGACAGCTTCTGATAATGATGGTCACTTAAATTATATAGATAAGAGAACTCAGGGAGTTCACATCCTAAAACTCTGAGTTTTAGTTGGACATTATACACAACCAAAGAAAAATAGGTCTCTAACATAAAATAGCTACTTCCACTGCCTCTCATTCTGAAAGAACTGAGAATAGAATCCAAACACCTGACCATGGCCTTCAAGGTCTTACATGATCCCGTCTTGCCCACTGCCCCGATGGCAGCACCCGCCATTCTGCCCTTTTCCTCTATGCTCCACAAGCTTTGAAGTTATCTCCTGTGTCTTAACTCCATGCGGCTTCTTCCAGCTTCAAAGCCTGTGCATGTCCTACTTCAGCTGCCCGGGACATCTCTTCACCCAAATTCTCACGAGACTAGCATATCTTGTCATCTAGGTCTCAACTCAAATCACACATCCTCTGAGAATTGACCTGACCTTCCTTTGTTTGCAATCACTTTCAATTTCATTATCTTGTCAACTTTAACCACCGTCTAAACATCTTAGTTTTTCAACTGCTTTTGCTTATTGTCCAACTTCCTCCCTAAGAGAGTAAGTTCCAGGTAGGCATGGCTTTTGTCAATGTTGTTTATTCCTGTATCATCAGAGGTGACACTAGTGCCTAGCCCAGGGGCTTGGAAAATCCTAAAATGGAATTAGTAAATAAAAGAAAGAACAACCAAACAGGAATACTTTTCCCACCTTATTTTACACGATTCTCATCTATTCTGAGAAAGTAATGCATTAGACAACACTTCCAACACAAAAGGAACACAGCTGCAAAGGTCTGGTTCTTTAATAACTTGATAGCGCATTTTCTTTTCTTGTTTGGCATTTCAGCTCTGTATCATTGACAGCTTTTGTTGGAAGGCAATTGTTAGACAGACTTCTCTCTTGAATTGGTTTGTACAAACTTTCAGAAGATTTCTTCTGTAATGCTGTATCACAATAACCTCAATTAAGTGAACAAGAATATGCACGACTATTAGAATCTGGATTTGTATAGTAATTGCTGATATGTTCTTTTACCATAATATTACCAGTTAAGATTGCTATAATAAGAGATGATGTAAATTCAGAAGGGGGACCTTTCTTTAAGGTCGCTTTTCCTTTTTCTGCCAGCACCAGGAGTGTGCCCAGCAACGTATGTATAACAGCATTTTATATCAACTCTACTACGTGTTAACTTGAAAGAAGTGGCTGAAGTGACCGCAAAATAAACCTTGGCTTAATAAACTATCCATCTGAGGGTTTCGAGTACACTACAATTCTGGATTTATGTATCATAGACTTAGTGTGATTTTCATGATTTTAAGACTTGGACATATTTGGAAATCCATAGTCACCATGAAGCAATTTGATGTCTATTAAGTACTTTTTAAATGTTAGGAGTATTCATACTTAGAGAAAGATTCTCTGCTCTCCGAAAGTGTATTAGATAGGATTAGACTGGATTTAAGAGAACAAAACCCCAAAATAATAAAGATATGAGTACAGTAGAAATTGATTTCTCTGAAGTAAAATAAGCCTACAAAGAGCTGGTTTAGGGCTATCAAGTGAGACACAATGTCAAGGAGCCGAGGTCCCTTCCACTGCTTTTCTATTTTTTTTTTTTTAAAGATTTTATTTATTTATTTGACAGAGAGAAAGAGATCACAAGTAGGCAGAGAGGCAGACAGAGAGAGAGGGGGAAGCAGGCTCCCTGCTGAGCAGAGAGTCCTATGCGGGGCTCGATCCCAGGACCCTGAGATCATGACCTGAGCTGAAGGCAGAGGCTTTAACCCACTGAGCCACCCAGGTGCCCCTCCACTGCTTTTCTATTATCCTTTGCACGTGGCTTCCGTATCAGATTCTGAGATGACTGGTCCAGTGCCAGCCCCAGGACGCCAAGCTATCTGGGAGAGTAAAGAAAGGATCAGTGGATGACACACCCTTCTCCTTTTTAAGGAGAATTTTCATCAGCATCTCATTAGATCTGATCACATGGATGCATGGGAAATTTAGGATACAGGATTCTTATTCTCGATGGCCACATCCCTAGCTACATTTACAGATCCTAATTCTAAGGATGAAAGAAAGTAAAATATATTTGGGGGAAAAGAACTCTCGGCTACAAAGACAAAACACAAAAAAGTTCAAAGTTAAAAATCTAATATTTCAGTGATAATATTGGGTAGTAAAGCACAGTGATTAAATAATTACAGTGTTGGAGTTAGGTTGCATAAATTTAAAGTCTGGGTCCATCATTTATTTGCAGTGTGAACTTGGGTAAGTATTTAAACCTTCCAAACCTCAGTTTCTCATCCATAAATAGAGAATGATAATAGTATGTAACTCACAGAGGGCTACTGAGGTCATCAAATGAAATGATGGACATAGAGCTTGCTCACTTTTAGCACTCAGGAAATACTGCTGATTAAGATGATGATGATGATAGTGATATTAATGGGTAATAGTAGAAATAATGGTATTAGTAGAAATATAAGAACTGCCAAAACATTATAATTACTATGATTAGTACCAGAGAATACTTGGAAGGCCCACAGAAGAGGGAGTACTAGAGACAGACCAGGGTGGATAAGTTGGATTTACAGAGCTGTAAAGAAAAAATACTTCTGAGCTAAGCATATTAGTACATCATGACCAAGTACAACACCAACCTCTCTGTTGTTGAAACCCTCTGTAACTTCATTGCAAATGGATTTAAAGCAGTTGGGAATTGGAAGTTCACTGAACTTCAGTATAACCAATATGTAATGATTAAGTTATTAATACGCACAATATTCTATTATAGACCATTATCCGAATTGCTTCTTAGAAAAATACAAATTAGGGCGCCTGGGTGGCTCAGTCGTTAAGTGGCTGACTTCGGCTCAGGTCATGATCCCAGAGTCCTGGGATTGAGCCCCACATCGGGCTTCCTGCTCAGCGGGAAACCTGCTTCTCCCTTTCCCACTCCCCCTGCTTCCCTCTCTCACTGTGTCTCTCTCTGTCAAGTAAATAAATAAAATATCTTTAAAAAAATACAAATTATTAAGTGTTATTATTAATCCAGCTAAGTGAAATACTTAGCACTTTTGGATGAAAAATTATTACCCCAATAAGTCATCTTAATGTCGCACACACAAAAAAAAATCTTAAAGAGAAATCTTAAATCTTCTTAAGAGAAATCTTAAATATCCTACAGATGGTAAACCACAGAGCAAAAGTAAAGTCGTCATATCTATTTTCTACCCAGTATTTGTGAATACACCCACCCGCCCACACACATATTTTTTCACAATGTGAGGAGATTTGAGTATACCTTCAATTGCCATAATTGATTTATTCTCGCCTAAAACACTAAAATATTCACCTGAGCGTGAATGCTTCATTTTTCACCATTGGAAATCACATGAAAAGTTCTACCCCATCAGAAAGCCTAATTTAAAATTAATATGTATGCATTTTCTTTCATCTTTTAAATATGCAAAAATAAGCTGTTTCTCAGTGATGAAGAACTAAACAGTGGTTTGAAATGACACTTATTTGAATTTCATAAGTCAATCTTTCCCTATATCTTTTTTTCTTCCTTTAGCTGTCACTCAGAGAATTGCAGGCAAATAGTTGAGAACTCAATGTTCTCTACAAGGTGTGAATCTCAGAAAGCTAATTCTTTCACCGCTTTTAATCATACAGTTTACTCAACTTATGTGATTTAACTTTATCAGTTATTTTTTAATCCCTTACTGTGTGCCAGGTACTCTTCTAAGATCTTTACATTCTCTCTACATAGCAACACCTAATTCCCTGCATTATTTTGCCCCTTATATAGATATGTCCCATTTCAAGCTACTGGATAAAGAGAAATATTTCCATCTTTAGTTGCAAATTATAATACTTTATTTCCACAAAGATAATTGTTTTTTATAGCATCTGTGGCTTTACTTCTCAGCTCTACAAACGACTGGTTGAAAACATTATATATATCTAGTCTTGCTACAGAAAACAGGATGGTGAACCCACATTTATACTATAGAATTCAGTTATAGTCAGAGAAATGACACAGTAACATGTTTGATTCTCCCACAAAAGAATCTACCTCAATGTCTACACATCTCTCTGAGACATAGTGAACTCTTTTTAAAGCAGAAGAAGAAGAAAACATTGTGCATGGGAAACTGGCTGCTTTATGTGGTTATAAAGCTAGCTGGATCTTTACAAGATAAATGCTCCATCTGATAAAAAGCTATGAGAGCTACATAAGCACCTAGCAGAGTGCATGCATAGCTTAATAATTCCTTGTTGTTTTAACAAAAACACATCAACATAGCCCATTTTGACAGCCATATAATGCTACCACCAACCTGTGATAAAAAATAAACCTGACTGAATGTAAATGGGAAAACCCATTTAAAATATGTTAAAGGTATAAATACATAGCAGTCTAATCAAGACAGTAAGTAGATTTTCAGTTAGCCCAAATTCTTTATGGACAGATGACATGAACATAGATTAAAAGGACAGATTTTTTTCATCATAGGAAAGAAAAGAATTACACACACACACATACACACAAGCACACTGTTTAAAGAACACACTAACTTTATCATCCAGCTCCCAATCCTAAATGCTTCTACCATCTTTTCCAGGTGAACTGCAATGAGATTTATTATAAGGGGTGGGGGCTATGGGTAGCTTCCAAAGGATGGAGTACTGGAGACTGAATAGAGTCACCTTGTATATGCTTCATTAATGCCAAATTCTTCTGATAACAAAGAGGGGGCAGGCTTCCTTAAAGGGCAATGAATCTGGAAAGGGCTGTAAAGTTTGCTTTCAGGAAGATCTCCAAATAGGCACCCAAGGTAATTTCTGAACTATTACCAAAGTAATGTCTGTGTCATCCCCCTACACCCTCCCCCTGACTCTTTCAATGGCTTCACAATGCTTTTAGGATAAAAGCAATGCTTTTATAGGCTCATATACCCCTTCTTCCACCAACCACCGGGTTCCAACTCATATCTCCTACACCCCATGCTCCAAGCTCACCAATCTTTCAGTTGTTAAAAAAAAAAATCCATGTAGGGGCACCTGAGTGGCTCAGCGGGTTAAGCCTCTGCCTTTGGCTCAGGTCATGATCTCAGCGTCCTGAGATCGAGCCCTGCATGGGGCTCTCTGCTCAGGGAGGAGCCTGCTTCCCCCACTCTCTCTGCCTGCCTCTCTGCCTACTTGTGATCTCTCTCTCTCTGTCAAATGAATAAATAAAATCTTAAAAAAAATGCATGTGCTTTATTAAAAAAAAAAATCCATGTACCTTCTACTTCAAGGCCATTTTCCAAGTCTCACTGTAGCTGTTTCCCCAGGACCTAGGACAGCACCTATGATTTCATCAGCACCCATACATAGTACTGAACACATGAATGACTAAATGCATGGCCCTTCCTTTTCTTGTTTGCTGTCACCCATTCCATCCTTAACTTAGGGAAGCCTTCTCTTAGCTTGAGATCAAATGGCACCATGTCCCTCTCTTCACAGCACTGGCCAAAGTTGTAATTCTACATTTATTTCTGTGATAGTTTAATTAGAATCCACTCTTCTACTAAAATTTACCTCCGTGAAAATAGAAGCCAAGCCTTTGTGGGTTTTGCTTATTTGTTTGTTTGTTTCCTCACTATTGGTTCCCCAGTGACTGGCATAGTAGCTCACACATTTGGCAGCCCACAAATGGTTTTTGCATTTATGAGTGAGTGACTGAGTGAAGGATCCTAGGAAGAGTAAAGTACTTCAACGTTTTTATAAAGTAACCCAGGTATCACATTCTCTTTGACAAATAAATGGAAGTAGATGGGCAGAATTCTAACCCACTGGCTAATGATAAAGAACTCTGGAAATACAGTACTTAAAATCCAAGATGAAATTAAATATTTTTTAATGTTTCTCTACCAATAGTTTTAAGTAAAGTATATGCTTGCCACATATTGTATTTCTGATACTTCAATTTTGGACTAAGGAAAAAAATTGCATTCATTTCCACGGGGAGCATTATAGCCTCTGGGTCAAAAGGAATTAGTTTAAAACTTAGAGGGATTCTACAAAAACATATAAAAAATTGTTTCACTTCATTTCATTCTGAAAATACATAGGTGAACCAGTGAAAAGATGACTAATTCTAACCATTGTTTTTAATATAGGGTCTTTGTGCAAACATACTGGTAATAGCTTGCAGTAATAGTAGTGAGAATAATTCTTTATAAATTAATGAAGTTGATGAATCAGAGACTTTAGAATTGTAAATGAATTTCAAAAAAACTACATGAGATAAAAACTCATATGAATTATATAAGAACATCTTTGTTTTCCTTCTTTATTTTGCACACTTCTGTATTTATCTGTCTAGAAGAAATACAAATATTTGAAAAGGGCAGCCTTTATTTTATTGTCTCTTTGGCAGCCAAATCCCAGAGTTACTTATAACAACAATATAGATGTTATAAGATAAAATTAAAAAAAAAAAAAAAGATCATGTTTGCCATATGTTGTCAAATGAATTCCTTTTGTTTTGTAGGGTTTCTATGACAGTTATTAATTAAAACTACAGTGAGCTCATTATAAGGGTTTATATTCCAGAGCAGTGTTTTCCTCTGAAGTGGGAATCTGACCTTTACAGAGTTCTTAATAACTCAACTCAAACAAAAACATGTTGATACCTCACGTTATCAAGAATGGATGTTTGCTGAAATTCTCAAATGTGTCAGTGATACCATTTATCACAAAGTAGGACATATACTTTGGACATTTATCACAAAGTAGGACATATACATAGACATAAACATTTCTATGTTTAAAAGATTGTGAAGATTGTGGTGTTCACAGCCATTTGGGGGAAAGTAGAAAATAATTCAGGATTCTACAATTTTTAAGAAGTATCAGGAGCATAGTATTGATACCCTCCATTTGTCATTTCTTCTTTACTCGGTTTAAACTTTTATTCCCACCTCCTGTTCCAACAGTCTTCTGAAAATTCAATTCATTTCAACTTCCAACTCCTAAGTTTTTTGTCAAATTTTCTATGAAAATACATGGCCTTGAGAGTTCTCCCAGAGGCAAGAGAAAGGGTTTTTAAAAGAAAAAATTCTGAACTTAACGGCCTTTCAACTGGTGAGCTTTTATTTTTATTTACTCATTTTACTTATGTATTTCTTTTTGGTAGTGCTGATATTCATTTGGCTGTTCAAAGAAAAGAAAAAATATCAGTGTATATCTAAAGAGCATCCCTCCTAATCTAATTTTTAAAATGGAAAGTAGGTCAAAGTCATCATACTGCAGCTGCCTCAAATAACTTGTACATGTAATACAGGGATGAACATTAATCTGGTATGATTTTTTGCACTTGAGGCTTTAGTATTTTGTCTGGAATAAATGTTAAGCAATACAGGCAGTGTCTGATAATCAGTAATTTCTGTGTTGTCTTGCAGGGTCAGGAAATGGATTATCCTTGTTGTACAAGCTTTTGGTTTAATTAAGCAATCAATTACTCACTCAGGCTCTATTTAGGCTCAGCACTGTGCTAGGTGCTTTGGGGAAAAAAACAAGTGTAAAATAGTGCCTGTGCTAAAGTCTCAAACTTATGACCAAGGCACCCATGTTAACTAAGGGGAGAAAAGATGGGACACAGAGCTCAAGTAATAATGAGGACTATAGTAATTATAAAAGGCTCCAGAGGGCAGTTTGCATATGATGTGGGTAGGTGGGAGTGAACCGGAAATAATTTTGATGGAAATGTATTTCAAGGAAGGAGAATATGAGAGTTTTTATAAAGTCAGGTTCTACAGACAATGAGAATACAATGAATTTACACTTACAGTTAAAATATGGGGAAAATATCACAACTTGTTAGATAAATTAATAGTCTCCTACCTCTTTACATATACAAATGAAAGTTATCAGCTTTGAAGTATTTTAAAACTCTTCAGATCCATTAGAATAATTACTTTCTTCTTTATAATTTTATTATCTTTTTAAAAGATTAGATTTGTCTAAAGCCTGTTATTGCCAAATCTTTCAAAATGTATATATATATATATATATATATATATATATACACACACACACACACACACACTTTTTAAAAGACACACTGGTATTTCCTGGATGTGTTTTGTCTCTGTTCGTAACTTTGTTTAAAACAAATAAAATATTAATGCTTTAGCCAAAAATAGTTACACAGAATGTTACCATTTTGGAATGATCCTGAATTCAGGTCTAGGACATACCCATTTGTGAAGAGCTAAAGCTCTTCTCCTTCCTAATGTTATAACCTACCCAACTTCTGCCGTGATGTAACTCATTTGTCATTATTTATTTAAAAATAAACATTTGTTTGTAGAAGTGAACTTTTAAAAACTGTTCATTTTGAAATGATTGTACACTTACACAAATGTTGCAGGTATAGTATAGACAGTTTCCATACACCTTCAGCCAGCATCTCCCATTGTTAAGATCCTATGTTATTACCATGCTACACTTAGCACAAATAAACTAAGATTGGTACCATTGTATTAACTAAACTACAGACTTCATTGGGATTTCCCAGTTTTTGCACTGTCTTTTTTTTTTTTTTTCCCTCTCTTCCAGGACCCAGTCCAGGCAACCACACTGCATTTAGTCATTAGTCAAATCCCTTTGGTCTCCTCCAATCTGCGAATATTCTTCAGTCTTTTCCTGTTTTTCATGTATTTGACACTTTAAAAGAATACTGGTTACATGTTTTGTACCTATTTCTTAACTGGGTTTATCTGACACTTTCTCATAATTAAGCTGAGGTTACAGAATTTTGGGAAGAGTACCATAATGTGTCCTTCTAATGGCATTATATCAAAGGATACATAATATCAATATACTTTATTACTGGTAATGTTAAGCTTGATCACTCGGTTCAGGCTCTTTCTACGAGAAGTTACTATTTTCCGCATTCCGTATTCACCTCTTTAGAAGTGATTTATTAAGTCCAGCTAGGTAACATTTCCTGGAGGGAAGAAATTTAAAAAAATTTGTGGACATATGTCAACATTATCACAGTGATTAATTAATATTTAGTGTGATACTTTAAGACTATACACCTATCCTGATGATCCTTGAAATTTCGGCCACTAATTTCAGTATTCAACAGTGGACCTTCTTGCAATTATTACTATTGTAGTCTAATGGTAATTTTCTATTTCCCTCATTCTGTCTATATTTACTAATTATAATTCTTCTATAAGGAAGTGTTGTCTCTTCTACCCCATTTACTTATTTATCAAATTGCTTATTTATATCAATGTGGATTTGTAAATACTCATTTTATTCTTTAGGCTATAATCCAATACTATAATTAATTGGTTGCTCAAATTGCTCCAGCCTTGGTTGTGGGAGAGTTTTCAAGTTGGCTGCTATGCCCATTTGACATGCTCCCATGCTCCTTCTTCTCCTCCTCCTTCTTTTTTAGCACCTCCTTTTCTGGCATCATAAGATCCATCAAGCACATTTAATATTTTCCCTGCTCAGGCCGTGAAATCAACCATTTCTGCAAGGAATCCTGGTTCCTTTTATTGGAGGATAATTTTTAGAGTCCAAGATCTGGTCCCTCGGTGTGTTCATTGCTACTGTGGTGTTACTGTTGTGGGTATCAATGAAGCCCACCCAAATGAGAAGAAGCAAAGTTATTTATTCATAGTTTGCTATAGCAATGGAGTCAGCCCCCTCACTTGAATCTGACAGAGACTCAAAGGCAGGCAGAAGAGATGGAAAGCTTTTTAGTGGAGGGAAGAGAAGGCTTCAGATATGCCCTGATGGAAGGCTGTTGGCATGGGGAAGCTGTAGGTAGGTGAGCTAAAAGCAGGGCATCCTGTGTAATTGGTTAGGGATAAATATTTATCATTCTCTGGTTGGTCCAAAGTTAGAGGCATGTCCAGAAATTAGGTAACTGCCTGTTATTAATTAAGTCCTATTATTCTGAGCCAATTGTTGCAAGGGTTATTGTTTGGCTTCCTGCACCAGTTGTTAGGGATAGCAATCTGACTTCCCACTAGTCTGACTTATAAGTACTAGGCTGGCTTCCTAGGGTGGTTACTATAGATAATGGGGTGGTTTCCTGGGCTGGTTGCTGCATATTATAAGTCAGAGTTCTATTTTCATATGCATATTCTGGCCATTGCTCATTTGCATATCCAGTCCCTCACTGTTTCTGAGCTCTCTAAGAGGAAGTCAGGAAATGCACATACTCACTGATGCAGGCACAGACACATATCTTTGTATCTATTTATCTTTCTGTAGATAAAATAAATATGAATTCTCACTCAGGCCTTCAACTCTAATCCAACACCAAAGAGTTTATTCTAGCGTCCCCTCTTAGCTTATTTGTAACCACTTTCTCCAACAGTGAGACACCTGGCTCTCATCTATGCTGTATTTATTTGTTTGATAGACCTCAGTATACAAGTAAAGTTGTTTTTTTAATTTTCTTTCCCACAATTCCTAACCCACATCCTTGAGAGAAGCAAATTTACCAACCAGAGCACATTATGTACAGTTAATTTCATTTTATATTTAGCCTTAAAGTATCTAGTCAGAACACTGCTTTCGAAAGTTACTTAGTCATCTCCTTTCTTCTGTACCTCTTTCAGTGTAATTATGTTATAGATTTCTAATATCATTAGATTGATTTGTCCTAGTTTGTATTCCATCTGGGCTTATCAGATATCTGGCTGATTTTTTAAGATTAGTATACAATAAAATTAACTACTTGTGATTTATGGTTCTATAGACTTAACACAACTACATCACCTCCAAATTCTGTCATGCTATCCCTTGTAGCCAACAACTACCTATACTTGAAATTTTAAAAAAAACTGAATCTTTTAGGGTCTCATAACTAAGATGGTGACATAGTAGGCTCCCAAGGTTATTTCCTCCTACAACTGCACTGAATGTACAGCTACCCATGGGGCAACTCCCTCTGAAAGAAATCCAAAAACCCCGAGTGACAACTACACATCAAACAAAAGAGAAATACACTGAAACAGGTAGGAAAGACTAGGACATACTCTCACCATAAACCCCACACCTGACACACTCCATACAATGTGGAGGAAACCTATAATTTGTAACTTCTCTCTCAGGAGTAATGCATTTGGACCCTACATCTTGTGCCTCAACTTTTAAGACTGCCACTGAAGGGATGGACTTCAGTCCATATGTAGCTCTGAAAGCCAACAGGTCTGTGCCTAATAAGGCCCACAAGACTTCACCAAAGCAGTGCTCAACTAGCACACAGCACTCACTCTGGCTCTCTCCCCAGCACAGAAGGAGCAGGCAAAATCCAAAATCTCCTGTCTCCCAGCTTTCCCTGAATGAGTTTTATCTGCATAGTTTAAAAGCTGCTGCCTACTTGTTGTGATGAGCACCAGGTGTTGTATGCAAGTCTTGAATCACTAAGTTGTACACCTGAAACTCATATTACACTGTATGTAAACTAACTGGAATTTAAATAAAAACTTAAAGTAAAATAAAAGCTGCTGCGTTAGGGCCAGGCTTCTAAACTAGAAGGGACTAGGAGTAGTCTGTGATCCTTTCACAAATGAGGGGAAAGAGAGGACTAATCTCCTGCCTTTTTTTAATCTTCTTCGAGTCACCAGCACTTCCCTGGAAGGAGCTTGTACACATGTCTGTGCCTCAGCTTTTACAGCTGCCCAAGGGACGGTCCCTAGATCAGCTGGCTATGATAGCTAAAGGGGGTTTCATTTATGAATCCCATAGGACTATAGCAAATAAAGAAGCAATTCTTAACTGGCTAACCCCAGGAGGCTCAGCACAGAGGGAGCAGACAAAATCACTCATCTCCTAGTCTTTTCCTTAAAGATGTTTATCTGCATACTTGGGGCTTCTGGGTGGCTCAGTTGGTTAATCATCTAACTCTTGCTTTGGGCTCAGGTCATGATCTTGGGATTGTGAAATCAAGCCCCCTGCATTGGGCTCCACACTCAGCAGGGAGTCTCGTTGAGATTCTCTCCCTCTGCCCCTCCCAGCACTCACTGGTTTGCTCTCTCTCTCTCTCTCCCTCTCTAAAATAAATAAATAAATAGTTTTAAAAAAGGTTTATCTGCATACTTTAAAAGCCACTATCTGAAGGATGTAAGTTTTCCATAATGGAACCCTCATAAGACCACAAGCAGATTCTTCAGCAGAAAATTGCAGGTCAGAAAGAATGGAATGACATATTCCAAGTGCTAAAAGAAAAACAAAACAAAATAAAACTTTCAAGCAAGAAAACTCTACCTAGCAAAGATGTCCTTCAGAAGTAAAGGATAGGTAAAGAGTTTTCCAGACAGAAAACAAACACATCAAAAAAACTAAAGGAATTCATCAATACCAGACTAAACTTACAATACGCATAGAAGGGAGTTATTCATATTGAAACAAAAGGAAGGTAATTGGAAACATGAAAACATACGGAAGTATAAACCTCATTGGTAAAGGAAACTATACAGCTAAATCTAGAATATGTTAATGTTGTAATGGTAGTAGGTAAATCACTTATAACCCTAGTATAAAGGTCAAAAGAGAAAGTAATAAAAATAACTATAATAAATTGTTGATGTACACATAATGTAAACAGATGAAAATGGTGACATTAAAAACATAAAATATGGGGTTGACAGAGTTTTGGTATGCATCAAAGTTTAAGTTATTATCAGCTCAAAATAGAACGTTATAAATGTGTTTAAGATTCACAGTAATCATACACAAAAAATCTATAGTATATATACACAAAAGTTAAAGAGAAAGGAATCAATACATAACACTATATAAAATAATCAAGTCACAAAGGAAGAGAGCAAGGAAGGATAAAAAGAACAGGGGAATTAGAAAACAACCATAAAACAAGCAACAAAATATCAATAGTTAAGTCCATATCTACCAATAAATACTTTAAATAAAATGGACTAAATTCTCCAACCAAAAGACAGGCAAGGGCTGAGTCAAACAAACAAAAACCAAAAAACAGGACCCAACTATATATTGCCTACAAGAGGCTCACTTCAGCTTTAAGGGCACACACAAACTGAAAGTGAGAAGATGAAAAAAGATAAACTATGCAAATGGAAACCAAAAGGAAGTGTGAGTAGCTATACTTATATCACACAAAAGAGACTTTAAGGCAAAGACTGTAATACAGACATAGAAGGCCATTACATAATGATGAAGAGGTCAATCCATGATATAATGAGGATATAACATTTATAAATATTTATGCACCTGAAATAAGAGCACTGAACTATATAAAACAAATATTAAAAAGATCTAGAGAGAAGTTGATAGCAATACAATAATAGGAATTCAATACCCTACCTGCAACATTTTACAGATAATTTAGACAGAGAATCAGTAAAGAAACACTGGATTAAACTACATATTAAACCAGATGGACCTAACAGATATATACAGAACATTCCACCAAGAGCAGCAGAACGCACACTTTTCTAAACTGCACATGGAACACCCTCTGGGATAGATCTTATGTTAGACCACAAGACAATTCTTAATTAATTTAAGAATATTGAAAACATATTTAAGTATCCTTTCAAACCACAATGATATGAAACTAGAAACCAATTACAACAATACTAAAAATTAACAGTTACGTGGAGATTAAACAACATGTTACTGAACAACTGATGTGTCAAAGAAGTCAAGAGAAACCAAAAACTATACTGAAACAAATGAAAATAAGAAAAAACAGCCTAATGCCTTTGAGAATCAACAAAAGCAGTTCTAGGAGGGAAGTTCATAGTAATAAAAGCCTACATTAAGAAAAATAAAAGATATCAAACTAACTTAAGCATCAAGGAACTAGAAAAAGAAGAACAAACTAAGCTCAAAGTTAGCAAAAGGAAAGAAATAACAAAGATAGCATGGCAATAAATGAAGTAAGGACTAAAAAGACAATAGAAAAGATTAGTGTATGGACAAATTCTTAGAAACATACAAACTACCAAAGCTGAAACAGGAAGAAATAGAAAATTTGAACAGACCCATAACCAGCAAAGAAATTGAATCAGTAATCAAAAATCTCCAAACAAACTAAAGTCCAGGGCCGGATGGCTTCTCAGGGGAATTCTACCAGACATTTAAAGAAGAGTTAATACCTATTCTTCTCAAATTGTTTCAAAAAATAGAAATGAAAGGAAAACTTCCCAACTCCTTCTACAAGGCTAGCATTACCTTGATTCTAAAACCAGAAAAAGACCCTACTGAAAAGGAGAATTACAAGCCAATATCCCTGATGAATACAGATGCAAAAACTGTCAACAAGATACTAGCAAACTGAATCCGACAGTACATTAAAAGAATTATTAAAAATAAAATAAAATAAAAAAAGAATTATTCACCAAGATTAAGTGGGATTTGTACCAGGGCTGCAAAGGTGCTTCAATATTCACAAATCAATCAATGTGATAAACCACATCAATAAAAGAAAGAATAAGAACCATATGATCTGGGGAGCCTGGGTGGCTCAGTTGTTAAGCATCTGCCTTTGGTTCAAGTCATGATCCCAGAGTCCTGGGATCAAGCCCCGCATGAGGCTCCCTGCTCAGCAGGAGGCCTGCTTCTCCCTCTCCCACTCCCCCTGCTAGTATTCCCTCTCTTGCTCTCTCTCTCTCTGTCAAATAAATATATAAATAACATCTTAAAAAAAAAAAAAAAAGAACCATATGATCCTCTCAGTAGATGTAGAAAAAGCAATTGACAAAATACAGCATCCATTCTTGATAAAACTCCTCAACAAGGTAGGGATAGATAGAACATACCTCAATATCATAAAAGCCATACATGAAAGACCCACAGCTAATATCATCCTCAATAGGGAAAAACTGAGAGCTTTTCCTCCATGACCAGGAACAAGAGAGGGACGTCCACTCTTACCATTACTATTTAACATAGTACTGAAAGTCTTAGCCTCAGCAACCAGACAACAAATAAAAGGCATCCAAATCACCAAGGAAGAAGACAAACTTTCACTATTTGCAGACAACATGATACTCTAGGTAGAAAACCCAAAAGACTCCACCAAAATATTGCTAGAACTAATACATTAATTCATCAAAGTTGCAGGTTATAAAATCAATGTACAGACATCTGTTGCATTTCTATACATCAATAATGAAGCAGCAGCAAAAGAAATCAAGGAACTGATCCCATTTACAACTATGCCAAAAACTATAAGGTACTTAAAAATAAACCTAACCAAAGAGATAAAAGATCTATGCTCTGAAAACTAGAGAACACTTATGAAAGAAAGTGAAGAGGACACAAAGAAATAGAAAAACATTCCATGCTCATGGATTAGAAGAATAAACATGGCTAAAATGTCTATTCTACCCAAAGCAATCTATACATTTAAAGCAATCCCTATCAAAATACCAACAGCATTTTTCACAGAGCTAGAACAAAAATCCTAAAATTTGTATGGAACCACAGAAGACTCTATATAGCCAAAGCAATCCTTAGATAAAACAAAACAAAACAAAACAAAAGCAAAGTTGGAGGCAACATGATTCCAGACTACAAGCTTTATTACAAAGCTGTAGTCATCAAGACAGTATAGTACTGCCACAATAACAGACACATAGATCAATGCAACAGAAAAGAAAACCCAGGAATGGACCCACAATTATATGGTCAACTAATCATCAACAAAGCAGGGAAGAATATCCAATGGAAAAAAGCAGTTTCTTCAAAAATGGTGTTGAGAATACTGGACAGCAACATGTAGAAGAATGGAACTGGACATCTTATACTACAGACAAATGCAAATTCAAAATGGATTAAAGACCTAAATGTGAGACAGGAGACCATCAAAATCCTAGAGGAGAACACAGGCAGCAACCTCTTTGACCTCAGACACAGCAACTTCTTGCTAGACATGTCTCCAAGGGCAAGAGAAACAAAAGGAAAAATGAACTACTGGGATTTCATCAAGTTAAAAACTTCTGCACAGCAAAGGAAACAATCAACAAAACTAAAAGGCAGCTTATGGAATGGGAGAAGATACTTGCAAACGACATATCTGATAAAGGTCTAGCACCCCAAAATCTATAAAGAACTTACCATTGTTAACATCCAAAACCAAATATAATCCATTTGTGAAATGGGTAGAAGACATGAATAGACATTTTTCTAAAGAAGACATCCAGATGGCTAAGAGACACATGAAAAGATGCTCAATATCGCCCATCATCGTGAAATACAAATCAAAACCACAATGAGATACCAACTCACACTGGTCAGAATGGCTAAAATTAATAATTCAGGTAAACAGCAGGTGTTGATGAGGATGTGGAAAAAGGGGAACCCTCTTGCAATGTCGGTGGGAATGCCAACTGGTGCAGCCACTCTGGAAAACATGGGGATGCTACGCAAAAAGTTAAACATAGAACCACTCTACAACCCAGCAATGGCAACTACTAGGTTTTTACCCAAAGGATACAAAAATACTGATTTGAAAGGGTACAAGAACGTTGATGTTTATAGCAGCATTATCAACAATAGCCAAACTATGAAAAGAGCCCAAGTGTCTATAAACCGATGAATGGATAAAGAAGAGGTGGTACACACACACACACACACACACACACACACACAATGGAATATTACTGAGAAGGATGAAATCTTGCCACTTGCAACAATGTGGATAGAGTATCCACATCCAACGATGTGGACAGAGATAGAGGATAGTGGTAAGTGAAATAAGTCAAAGACCAATACCATATGATTTCACTCATATGTGGAATTTAAGAAATAAAACAGATCAACATATGGGAGGGAAAAAAAAGGGGAGAAACAAACCATAGGAGACTCTTAACGATAGAGGACAAACTGAGGGTTGATGATGGAGGGAGATGGGTGGGGGATGGGCTAGATGGGTGATGGGTATTAAGGAGGGTACTTGTTATAATGAGCACTGGACGTTGTCTGTAAGTGATGAACCAGTGAATTCTCCTCCTGAAGCCAATATTGCACGGTATGTTAACTAACTAGAATTTAAACAAAAATTTGAAAAAAAAGATTAGTGCAATTAAGAGCTGGTCTTTTTTTAAAAGATAAAATAGACAAAGCTTTAGTTAAGAAAAGAGGAGAGAGGACAAAAATAAATAGCACGATAAATGAGAGAGAAACATTATACATCATTCCACAGAAATATAAAGAATTATAAGAGACTATTATTAACAATTATATATGAACAAATCAGATAACCTTGAAAAAAATGGATAAAGTCCAAGACATATATGACCTACCAAGACTGAATCAGGAAGAAATACAAAATGTGAAGTGGCCAATAATCAATCAGATTGACTCAGTAACCCAAATTCTCCCAGTGAAGAAAAGTCCAAGACCAGATGGCACTTATGGTGATTTCTACCAAACACTTAAAAAATTAATGCCAATGCTTCTCAGACTCTTCTAAATTGAAGAGGAAAGAATACTGCCAAACTCGTTTCTGAGAAAAAAAAAATCCTAAAATTTGTATAGAAACACAAAACACACCAAAAAGCTAAAGCAATCTTGGAAAAAAAGGAAAAAAGCTGGAGGCAACACATTTTCTGATTCAAATTATATTACAATGGGATAGTAGTCAAACCAGTATGGTATTGGCATAAAAACAGACATGGATAAAACTAGAGAGTACTGTGATAAGCAAAATGAGATAAAGACAAATATCATATGATTTCCCTCATGTGGAACTTAAGAAACACAACAAAAAAGCAAAGGAAAAAAACGAGAGAAAGAGAAACCAAGAAGCAGACTCGTAAGTACAGAGGACAAACTGATGGTTACCAGAGGGGAGATAAGTGGGTGGATGCTTGAAATAGGTGATGGAGATTAAGGACTGAACTTGTCCTGATGAGCACCAGGTGATGTATGGAATTGTTGAATCACTATATTGTATACCTGCAACCAATACAACACTGTATATTCATATACTGGAATTAAAAGTAAAGACTGCACTAATCAATAAAATAAATTAAAAAATAAATGGTGTTAGAAATTGGACGGCCACATGCAAAGGGATGAAATTGGATTTCTATAAACACCATACACAAAAATCAACTCAAAATGAATTAAAGACTTGACATAAGACCTGGAACCGAACTAGTCCTAGAAGAAATTACAGGGGGTAATAAGCTCCATGACACTGGTCTTGGCAATGATTTCTTTCGGATCAACAAAACCAACAAAAGCAAAAATAAACAAGTGGAATCACATCAAACTTACAGGCTTCTGGACAGCAAAGGAAACCATCAACAAAATGAAAAAGCAACCTATCAAATGGGAGAAAATATTTGCAAACCACATATCCATTGAAGGGTTAATACCCAAACTATACAAGAAACGCATACAACTTAATAGAAAAAAACAAATACCTGCTTTTTAAAAAGATATTTATTTATTTGTTTGTTTGAGAGAGAGAGAGAGCGTGCACGAGCTGGGGGGGAGGAGCGGAGGGAGAGGGACAACAGACTCCCTGCCAAGCAGGGAGCCCAACGCGGGGAAATCATGACCTGAGCTGAAGGCAGATGCTTAACCAAGTGAGCCAGCTAGGTGACCCCAAATATCCCAAATTTAAAAAATTTTTGCCCCATTGGGCAAAAGTCCTAAATAGACATTTTTCTAAAAAAGACATACCAAAATGGCTAACAGCTACATAAAAATGTGCTCAATATCACTAATCATCAGGGAAACAAAAAATCAAAATCAAATGAGATATCACCTCACACCTGTCAGAACTATCATCAAAAAGACAAGAGACAAATGCTGGAAAGGAGGTGGAAGGATGTAGGGGAAAAAAAGGGAACTTTGTGCACTGCTGGTGAGAATTTACATGGTATACTCACAATGGAAAACAGTATGAAGATTTCTCAAAAAATTGAAAATAGAGCTAACGTATGATCCAGTAATTCTACTTACAGGTATATATCCAAAGGAAATGAAAGCATTATCTCAAAGAGATATCTGTATTTCCATGTTCATTGCAGCATTATTCACAACAGTCAGGGTACAGAAACAACCTAAGTGTCCATTGACAGATGAATTGATAAAACATATATACATGGAATATAATACTATTGAGCCTTAAAATTCTGTCATTGGCAGCATCATGGATCAGCCTGGAAGGCATTATGCTCAGTGAGATAAGTCAGAACAAGAAATACCACATAGCAGTCAAACTCAGAAACAGAATAGAAAAGCAGTTGCCAAGGGCTGGGCATAGGGGAGACCGGGAGAGGTAGGTAAAAGGGTAAAAACTTTGAGTAATAAATGAATAAGGTCTGATGAATTATATAAATGAAATTTGCTAAGAGAACTTAAATGTTCTCATCACCCCCTCCCCCTAAAAAAAGAAAAAGGTAATCATGTGAGATGATAGATGTGTTAATAAACTGGATGAGGGGACTCCTTTCACAATGTATAACTATATCAAAACACCACACTGTACATTTTAAATGGCTCATAATTTTCTAAATTATATATCAATAAATTGGAAAAAACAAAATAAAAATGAAATATTTTGTTGTAATAATTATGAGTTAACACTGCAAAAGATTGAGGGATTTCAAGGTTAATACGTGGGTTTCAGTGAAACCAATATTCTGTGTCTTCAGAGCAATCTCTAGAAGTGACTCTTTGTTCTTACTGTCCCTAGCCTTTTGAGCACCAACCTCATTACTATTAGAGAAGAAAGATCCTTTCTTCTTTTTATAATTCTTATGTATGATTTTCTCCTTTAGTGAGCCCCTTTTACAACGTTCCTGTAAATTAAAAAAAAAAAAAAAATTATTCATTTGAGAGAGAAGAGAGAGCACACGCAGGGGGAGAGGCAGAGACAGAGGCAGAAGCAGACTCCCTGCTGCGCTGGGAGCCCAACGTGGGGCTTGATCCCAGGACCTGGAGATCATGACCTCAGCTGAAGGCAGCCACTTAACTGACTGAGCCACCCAAATGCCCTGTCCTTGTAAATTGTTATTGAAGGTGTTAAGAGTTGTCTTTTCTTGAGAATAAGGATACAGTTGCAGGATCTGAGTTAAAATTTATGGATTTCCTCCTCTGTAAGTTTAAATACACAACAAATTTACTGTTTTCCAGGCCCATTTACCTTGGTTTGACTAGTAGAAATTTCTATTACCTCTTTTCTTCAAATATTGATTTGAGTCATAAATATAGTCCTCTCAGAAATTGAAATATTTTTTTTTTAAGATTTTATTTATTTATTTTAGAGAGAGAGAGAGATCACAAGTAGGCAGAGAGGCAGGCAGAGAGAGAGGAGGAAGCAGGCTCCCCGCTGAGCAGAGAGCCCGATGCAGGGCTCAATCCCAGGACCCTGAGATCATGACCTGAGCCGAAGGCAGAGGCTTTAACCCACTGAGCCACCCAGGTGCCCCCAGAAACTGAAATATTAATTTAATTTCACAAGGATATACTTCATTACTTCCTCTCTAGTTTATTATGTTTCTCAATTTCTCAATTCTCAATGTCTGTAAATTAAAGTTTAGATCATTTCAGATTGACCGTGTGCTATTTTACTATCGACTTTAGTTTGGCTTTAACACAGGAAGATCTCAGAGCTTTTTGAGGTTTTGTTTTTGTATTTTTTAATTATTTTACTTTATTTTATGAGCACAATTGATACACAACATTATGTTAGTTTCAGATGCAGAGATCTCAGGGCTTATTTTTTTCCTGTCGAGACCACCAAGTTTTCAGGACCAGAGTTCAAAGTAGAAGTCCAATTATATCTAGGGAAAAATAAAAGACTGAGGAAAAGAACTGAATCTTTAATTTTTTAAAAAATCTGTAATTAACTGTGAATTTTAATGATCTATTTGCTTCTTATCCTTTCATATCATTATTAGTTAAAAATCAACTGTATTGATGAATCCAAACCTGTGTAAAAATTTCGTCCTGTTTTTAAAAACCTAATAATGCCCATTAGGGATAATAAATATTTTTAACTCTGACAATGCTTAAGCACGTATTTTTAAAAAGTTTTATTTCTTAAAGTAATGCTTAGCACATAGTAGGTATTTAACAACCTTGTGTTTGATTAAGCTGAAATAATGAAAAGAATTTATAACTTTTGTTATTTCAGCTAAATTATGTACATATTAAATAAGACTATTCATGAATACATTTAAAAATGAATACTCGCAAATTATTCTTCAAATTATTATTAATATTTACCATGCTATTGTGAACAAATACATTAAATGTTCATCTTATAATTCAATTGGAGTATCAAGGAAAAGACTATTTAAGAAAACCAAACTAATGAGGTCACAAAAATATATTTTCTATTTGCACATTATCCACTTAACATGTTAATACATAAATGGAAAATTAGTTTCCATCATGAATTTATTATTTTTAATAAAATTTAGTAAAATTTACATAAATGAATTAAAGCTAAACAGATTTGCTGTGAAATTAACATTCTTTACTAAAGTAATTTTATGAAAATGATACTCATGTTATACGTTCTTTCTTTATCCCTCATTCACCCCTAGCCACCCATTCAAATAATTATGAATCTCACATGTTTCAATGACAGATAGCATTTTATAACACTAATCCTTGAAGACAGACATTAATTAGTTTTGATTTGTCTAAATGACAAAGCTGCTTGAGAAAAACTGAAATTCTTATTTAAGAATAGGTTCAAATCTTTATTCTAGCTTTTTCTAGCTATGTTCCCTTGATGGGATTATAACATCTATGACTTTCATTTTACTTCTGTCTATATATAAGAATCCTAATATCTACCTAATATCTATCTACCCTAATATCTACCTAATATCTACCTAATATCTACAGCCCTGTTAGGAGTGTATAATCATCACAACCATCATAATTTCAATGTTGGAAATGTTTGGTTCTGGTTTTCATTTTCAAAGTCTTGTGGCAACTATAAACATCAGGAATAGTAACTGATTAATAAGAGATACTTCAAATGTTATAATTCTGCCAGATAAGTTAATCATTTTTAATAATGATGGTATAAAACTTAAATTTAAAATCATGATAAATGGAATCCAATTTGATAGCTTATCAATATCATCCAAAGTAACAGACTACCTCTTTGAAGGTTTAATGAAACATGGCAAATCAAGGAGGATATTAACAGTTTTGGTTTTTTTTAGAGAATGAAAGAATTATGTGATATCCTGGTTCTGAGACTATATCTCCACTTATTAAAATATAAATGGTTTTTGTTATTATGATGGGTAATTCTCAATAAGAATCCTAATGAAATAATACTGAGAGATAACTTTCTATTTTATCATAAGGGGAGCAGCTTATATTATGAAAAATATATAGGTTTTGAAATCAGAAGGATGTATATTCAAGTCCAAATCTCCACTGATTAATATGAAATAGCTACTCTCTTAGTTTCCTCATCATTGATACAGGATTAATGAAGTTTCTCTGTCAGAGTTGTTGTGATGGTAAGAAATAATACTTATGAAGATATTAGTGTGTTATTTGGTCCCTAACAGGTCCTCAGTTCATGATTATGGTTCCTAGATGAGAATGTGTTCTGTCTTTATAAGCATCCCTATCAAAAACGTAGGCAGAGACTTTGACAAGTATCCATCATGCATTCATTAGATGTATTCATTCATTTATGCATATATTAATTCATTCATAATAATATTCAAGGCAGTATCAAGGCAGTGAGGACAACAAAGTGAAGGAAATCAACAGAAGCTAACTACAATGCAAAGCAAAGAGATCAATTATTGAAGTAGTGACAGCCACCAGAATGTGAGAAAAGGGAACTGTTTAGGAAAGTACCACAGAGGAGCTAGAATTTAAGATCGGTCATTGAAGACGAATACTGTTCCTAAAATTTGAGAAATTGTAGAGAGGATTTACACTCTGAAAACAAGAGTAAGTTCTACATATAACCTGAATATAGTTCTGAGCCTTATGTGACCCATTCTTCAAGCAAACACTCCAGTAACAAGAAGAAAGTAATTCCAATCTTATAATTTTATCTCTCAAAAAACATCAAAGGGCACACAATTTAAAACCTACTTCTGCCATTCTTTTCATTGTTTTGTTTGGTTTTTTTTTTACCCCCTTCTGCTTCCCCTGAAGCATCTCTTCATGTTTCTCCTTCTCTACACGCATCAAAATACAGTACATCCCAAGAGGTCTTTCCTTTTCCATTTCTTTTGCTGTATTTCTCTTTATTCTTGTCTCTTATAGGAGTTACTCTTGACACAATTCAAATTCCCTATTTTGATTTTCTCTCCACTGATTAGCATGATCTGCATAAAAAGGAGCAAGAACTAGGGCAGGGGTTCTTTTCCAAGGGATTCAAGGAGAGGACTGTATTTCAACATAATTGGTTTCTCTGATAATCTCATGCGTTTTATTTCACGCATTTAGAAACACTATTTTGAGAAATAATCCATAGGTTTCTCTAGATTGCCACAGCTCATGGCACAAAACACATTTAGGAACCCTTGAAATGAGGGTGAAGAAGAAGCAACTGAAATGGCAGCAAATATTTACTCATTCAAATTTTTGCCCACATTTCACTTGAAAGCACCTGTAGTTTTGTGGAAAGCAGTAAGCAGTCACCATGGCTAAATCTTACCGTGAGGACAGGAAGCGAAGGGAGATGAGACACTGATTTCTATGAGAACAAAAACAGAAATGACACACCAAACAGCCACTATACTGTGCATAAATAGTAGCAGTCACTTTATAAAAACATAAAGGACTCATTCTCTGTATTTTCTTTCTATACTCTTTCAGATTATCCTGCCACTTCTCTCATTAGTTTTCCCAAAATTATCCATAGCCCAAATCTAGCAAAGAAATAGTCAAACTTATTAAAACTTCTGATTTCAAAGGAAATTAGCTGCTACCTCAAATTAAACGGAAATCAGCTGTCACAGTTCAAATATTTCACAGCAGCTATCCAGCCATCTAATTCCCGTCCTGTCTCCCCTTAAACCCTCCACACCTCTTCTAATACCTTAACTAGAAATCTTCAAGGGAGTCGATTTCTGAAAGACATTCCTGTCAGCCTTTACTGTTGCTGAAAAATCAACCCACCTGCCACCAGCCATGTGACAATTTATATAGTGTTGCCAGGCCCATAATGGTTCAGAGTACTTGTGAATATATTATTTTTGACAGGTTCCTCTCCCAATTAAGGACCACACAGAACTCTCCATTCACAGTCAAAATTCTTGGAATGTTATCCCTTGGGCGGCTAAGCAGTTTTACAGGTATGAAAAAATAATGTCTGTAGGTTTTCAGGGAGATGTGGGAAGGGGCACAAATCAGCGGGCAGCTCATTCTTTTACATTAGTGGGCAAGTCTTCAGGGGCAGCGCTGACTGCCAATTTGCAGGATGTTAAGTCACCTTCTGCCATCAGCTCCGTGGCAATGGCAAAACTATCCCGTAATACCCAAACTTTCACTTTTGTGTAAGCAGCAGAATCCCAATTATTCTCACAGATACGAGACTCAGAACAGACCAAACCACATTTTAAGTTTTTCTCTTGAGGACAGATTGAATATGGGGCACCTTTCAAGTAATGGCCACTTGGAAGATGAAGCTATTGTATAAAAATACAAGGATGTCATAAATTAATTTAAATCACTTCTCATGGTTTATAGTCACTATAGTCAATGAGAAGTGATTTTTCTTTTGCAAGTTAACACTCCTGACAACTTCAAACGTATGAATAATGTAGCTGACCCATGATTATACTAGCCAACATGTATTCTATTGCTAGTAACAAAATGTACTGAGTACTTAGTATGTATCAAGCACTTACGTGTATCGAGCACTTACATGTATCAAGCATCTAATTTCCACCCCCAAATTGTCTCATTTAGACACTAAGACTATCATTTTAAAGAGAAAAAAATTAGATGGTAAGCTGAAGCTAGTATTGGGGAGAGCCTGAATTTTGAGTCCAGGAGGTCTGAATCCAGAGCCCACTTGCACTTTTTCCAGTCATGCAGGACCCCATCTATGAAAGGGCCCCCTATTTACATTCATGCTACGTTGTCACTGTCTTGAATAATAACAATAATTTTTGTTGTCTCATTATACTAGATTGTAAAGACCAAATACATGGAGTTATTATTCTTGGATATTCAGAATTAAGATCCTCAGAAAATTCAACCGGCTAGTCCCACCCTAAGTTGCCACCACATAACCTGTGTATTACCTAGCAGAGGCAGTTATGATGCCAGGCCCTCCACCAGACTAGGTCTATAGCAATAACACAATAGAACTGGATTCACACAATACATGCATCACTTTAAACATAACTGGAAGCGTAGGGCATCTTGATAATGGAAAAGAGTAGGATACTAATCATTTGAAATAATTTGGTCTCCCAAGAATCCAGATGGGGAAATCACAGTCACTTAGATTTGGAAGGCAACTTAAAGGTAATCTGTTTAAACCTCTCAGTGGCATCTGGCCCGCTCGGAAGACTTTATTATTAATTTTTTTTCTTTCCCAGAAAGACTCCCAATATTAATTTTTTTATTATTATTTTTAAGGTTAAGATCAGAAATTGAGAGCAGATATGTTTAGTAGCCTCTGGCTGCTTCAGAACTAAGCTGGATTAAAGGCTTGTTTCATCAGATATCCTTTTTGACAAATGATCCAAAATGTCTTTAGTCATCATCAGAATGTAGGCTGAGCCTTCATGTGTGTGAGAATATTTTTCTCAATTTATTATAATTTCTGTGATTTATGCACAACAGTGATGGAAACAGCCTGGTGCAGATTTCCAAGGCGCAGTGTGGGAGGCACTGTGTGTGCACAAATCCCGTTACTTGTTAATAGGATTTGTCCACATACCTCTGCCCAGTCTGCTCAATGCTTTGAAATACTGCAGCTGCTTTTCATTTCCTGTCAAATCCGACTGGCAGCAATGTCAATGCTACAGCTCAACCCACAAACAGAAGCACAACTACGAGCAAGAATACACAGGTGGCAAAATAGTCATAAATGCCACCGTGAAGCAAAACCAGGCCCAGTTCTAAAGTAAGATATTTATCTTTGATTGCATATTGCTTCATAATATTGATGACTCCAACACAGTGGGTTCTTAATGGGGGGCAATTTTGCTTCCCACAGCACAGGTGCCAATGTCTGGAGACACTTTTGATTGTAATGACTGAGAGGTACGATCCATCGTGGGCAGAAGACCAGGGGTGCTTCTAAATATCCTACAACACATATGAAAACCCCTCATGGCCAAGAATTATCTAGTATATGATTTCAGTAGTTGTGAGGTTAAGAGCCCTGGACCCAAACATCCCAAACCAATCTAATAATCATAAATGATGGTTTTCCTTTTCTACCACCATTTAGAATGTAAACAGTAATGTCAATAGGGAAACAAACACTTTTAAATACATAGGAGGCAATCTGGTACCAATTTTTGTGTTGGTGACATTTAAGAATACATGTCTTGCTAAGTATTTTGACCAAGATAAGAAGTACTAATGATGAGAAGAGCAAAAGCAGATTCTTAAAAATATTACAGCCAAAGGGACTTCTAGTTCAGCATTTGCAAACTCTATTCCCTATCATGCCAGTGCATCAAGATATATGGGTATCCCATGACCAAGCATTCAGATCAAATGACACAGTGAAATGTTAGCTTAAACAGAGTGAAATATATTTTGATTCTGAAGGACCATTCTCAGAGCTCAGAAGTGCTCACAGGCACCATGGATCTCCAAAGGTGGCTATAGTAAAAATAGAAAAAAGTTTTCAAACTCACTGAACCATTAAATCCTTTTCTCCTATAATATCTGTTCGTATTGCCTTCAACAAAAGTTCTAGTCCAGCCAGCAGGCTCATAAGTAAAGCATTGTACAAAGCTCAAGTTATTAGCTCAAAATTCTTCCAAGTCAGGACCAAGCAAGGACAATATCAAACATACCTCACTCAGTCCATTCTTCCTTCCGTCATGTCATGCTTTTTTTAAATACAGCTATTATTTTTAAAAATATGGGTTAATTACATTATTACGTCATAGCATATAATGCTTAAAATAAATATTATTTGATTTCTTCCTTCCTTTCTTCCTTCTTTCTTCCTTTATTTTAGAGGGGAGGGGGAAGGGCAGAGGGAGACAGAGAATCTCAAGCAGACCCACCCCCCACCCCGAGCATGGAGCCCTGAGATCATGACCTGAGCTGAAATCAAGAGTCAGATGCTTAACTCACTGAGCTACCCAGATGCCCCAGAATACACATTATTTTAGACAGAGCATGTTTAACCCTCACAACTCACGTGAAGTTATTTTTTCCTCTTCTCTAATGTCATCATCATCTTTCCTTTCATCATCACTACACCATCTCTTCAATATAAACTCAGCTACCAGAATTTACCTTGAGGTTAGGGCCTCTATTCCCCCATGCTGAAAACAACTGGTGGCACGCCTGAGTCACTCAATGTCTGTTGAATTAATGAAGGCTCCATTTTACAGACAAAGCATAAGAAATATCAAGCAGCTAAACTGAAGGTACAAGTACATGTTTTTAAGTACCTGTAATCCTGAAGGCAGCATGCTGGTTATGTTTTCATATTATCTCAGTGAATTAGTGAGATGTAACTGCAACATCAAAAGATAAAGCAAAACTGGCAAAGAAAAAATAATATATTCTTCAGAAAAAGAATAGAAACTGCAGAATAAGTGATGGAAAACTGAAGGAATGTATTTCTCCCCTTGCTTTTGTGTTCTGAGACAGATAGTATATAAAACCAGCCCAGACTTTATACTTCGCATACTGACTCACATTCATTTGGTCTTACGCAAAAGGCCAATGATTTTACTGGGTAAAATTTCTCTGTGGAGCTACAAGAAGAGACACAATGATGAGCAATGAACTTTTCATGACCATCTAGTTAAACTAGCTCGAATTAAACACTTCAGTAGTTCCACTTCAATTTTATTTTTATTTCTTGTGGTCATGGAGTCTAGTCAACTTAATGTTTAACACATAATTCTCGAAAAACAAAACTAAAAGGAACTCACTTGGAAAACATAGAGATGAAATATCTCCTCCAATAATTAATTCTCTAACACATGTCATTTTCTAGTAGATTAGCTTACTTTGGACACTTGTTGGTTCTTCTCTACCAATGTAGAATCCAGTATTACTAAAAGTGAACTCAGAATACATCCCAGAGAATTACTTTAATGAAAGGACTTTTTACTAGTGTGAAAAGGCTTAACACTGGGATGTGTAACCAACTTAAAGATGTGGAAACCTTAAAGGGCATTACAACTGAAAACAGATAAAACTAGCTTTGAATTATTTCATTTCTTACCCAGAATTAATGTTTTTAATTTCCAGCAATAGTCAAGTGTTTTCAAAAATCTTATATCACCTTGAAACACATGGCAAATCAACTGAAAGAGTTCCACAAGATACTTTTCATTGACAAGTATTTTCATTGACAAATCCATCTGTCCATCATTTATCCAAACATCAACGTACGTCAACTATATAGAAAGTGCCAGGCTCAGTGATGTGGAAAATTAAAGATAAACACCCTGCTCTTAAACAAGTCATGTCCCAATAAAGAGAATCAGATATAAAAAAGGATAACACATGCACACGTGCACAAAATTGGGTAACAATGATGATCAATGTAGCATTGTTTGTATAAAAAATTGTAGGGAATATAAATGTTCATCAAGAGAAGTAGCTAAAGTAATATAAATTATTCACAATATGTAATAGCATAGCAGCAGTAAGTAGCTCAAAAAATCATCCCAATGCCCAGAGTCTGAGTGAATAATGCAAGCTGCTGAATAAATATGACTACATAAATATTATATATTCATGGGTATGTAACATATATAGAAATGCTTAGGGAAAAAGTCTGGAAAGACATAAATGAAATGAGAATGGTGGTTCTCTCTAGGTAAAATAATGGAACTAGGGGAGATCGTCATAAAAAATTAGTTTTACCTGTATGCTCATACCTTAAAATGAGAACCAATTCACGTATTACTTATCAAATGTTTGTACATAGATAGAAAGATGTAGAGGTATATATTAACATGATCAATACCATAGGGAGGAACACAAAAAGTGATACAGAATTTTTAATGAGTAAAATGATTCCCTCCAGGAAAAATTATGCAATATTTTATGTAGAAACAGCCATACTTTATTAGTTATAAAAAGAATTCGGAGGTGGATAGAAAGTAGAATTAACTAGAAGAATACTGTAATACACAAAAATTAACAAAAATGGCTTTTGAAGTTTTAGGGGTAAGGATGGTGGGATGAATAGCTGAAGCATGGTGTTTTTCTTTAGGGCACTGAAACTATTTGGTATGAAGTGGAAGGGTGGATACATGACATCACACATTGGAAAAAATCTAAAGAACTGTACTACATAAAGCATGAATCCTAAAGTAGCCTATGGACTTAGTAATAATATATCAATATTAGTTCTTCAATTGCAACCTACTTACTACACCAGTGGAAGTTATTCCTAACAGGGGAAACTGTGTGTGTGTGGGGGGGGGGGGGGGAGAGGTTTAGAGAACTCTGTAGTTTCTGTAACCTAAAACTGCTAAAAAATAGTCTTTTAATTTTAAAATGCTGTGACACAAGAATGCATAAAGAAGAACACAAATGAAAGAATAATTAATGCTTTTGGTAGAAGACTGGGCCACTGGATATATTATATCAATGACATTGAGTTAATACATACAGAGCATAGAGAGCTCTGTTGTAGCAAGTACACGGAACATTTAATGTTATTACTGTTAGTTATTTATATGTTTGTTTTGTGTATAATTTTTGATGTCCTAAAGAAGAAATTGTTCCAGGAAGTCTAAGAGTGGAAAAATATTACAAGGAGAGAGAACAGCTAAAATGATGACATACATATATGAGAAACAGTCCTTGCTGGGATTGAAACAAAATCTGGAACAGAATGTAGAGCGCAGACTCTTGTCAAACAGCCTGGAGGTGAAATCAGAATGTGAAGATGAGATGAGACTGAAGTGTAGTGAATGCCTACCCAAGAAGTTTAAGTATGGGAATCAATATTTTTTTAAGAGAATGACCTACTCACTTCTGAGCTTCTGTGAGATGGTTGGCAATAAGGAGAGAGGCAGAAGGGACAGGAAAGAATCAGTGAATTGTAGTGAGGGCGATGGTTTGGGCTTTAGAATGAGTGGGTTCAAACTCTGGTTCTGATACTCCCTAGCTGTGTATGTAAACCCAAGGCATACATCTTAAATGTTTTCAATCTCAATTTGCTCATGAGTAAAATTAAATATAACTCTCAAACAGTTTTGCTGGTGGTATTAAATAAGAGAATGGAAGTTAAAATGCCTCATACAGAATCTTACACATAGTTAGTATCCTAGAGATTTAACAGTTTTTGTCAACATTCAATACAACTGTTGCTGTGTCCAAGAACCCAAGAGTAGACAGAGAGAAAAAGGCTGTATTCAGGACAATAGGGAGAGAAAGGGTATGAAAGTGACTCACTATAAGTTCCTGAATAATGATGTTAAAGACAAACATTGGAAGCAAAGGGGGGAAAGAAGCATGAGAAGAAGAGTTGAACCACTGATATAAGGACTTTAGGATATTAATCTAAAACCCAACTAAAATCAGAGTAGCAAGCAATGTGAGAAAACAACAACAAAACAACAGAAACAACATTTTGGAGCACAGGGCCAAGGAATTCTGTATGAAACTGAGGCATTCTTAAATGATTCAGAGGCCATGGGCATCATGGGTACAGGGGGAACATGCAGGATAATGCCTGTGATGAAGGCAGAAGGCAGCAGAGGAACAAAGTGAAAAACAGTGGGAAGCCAGAGGGAAATGAGCAGGAAGGTAACAGTGGGTTCCATGAAAGCTGTGAAGAATTCTATCCGAAAACCACTATGCTTCTACTGGTCTATCTCCTGCAGGACCGCCACACATAAGCCTTAAAGGTATGTCTTAGTCAGATTGGGCTGCTGTAACAAAATACAATAGAGTGGCTAACACATTTATTTCTCAGGGTTGTGGAGGCTGGATGTCCAAGATCAAGATGCCAGCAAGGCAGATTTCGTTCTGAGACCTTTCCTCTTTGCTGGTGGAAAACCATCACACTGCTGTGTGCTCACTGCATCTCTTTGTGTGCATTTGCAGAGAGAGAGTGCTAGCTCTCTGAGGTCTCTTCCTTTGAGGACACTAATCCCATCATAAGGACTCCTCCCTCAGGGCGTAATTACCCCCTAAAGGCTCCATCTACAAAAACCACGCATGGGGGGGTTAGGGCTTCCACAAACGAATTTTGAGGGGGACATAAATCAGTTTATAACAAGACACCACATGCGATTTCTTAAGTATAATTAAGACTCATAATTTTCTGAATTATTTTCTAACCCCCCCTTAAAGTTTCACATTTTCTGTTACTAAGAAGAAGAAAAAACAAAATATTGAGAAATACCTGAACTACTCTATGAAATCCATTATACAGATATTTACAAACCCAGAGACACACACAACTTTAGCTTTTAAACAACTGTTCTAAGAAACAGTCTGTAGAGGAAATTTACCTTGTTTAAGATGAACTGTTCTTATGACTTTAAAATTTTGTACCTGGTATCTTTGAAAGAACATTAATCCCCAAAACCAACATATCTGTTAGAAAATATTTTGTTTTACAGGCAGGAGGTATTTCATATTATGAATAAAAATATTTATTTTAATACTGCATTAAAAAGATTTTGAAAAGTTATAACAAGAATGGAATAATGTGGGGGAAATAATAAAAGTGATGTTAAGAGTATTTCTTTAATTTGATTTTTTTCTTTGTCATAAAATTTGACATTATAATAATTAATGTTTTCATTATAGTCTCTCAATTTCTAAATCAATGGACAACTACCTGAAATTGTTTTGTTTTCTAATCATTTTAAAACAATCACTTTTACATTAATTTTGCTCACTGGCATATTGCATCACTAATTATTTAATTTTTTTTTTAAGATTTTATTTATTTATTTGACAGAGAGAGAGAGATCACAAGTAGGCAGAGAGGCAGGCAGAGAGAGAGGGGAAAGCCACCCAGGCGCCCCACTAATTTTTGATTTAATGCATAATATTTTACCACCACTATAGAAAGAACAAATTGAATTACAGACATATAAACTCTGTCCTGCTATTTTTCAATTATCAAATATTTCATTATACTACTAATTATAACATCTACCATTTTCTGGGTAGAGGTGAGGTTACCAAGGCATTAATACTGGTTTCTAGGAATTTTAAAGTTAAGTGAGTCACTTTTTTTCTCAAAACGATCCCATTGTTTCTCCATGAGACTCAAATTGTGTCTTACAGGCTTATTCAGTGACTAATTATGCTATTTTCTACAACAAATCTCTGACAGTGGTGAAAATAAAAGCCTAATTTAGAATACAAAGACAATGGACATTGTGGTCACTACCAGTGACTTTTACTCAAAAGTCAATGCCAGCTAATTATAATGCTTAGAAAGTTGCATAAGGCACCAATGACAACTTAATTCTGTTCAGGTTCTTCTCATTAATAACCCAAATGTCCACCAGTACAACTGTCATCCTCCTAAGAAAAGCCTTCAGAATGCAGCAAACAAAATGAAAGCAAAATAACTATAAAGTGCTTACCACAGTGTCAGGCACAAAATAAGTATTCAAAAATTTCTAGCTAATGATAAGAGTATTATACTACTACCAGCTTTTGTAAGGACCCTGGTTCAAGATCAGAAAATACACAATATCAAAAATTAAAGAGACTCTAATAGGTAATATATCTGATACATAAATATCTAAGTATGCTGTGGAAAAATTCTTAGCTGTGCCTGGAAAATGGTACCTGTCTAATATATAATCATTTATTGAATGAGCACATGAATAAATGCTCTTCAGGACATAGAACTGTATGTAAGCAAATGAGGAAGCATGGAAAATGAATTTTTCATATAATGACCATTCTGAAAAGCTGCTCTAACTTCAGTGAGCTAAGTCCAAATGACATCACAGGCTTGTGCCAGGCTTGCAAGTCCAATAGAATCAGGGAAGCTCCTTAAGAGTAAAAAAATAATAATTATCAAATAAAAATCTGCAAAAGTTTAAAAAATGTGACTTACCTTTATTCTACCTTTCCCTATAGGACATACTAAGCCAAACTTGGGGGAGGGAGAGTTTAAATCCCGAGATTCTGTATTAAATGCCTCTGATATAGTATATATTATTTATTTAATTTGTATAGTACCTAAATTCTATAGATGCTCCACATTTATATAATTTTAGAACCAGGCTTGGCCAGCATTACAATTAGAGAGAAAACAAGATTTTTTAAATTATATCTCTTAAAAGATTATGTTCTTTGTCATCCCTTCACTAGTTTTGCACTGGCTATTTAAAGTTTTATCCTTCTGTATGTACAACTATTTTTTTTTTTTTAAGATTTTATTTATTTATTTGACAGAGAGAGAGAGCACATGCAGGCAGAGTGGCAGGCAGAGGGAGAAGCAGGCTCCCTGCCGAGCAAGGAGCCCGATGTAGGACTCGATCCCAGGACCCTGGGATCATGACCTGAGCCGAACGAAGGCAGTCACTTAACCAACTGAGCCACCCAGGCGTCCCTGTATATACAACTATTTTAACTTTCTGTTTTCCAAGCATCCTTAAAAGTGTACTTCTGCCATGTCCTCAGGGAAATTTTTTTCTAACTGCATTTTTAAATTATTATACATGTGTATGCTGAGTAGGATTTTCAGTTACTGTCGCTGCTTATTAGGTAATTTTACCTTGATGTTTGAAATAATTCATTATTATACATTGTTTAAATAATCCCATGACAACAATACAGCCATTAACATGTCTAGCTATGACTATTTATTCATACATAATGTCTATCACATATGAGTTAATGTTACAATAAGCCAGTCGCTGACTCAATGTTAAATGGTAGATCCAATTCTGTTGCTGCTGACCACCTTTACTTTAAAATGTCTTTCTGAGGGGTGCCTGGATGGCTTAGTTGGTTGAGTATCTGACTCTTGGTTTTGGCTCAGACTGTGATCCCATTGCTCATGGGATCGAGTCTCACGTCAGGCTCTGCACTTGGTGTGGAGTCTGCTTGGGTTTCTCTCTCCCTCTCCCTCTGCCCCTCCCACTCGAGCTTTCTCTCTCTCTCAAATAAATCTTTAAAAAAATAAAATCTTTCTGAAATTTTTATTTCAGCATTATGTAAGTAAAATTGAAATTATATACAAAATTATATACAAAATTACATTAACTCTAATGGGAGTTTCAGACCCTCGGTCTTGATAGACATTCTTAAACTGTATATATAAAAATTCATAGGTACCAAGGTCTATAATTTACTGCATTTGTTAGCCACAAAGCCCTCCATTCCACTATTTTCCCCCCATTTTTAAAATAGAATGTAACATAGTATAGTATCTTACACAAAGTTTAAAGACATAAAACAGGTAAGACTAGTGCTCTCTTTGGATGAAGCAGATGAATAGATCCTCTTCTATCCCCCCCTGCTAAGCTATATGTAAGACATTCCTATACCCCTTTCTGTGAAACCCAAGGCTCCACAGAAAACAGCTGAGAAAAAGTCTTTTCTAGATCCTAACATGGCAAACTAATGACAGTGTTGGAGAGTCTCTAGTACAATATCTATTGTATTCAATAGGTTTAAACTGGATAGGTAGTACAGGAGAAAACTCCAAAGTGTTTTGTTTTGTTTTTTATCATTTTTATTGGAAATAGTGACAAAAGTGCAATGTCACAAGAGTTCATGAATTAGGCCCTCTCTGTTCCTGAACACAACTGCATTAATAGGAGATTCCAAAAAATCCTACAGAATGTAACAGATCTGCATGATACCAATTTTGATCAATTTGGTTCATCATTCAAATACCTCCTCATTGTAGGTCTATGCCACTTTTGAAGACTTTCTGAAAATCATATGTATTAGATATGTATTTTTTTCTATTTCTTAGTATCCTGCTGCTTTAAACAAATAATGTGACATTTGTCCTGGGAGGAAATAAAGGCAGGGACCTGTTTTATTTTGTGGTTAGTTTCTCTGTTAGGCATTTGTTTTCCTCTCTCTCTTCCTTCCCCACCCACCCATCTTCTCTGTTTCTGTCTGCCTCTCTCTCCCTCTACCTTACTCTGAAAGAAGCAATGAAGTTTACAGGGAATGTGCATCTATCCATAAACTACCACTACATCAGACTTTTTGAGTTCCCTCTACATATCTGTGCAATAAAACACACCAGTCTAAATGCTTCCCCACTTTCAGTATACACAGCTTTCTATGTATCCTGGAACTTCATAAGTAATCCAATTTTAAGATTCTGGACATTTTCAATGGAAGCTCTTACTACAAATATTAATCTTTCTTTTTTTCCTAAGAAGACTCAACTTTCCTAAGTTCTTTATCCTTCTATTTCAAATTAATAAAAACAAAATCTTTCTTAATATCCTAGATCCAGGTCAATGATTCTAAAACTAAAACTGTCTGAATTTAAGATGAATCTAGCATAAAATATTTTTTCAGTTTACTTAATATGTTTTGCTAACATATCCTTATTTTTTCCAGTGGATTGTACCTTTGTCAAAAATCAAGTGGCTATATTTGCACCAATTTATTTCTGGGATCTCTATTCAACGTCACTCATTTATGTGTCTGTTCTTTTAGCAATACCATACAACTGTGATTCTTGTAGCTTTATGAGCTCTGAAATGGACAACTGCAACATGCGTTATAACTGAATGCCTATAAAAACCCATTAGAGTTAAAACAATTCTAGGTGTAACTGAGAAAATAGGCTAGACTTGTTTTACATAATTTTTGACATGTTTTGGCTATTCTAGTCTCTTTGTCTTTCCATAGAACCGGCTTGTTAAATATCCATCAACAACAATTAAAAAAAGAATAAAAAGCCTGCTAACAGCAAATCAGGCAGAAATGATATTTTGATTATACTGAGTGCTCCAATTCATGAACATGGTATATCTCTGCATTTATTTAGGTCTTCTTTTACTTCTTTCATTCATGTTTTGCAGTCTTAGCAGACATTTTTTCTTATACCATTACATGTATATTAATTGTATCATGCTCTGGTACATTTAAAAAATATATAGATTTTTAAATTTTGTGTTTTTGCAGTGCATTGCTAGAATACAGGAACAAACTATTTCTTACCTGCAAATTTGAAAAACTCACTAATTAGTTGTGGGGATTTTTATAGATCTCTGTGTTGATTAATAGAGACAATCATGTCATCTGAAGAGAGATGATTTTAAGTTTTTCCAAACTGTATGTATGCCTTTTATTTTATAATGCTTGACTTTACTTAAAAAATGATTTTGAATAGGGATGATGAGACAAGATGCCCTGGCCTTTTGTCTGATCTTAGAGGGAAAAAATTCAATATTCACTGCTAAATAAGATGTTAGCTTAGGTTTTCTGACATCCTGATAAGTCTAAACTGAATAGTATATGGGATTTCCTTCTATTCTTAGCTTGTTGAGATTTTTTTATTAAGATGAATTTATTTATTTATGATGATGAGTTACATTGATTTTCCAAAGTCGAGCTAGGCTTACATACCCATTATAAAACTCATTTGGGCAGGGTGCACCATCCCTTTTTTATGTATTGCTAGATTTGATTTGCTAATGTTTGGTGGAGATATATATATATATATATACATACACACATATATATATATTACAAAATATATATATATTTTGCAGCTATATTCATAAGGGATATTGATTTATAGTTTTCTTTTCCAGTAATGTGTTTGCCTGGTTTTGAGATTACAGATTTCATGCTGGTCTCATGAAAATAAACTGGGAAGTTTTCATTCTCCTTTTTTTTTTTAAAGAAATTGTGTAGTATTGATATCATAAATATCTGAATTGTTTGGTAGAATTTATTTAAAACATCCGGGTCTTAAGTTTCTTTTTGGGGGGAGAGGTTTATCATTAAGAATCTAATTTATAGATATAAGACTATCATAACCTATTCATCTTAAGTGAGTTTTGACAGCCTTTCAGAAATGTGTTCAAAATGTGTTCATTTACGTGTTCATAAAGTTTTCAAATTTATGGGCATAGACTTATTCATACTATTCACTTACTACCCTTTTGTTGTTTGTGAGGTCTTATAACGACATGTCCTTCTTTAATGACATTGGTAATGTATGTATTTGCTTTTACTTGGTCATTCTGACTAGATATTTATCAATTTTATTCATGTTTTTATAATGTCAACCTTTGGTTTCATTTTCATTAATTTTCTCTATTATTTTTGTGTGTTTACTTTCAGTGACTTTTGCTCTATTTCCTTCCTTCTAATTTCTTTTGATTTAGTTTTATCTTTTCTAATTTCCTATGTAGAAGCATAGATTATTGGTTTTAGATTTTTACTATTTTCTAAATTAAGCTTTCAATGACAGAATTTTTTTCTCTAAGTACTACCTTAGTTACATCCCATATATTTTGATATATTTTTTAAATTCTTTCATCTCAAATATTTTAAAGCTTCTCTTTAGACATTCTCTTCAAAATCATTTAATTTCACATGGTTGTGGCTTTTCCAGATATTTTTCTGTTGTCAATTTCTAGTTTTATTCCATTATGGTTCAAGAATACACTTGCTATGATCCCTATTATTTTAAATTCGTTGTAGTCTGTTTTATGGTCCAGATTATGGCCCAGTGTGGTGAATTTTTCAGGTGCACTTGGGAATGCAGTGTATTCTGTGTATTCTCTCATTCCCCATGTCTACCCCATAGTGGAGTCTTGAGAGTCTGTCCAATCTTTTGTGTGTGAGCTTGATGAGGTTTATGAGGAAAGATACAGAAAGCAAAGAAGTTACAGATTCTGCCAATTTCTGCAGTCCATAAAGGTCTCTCTGTGTCCTCATTTCCCATACTTGGTCTTCATTAATTTGTCAACTACACTTGGTGAAAATTTTTTATGTCTCAGGATAGAAAGTCTTGTGATTTATTTACCTGCACTGTCTAAAACAGGCACTTGTAAGATTTATTTTAAAAGTAAATTTACTGCCTATCTTATAAAAAAATTAACTAACATATATCTTTTATAACACAAAATTCACATGATTACCAATGATTATGAAGATACAAAATACTACCAATCTGTGTATAGCTGAAAACTTTATATTCGTTTACAGTTTCTACAAAATAAGATCAAATTATAATCCCGAGAAACAATAAGAAAATGATGCAAAAACTGTATACTTCATTAATAATTAAAGCCAATTTATGCTTTGTTATATTTTTGCTTAACTGCATAACAAAAATTCCATAAACACATGAAAGACACAATAAAACAAATAAATATACCCAATAGTGAAATGTGCAATCATGAGGAAATAAAGCTATGGATGCTAAACCTAAAAAGAAAACAGAAAAAATAATTGCCTGCTTTCATCTACCATTCTACATCTGGGAGCACAAAGCCACATAGAGAATCTCATGCCACGGTTTAACAACAGCGACCTTTGCAATCAGGCTTCATAATTCAGATATTTAACAAGACATTATAACATGACTATCAGAAGAGAACAGATTTTGGAATCAGACAGGTTTGGCTCCAATTCTGACATTTAACTCCATCAGTTAACCAAAGGTTACTTTGAGGATAATGAAAGAGTTAGACTTTCCAAGAAAGGAAACATATTAAAATATTTCATGATTGTTTCCAGATAGCATGGAAATTAATGGCCTAATTAGCTCAAACTGTTAATAGATACTCAGACAAAAAAGCATCCACTGTGATCATATGCTTGCAATTATTTTGGTTAAATCTGGAAACCAAGCAAATAATCTTTGGCATGACATCCTTATTTGTGAAAAAGAATTTTTTTCTGACTTTTCAGCTAGAAACAATTGGGATCTAATTCTAGCCACGCACTTATCAGAAAAGCAAATATTGTAAATCACTAACCTGATATAACCTACAGATTCTTCACCTACAAAAGGTAATTAAAAATATCTTTCTCTCAGGACTATCATAAATAATGCATGCAAAATGTCTAAATCTCTATTATTTCTATCATGATCATCACCTTCACTTTTGATATTACACACTTTGAGAATATCAGGTTCAAGGTTCAATCCCAAACCTAGTTGCAAATCCTTGCCACTACAAAGATAAAAAAAAAAAAAAAATTATGACTATTCCATATTGGGTTTCCATATTTAAACTCCACAATTAAAAGTGAGGGGAAGTGGGTCGGGGGACAGGGATAACTGCGTGATGGGTATTAAGGAGGGCACTTGATGTAATGAGCACTGGGTGTCATACACAATTGTTGAATCACTAAATTCTACCTCTAAAACTAATTTTTACAAAAAAGAGTACACAAAATAAAAGCTTTACACCTGGGTTTTTTGTTTTGTTTTCTTTTTTGTTTGTTTTTATTCTTTTTTAGGTGACTTCTAAACTCAATTTAGTTATCAATTTCAGCTTTCCAAAATAATTGACAATAAATTGGATTTCAGGTATCTGATGTTGTTATTATCAAATATTAAATTGAACAACTACATAGCCTACTGGAGGTCATATGATATTCCATGTTTAGCATATATGCTGCCAACATGGGCACTGATATTCCATGTTTAGAGATGTTCTTACATCTTTAGACTATTTGAAACCTTTGATGCCTCTGTTGTTTCATCATTTAGTGCTCATTTATTGATTTGCCTTTCCATAAGAAGAACTAGAAAAAGTAACCCAGGTTTAAACTCATTCTATTTAACTTTATTTTTTAACAGTTTGATTAGGGTTTAATTAATACACAAAAGCTACACATATTTAATATATACCATTTGATGAATTTTGACACATGCATATACCCATGATACCATCACAGTCAAATTAATACACATATCCATCACCTCCAAAAGTTTTCTCATACAGCTTTGTTAATTCTAAGTTTAAAAATGAATCCCATACGAACCAAACACTCTGACCTTCATAAACAATATTATGAAGATAAGGAATATTTATTGGAAAGAGATTTTACTTGAATTGACATGTTAGTTTCTGCCATGATGCTTTCTAATATAAAGTCAAATGATGGAATTTATTTTCAGTTATTTTTTTTTATTCTGTCAATAGTGGGGGGGGGGGGAAATCAATGCCTGTGTTTTCTAGTTCTTTATTACCAAATGAGAAATTTTTGTTAAATACCAGAAGTTTATTTAAGTACAAATATAGTAACCTTTAAAGAAATAGCACAGACTTACTGTGTTTCCAAGTATAGTTAAAAAAAATAATAAAAAATAAATTGTCAACAAATATCCTCAATGGTCTTCACCTTTGGTTTTCAGCCCAGGCTTCACCTAAATCTGACTGTTCATTTCTCAGTCTGTTTTGTGATAATCACAAAATGCCTACATTTCTGGGATGCCTGGGTGGCTCAGTCAGTTAAGCATCTGCCTTCCGCTCTGGTCATGATCACAACGTCTTGGGATCAAGTCAGTCCCACATTGGGCTCCCTGCTCAGCGGGGAGTCTGTCTCTCACTCTGCCTGCTGTTCCCCCTGCTTGTGCTCTCTCTCGTTCTCTCTCTCTCTCTCTCTCTGACAAATAAATAAATAAATAAAAATGCCTACATTTCTAATTTCACCTGCCACTTTTCACTGACTGGCCTCCTTTTCCAGTTCTTTTGGCTCCCGTGGACAGGCTCTCTGTGTAACCTGTGATTTAAATATCAAAGAATTGTGGAAAAGTATGAGGAAAAACTGGCTCAACTACACATGAATTCCTGGTCTTTAGCTTTCCTAAAATCAGCCTCATTCTCCAGAGCATCTCATCTTTCACACTTAATGCATTTCGTCTTTTCTATATTTGACGAAGTTTGTTTTTTCCATGCAGGATACTGTCATATTTGGAAAGCAACATAAACTCAGTGCATTGTGAATCTCTTTGCTTTTCAGAGAGCTTTCGTTCTTTTTTTTTTTAACCAATAAGTAGAAATGTTTTCCATATTGTCACTGAAATTTTAGTATATAGGGAGCATTTAACATTTGTTTTTAAAGTTATTTCAAAATGCTGAAACAAATAACCATGAGGAATGATAGTTTAAGAAAAAAAAGTATTCTTTTTTTTTTTAAACATTTTATTTATTTATTCGACAGAGAGAAAGAGATCACAAGTAGGCAGGGAGGCAGGCAGAGAGAGAGGAGGAAGCAGGCTTCCTGCTGAGCAGAGAGCCCGATGCGAGGCTCGATCCCAGGACCCTGAGATCATGACCTGAGTCAAAGGCAGAGGCTTTAACCCACTGAGCCACCCAGACACCCTGAAAAAAAAGTATTCTTATTAATGTAAGCCAAACCACAGTTCCGATTCTAGTTCTAATCAATTTTATCTCACCTAAGAAAGTAGTCATCCACATACTGTACACAAGTTCGATCAGAAGAAAGAATTCCATTGCTATTTATTTAATAACTATTAGAATAATGATAATTTAGATATTTTTCAAGTGAGCACAGTTTTCGCAAAGATATATGAAAATAAGTATTTCATGAAACAGTTATTTAAATCTTCATATGAAAAAGAATATCACCTGACCCTTAGCTGAACTACACACAGAGAATCAAGAAAAACATCACAATGCAGGAAGAACAAAGGGCCATGCACAACACAGTGATGTGCCATAATGTTAAATTATTATATATTATATTTCCAATAAAATACTCCTTTATCCATCATTTTTATAGTTTAAAGTTTCACTCTTCCTTTCTTTCTTATCCAGCTAAATATAATCACTGACCATTTCAGCCAGACAACTGACAATCTATTCATCCCTTCATCCTCCTATTTATCAATCCATCTATTCACTGATTATTTACTTTCCATAAGTCCCCATGCTAAAGCTGAAGGAGACTCAAAGATGGTTAACGTGGAATTTATTGGTTTACCATCCAGTTGAGCAAAGGGATCTATTTTTCTGTGTAAGAAAGTAAACTCAGAGTCACAAAGATCTTAATTCAAACCCTAACTCTGCTAGCTACTAGCTATGGGATATATGTACTTTCCTTAAGCTCCCTTTGCCTAAATTTACTTATTTGTAAAATGAAGATAATAAAATCTCCATTTGATGGTTGTAGGATTTTAAAAGTGATTACCATGCAATCTGCTTTTCACCCTCAAAAATAGTCACTATCACTATATAGGAGATAAGAAAAACAATTACACAAATGGGAACTAAGAAATCATCACACATTATTAATGAAAAACATACAGGAACATCAGCAGAGTACAATGACATAAAAAGAAGGCATGAGATGATGTTTAAATTTTTTAAGGTAGTGTCAAATGCTAGGGAAAAGAAAGGAGCAATCTGAGTATTTCTATCCATTGATCTTTCCCAGAAATCTGTGAGAACGTATGACTGGGTTAAGTTATTTTTATTTAATGCCACTCACACCTGGGAGCAATGGCATGGCATAAGTAAGTGAAAGAAATAGGATATATAGAAAGAGATAGATTCAGAGATAGAGAAAGAATTAGAGACGGAAGGATATAGGGATATAGAGACACATAGGCATATATTCAAGCATAACTCAGGGATACTGAGGGTTTAGCTCCACACTGCTGCAATAAAGTGAATGACAATAAAATTAGCTAAATGAATGTTTTGGCTTCTCAATGCATATAAAAGTTGGTTTACACTATATTATAATCTGTTAAGTGTGCAATAGCATTAGGTCTTAAAAAAAACAACGTATATACCAAAATTTAAAAAAGACTTTATTGCTCAAAAAAATTGCTAACCATCACCCGAGCCTTACGCAAGTTATAATCTTTTTGACTGGTGGAAGATCTTGCCTCAATGTTAATGGCTGTTGACTGATTAGGGTTGTGGTTGTCGAGTTTGGGGTGGCTGTGACAATTTCTTAAAAAAGACAACAGTGAAGTTTGCTGCATCAATTAAGTCTTCCTTTCACAAATGATTTCTCTGTAACATGTGATGCTGTTTGATAGCATTTTCCCTACAGTAGAACTTCTTTGTCAAATTGGGAGTTGGTCCTTTCAAACCCCACTACCACGTTACCAACTAAGTTTATATAATCTAAATCCTTTGTGTCATTTCAACCACTTTCACAGCGTCTTTACCAGGACTACATTTCCTCTCAAGAAACTACTTCCTTTGCTTATCAATAGAAAGAAACTTCTCATCAGTTAAAATTTGATCATGAGATTGCAATTCAGTGACATCTTTAGGCTTCACTTCTCATTCCAGTTCCCCTGCTATTTCCACATCTGCAGTTACTTCCTCCGAGGCAGTCTTGAACCCCTCCAAGTCATTCATGAGGTTTGGAATCAAGTTCTTCCAAACTACTGTTCACGTCATTTTGACCTCTTCCCATGAACCACAAATGTTCTTAATGGCATCTAAAATGGTGGATCTTTTCCACAGGTTTTCAATTGACTTTGCTCAGATCAATCAGAGGAATCACAATCTATGACTTGAAAGTCAAAATCGTGAAAGTCAAAATGACTCCTTGAGCCATAGGCTGCAATATGGATTGTTTTAGCAAGCATAAAAACAGCATTAATCTCATTGTCCATCTCCATCAGAGCTCTTGGGTGACCAGGTACATTGTCGATGAACAGTAATATATTTTTTTTTTTTTAAAGATTTTATTTATTTATTTGACAGAGAGGAGAGAGATCACAAGTAGGCAGAGAGACAGGCAGAGAGAGAGAGAAGCAGGCTCCCCGCTGAGCAGAGAGCCCGATGCGGGGCTCGATCCCAGGACCCTGAGATCATGACCTGAGCCGAAGGCAGAGGCTTTAACCCACTGAGCCACCCAGGCGCCCCGAACAGTAATATTTTGAAAGGATTTTTTTTTTTTTCCCTGAGCAGTGCTCAACCATGGGCTTAAAATATGTAAACCATTTTGTAAACAAATATGCTGTCATGTCATCCAGGCTTTGTTGTTCTAATTCTAGAGCAAAGGCAGAATAGATTGAGCCTAAGTTTTAAGGGCCCTAGGATTCTCGGAATGGTAAATAAGTACTGGTTTCATCTTAAAGTTCCCTTCTGCATTAGCTCCTAAGAAGACAGTCAGCCTGTCCTTTGAAGTTTTGAAGCTAGGCATTGATTTCTCCTCTCTAGTTATGAAAGTCCTAGGGGGCATCTTCTTCCCATATATGGCTGTTTTGTCCATACTGAAAATCTGTTGTTTAGTGCAGGTGCATTCATGAATTATCTTAGCTAGATCTTCTAGATAATTTATGTACCTTCTACATCAGCACTTGCTGCCTCACCTTGCACTTTTATGTTATGGAAACAGCTTCTTCCCTCAAGCTCATGAACCCCTTCTGCTAGCTTCAGACTTTTCTTCCGCAGCTTGTTCACCTCTCTCAGCCTTCACAGAATCGAAGGGACTTAAGACCTTGCTCTGGATTAGGCTTTGGCTTAAGGGAATATTGGGGCTGGATTCATCTTCTATCCAGACCACTAAAATTTTCTCCATATCAGCAACAAAGCTGTTTCCTTTTCTTATCAATCACGTGTTCCTGGGGTAGCATTTTTAATTTTCTTCAAGAACTTTTCCTTTGTATTCACAACTTGGCTAACTGTTTAATGTAAGAGGCCTTAGCTTTCTGTCTATTCTTCTCCTCTGACCCGTCTTCCTCACTAAGCTTAATCATTTCTAGCTTTTGATTTAAAATAAGAGATATGTAGGGCACCTGGCTGGCTCCATCAGTAGAACACCTGACTCTTGATCTCAGGGTTGTGAGTTCTAGACCCATGCTGGGTATAGAGATTACTTAAAAAAATAAAATCTTTAAAAAATAAATAAAGTGAGTGACATGTTACTCTTTCTTTCACTTGAACAGATAGAGGTCACTGCAGGGTTATTAACTGTTCTAATTTTAATACTGTTGTGTTTCAAGAAGTAGCGAGGCCTGAGGAAAAGTGAGATGGGAATGGCTGGTTGGTATAGCAGTCAGAACACACACATTTATCAATTAAGCTCACTGTCTTATATGGGCACAACCTGTGGTGCCCCCAAACAATTATAACAGTAACATCAAAGACTACTGATCACCTATCACCATAACAAATATGATAGTAATGAGAAAGTTCAAAATATTGCAGGAATGACGAAAATGTAACACAGACATGAAGTGAGCAAATGCTGTTGGAAAAATGGCACCAATGGATTTGCTTACTGCAGACTGGCTACAAATCTTCAATTTGTGAAAAGCACAGTATCTGTGAAGTACAATAAAATAAAGTGCAATAAAGCAAGGTATGCCTGTATGCATACATACATACACACACACATACAGGTACTGTGCCCCCCCATACACATTAATTTGACTTAAGACAACTGTAATAGGGGCGCCTGGGTGGCTCAGTGGTTAAGCCTCTGCCTTCGGCTCAGGTCATGATCTCGGGTCCTGGGATCAAGCCCCACATCAGGCTCTCTGCTCTGCAGGAAGCCTGCTTCCCCCCTCTCCCTCTGCCTGCCCCTGTGCCTGCTTAAGATCTCTTTCTCTCTGTCAAATTAATAAATAAAATCTTTAAAAAAAAAAAAGACAACTGTGATATAGTGAATATTAATTTAGAAAAATTTGAATACTGAGAATCTTCAAATGAAGAAGTGTCGTAAACCTTTTGCTGGTGTTATTTCTGACAGACATAAAATGTACAATTACTTCTTTACTTTTCAGGTAGTAAACGATGGTAATTACTTCTCTAGGATCCTCTAGGAACAAAACAAAATGAGAACAAAAATAAAAAGAAAGTAAAGAAATCAATTGGGAAGAGATCTGTAAGATATTGTTTGTATGTAGAATCTTACAAAAACAAACAAACAAAAACAACAAAACACTGACCTCATGGATACAGAGAACAGATGGGTGATTGCCAGAAGTGGGGGGTAGGTGAAATGGGTGAAGGGGGTTAAAAAGAACAGACTTCTGGGGCGCCTGTGGGAGGGAAAAGAAATCCTGAAGAAGCTACACTCAATTCTTAAAAGACCTGGACCTGTCATTTCCTCTAAGACTCTGTTGATGACACACTGCCCTGTGGTCACACCCAGTAGCAAGGAAGCCTGAGAAGGACAGGCCTGCCCCGGGCACTGTGTTGCACCACGGTTTTCTATTATGTACCTCGGTACATAAAGTGTGACAGACAGCTAGCCATCCTCCCATCTTGACCTTTTATGACTGAAGAGAAGTTCAGAGATCACATATGTAAGGCAGCAGCCCTATATATGTCACACTGCAAGCAATCAATACGTGACATCTGCTAATTGCTAACTCCACCAAGTTTGCCTGCGATTTTCCTGGCTGTCGCACTGAAGATCTGTGCTCCAGGAAGCTAGCGAGCTCAAGGCAAACTGGCATGGTTTGCCAAGGACTATCTCAAGTTTTAAAACTAGAAGCCTCACATTCTGGAAGTCCCTCAATGACAGGCAATATAGAACAGGTGGTTATCCTACAACTAATGCTAATATAATTATCATTATAGCATCGAATAAATGCTTTTTAAGTTCGCTCAGTGTATATGTATGTAAGCATAAAGTAAAAGCAGTTTTGTGGATACGAATAAAATATAGAAGAATACCATACAAAAATTCCTATTTTGAAAATGATTTGCTGCAGATGACCTAAGGATACATTTCAGATGTCTGCAAAAGTGATAGCTATCTTCAAATGCATAAATACAGTTGTGTGTAAGCGTTCGACATACTTTGAGTGGTTCCAGAAGGCTGAACAAAGACCTACAGGTAGCAGATCTGAGACATAAATGATAGCTTAATATAAAGAATTTTTCAAAAACAGAACTGTTCAATCAGAAAACAGACAAATATAACAGCCCCTGAGGCAGATTTGAAGAACAAAATACACACTGTAACCATACCCCAGAAGGCTTACATTATCATTTAATACACTTTAAATGCAATATTATCCTGGGTCCTTTGAATGAAGGAGTCAACCTTTTAAAGCTGATTCTGGATCTCAGGCAAAGTAGATATGGAGGACGTTTTAGCAATACAGAGTAGGAATACTGTACACTATAATGACAAGTAAAGAGGAGGTTTTCTATAAGACCCCCAAACTTGCTGCACTTAGACCTTTGTCTTTGTTTGACCTAACTGGCATGCCAATTAACAAATACTATTCTTTTTGTTTAAGTGACCAGTGGTTGGAATTGTTGCTTTTGCTTTTGGCAAATTCAAAGAGGAAGCGATAACCCCAAGATCTGGAAAGGGAAGAATGAGTCAAAGAGTAAAAACCAATCTATTAGTAATCCTACATAACTGGGGTATAAGGGCCTGTGCTTTTGAAATGAAGCTCCCTTTTAGGAGCCAACAGGGCAGGGTAGATTAAGCTCCATCTAAATTGGTCAGAACAACTAAGACTAAGAGTGGCAGAGGACTATGTCCCTAAAAAGGAGTAGAGAAGAAGTAATGTATCCCAGGCAGGTATTCGCTACACACACACACACACACACACACACACGCACGCACACACACACCATACATATGTGCTATTATAATCTGACTTGCATATTTGAGAGTAACTGTATTTTAAAGGCAGCTTTCAAAATTAACATCAGATAATCCCTTTGGTTTACAGTATATCCACAAAGTTTGGTTTTTAAACTACTGTTATTAGCAGCATAATGGTAAGGGTACTTGTCAGAAAATATTTAGTTTACACAAATGTAATCTAAGATAACTAGGTGAATTTAAAAAATGAAAGCAATGATAGCCAACATCCTGTGTAATTATGTTTCTCTTGTGAATTTCACTTTCTATTGAATTTTTCCTCTTGAAGATCTTTATGCTTAAATATCACATTAACACAGGTTTCATGCAATTCATTTTTAGCCCAAGACTCTATACATTTTCTCCTTTCAAACAAGAACTCTTTCAAAAACTAGTTTTCTGCTAAATTATAAATTCTACTAAATAACTTTAAAACTAAACAAGTTTTACCAGTGTAAATATGAATATATACTTTCAATCTTTTGAAAATTATTGTGAAGATATGAATACTGCAGAAATGCAAAAAAAGAGTAAAAAATAATGAAGCACCCCAAAAAAAGTTAAAATATGGTCTGAAGTGTTCTAAAAGTCTCTAATTGGGGTATCCTTACTAACTACATTCCCCTTGCAATTAAATAAATCTGAATTAAAAAAGAATGTGGTTACAACTTATAATATTTAAAAATAGGTTATTTCAAATAAGAATTACTTTTAAGAGACCCATACATTAGTTGAACTATATGAAAATGCCATCAGGCAAAAAACCAACAAATATCAGACATTTCATATAAAATTATAGTTTGTCAAAACAATCATCATATATATTCATATTATTGCCAGTGATATGGAGACAGAGGATAATTCTACACATTAAATGCACTCTTAGTTACAAAGATACTTTGCTGCATCCTAAACATCACTGAGAAAGTATATTTTCTGGCACATCTTTTCTTAGGGGTTTATTGTAAACCACGAGTAGAACACTTAATAAATTTGTTTTTCTTTAGAGTGTTCAAGCAGGGCAAGGATGAGGAGCTGACATCAAATTATGTCTACCTTGCCTATTTTACTTCATTTTCATTTCACCCCTAAATTGGTCATCTTAATAGAAGAACTGAGAAAAATCCCCATTTTAATTGCAAGTATCCATTCATAATTCAATAAAAATATCCTTCCCTTTATTCTTCTTATTCCATTCTCTTTGTGCTTTATGACAAAATCCAGATATCTCTGAGAACATAGTACTTTGAATACTTTTAAGTGCGTTTTTGGCATACTGACATCAGAATTAGCCTGTATACCCTACAGAATAAGAATGGCCTTATTTTTATCCTGATGCACAGTGCCTGAAACATGAGTATGTTAAATTGAATTACATGCCTTAAAACAAACCCTAAGACTAAGGCAACACAAAATATTAAGTATTTTTTAAAGTAATTTTTATTTATTTATTTATGAGAGAGAGAGAGAAAGAGAGCATGAGAGGGGGAAAGGTCAGAGGGAGAAGCAGACTCCCCAGGGAGCTGGGAGCCCAATGCGGGACTCGATCCTGGGACTCCAGGATCATGACCAGAGCTGAAGGCAGTCACTTAACCAACTGAGCCACCAGGCGCCCCAAAATACTAAGTATTTTAAAACATATTAAGTTCAGTCACAAATGGAAATTTTTTGGATGCCTATGTTTCTCTTAGCAGTGCATTATTTCTAAGAATTCAGCTATATTTACCCACGATAAAGGAAAATTTCATAAAATGTCACTTACTAAAATTAGTTTGTAGTGAATCACCTTTTGGATGTATTCATTAAGGATTAAATTTCCTTCATGTAAAACATACATGAAAAGAGGGATTACCTTTGGTTTTGTGCTGTATTTTTCTGGTTATTATTTCTAACAAAGGTGTGAGTGAATATAATTAAAAATGGCCAACATTGTAGAAGGGCTTATAATGAAAACAGTCTCCTGCTGTAGTTGTTATCTCCTACAACCTTCTCCACTAAAATCAAATACAAAACTTTTTGACTCTTTGGTTTTAGATTCTTCCTGTGGTTGCCTACAAAAGTCTAAATTGTATGCATATACAGCTAAAAAGATACATAACTATCCCAATATACGAGGTATCATCGTCTTTTGGCTATGATAGCTGAAATTTAGCTCAAATATTCCAACACCATCTCTACTCACGATATAGTGACATATTGACATATCACTCTAGTTCCTGCCTGAAACTTTACACATACTTAAAACTCAATTTTCCATTTCATTAACATGGACAGAGTATCCTCTGGCTCCGTCATTTTGTAACATGAGAATATAAGCAGTCATCCTAACCTCGCTGCCCCTTTTTCTGCTCACCATCTTCTGCATCTTAGCTTTTATTTGTTTATCTTTAGTCTTATCGAGATTCAAATTTCATATTCTTTTCTGTAACTGTCATATGTTCTGTGTTTAGTCATAACTATTGATTCTAGAAGATAAAAACCATTAAACCATTAAAACTGTTTATATTACTATGATTAGGAAAATAATACATACAATAGAGCCAATTAGTATGCCAAGAATACATTTCCTCTTTCTTCTTATAATGTCCTATTTAATTTTTTTTTTTTTTTTTTTTTCACAGAGAGAGAGAGATCACAAGTAGGCAGAGAGCAGGCAGAGAGAGAGGAAGCAGGCTCCCCACCAAGCAGAGAGCCCGATGCGGGGTTCGATCCCAAGGCCCTGAGATCATGACCTGAGCCGAAGGCAGAGCCTTAACCCACTGAGCCACCCAGGCGCCCCTTAATTTTTTTTTTTTTTTTATTTGCATGCAGTTGACACAACGTTACATTAGTTTCAGGTGTACAACAAAGTGATTCAACATCTCTATACATTAGGCTAGGCTCACCACAAATGTAGCTGCCTTCTGTACATATAACACTATTACAATAGGACTAAATATATTCCCTATCCTGCACCTTTTATGACTGAGACTTATTCACTCCATAACTGGAAGCCTGAACTCTTTCACCCATTTTTGCCCAACGCCTCCCCCAAACCCCTTCCATTTGGCAACCATCAGTTTGTTCTGTTTTTATAGCTCTGATTTTACTTTTTATTTGCTTATTCATTTTGGTTTTTCCTAGATTCCACATATAAGTGAAATCATATGGTATTTCTTTCTCAATCTGACTTATTTCACTCAGCAAGATATCTTCTAGATCATCCATATTGTCAGAAATGGCAAGATCTCATCCTTTTTTTATGGCTGGGTGATATAATGTCCTAATTTTTGATTCACTTAATAAAGTTCAAATTTGTTCAACACTTTTATAATTCATAAATTACTGGTTATCTCCTCAAGGTTTTCCAGCTTCTCTACCATGCTATTAATCTCTTTGATTCTAATGGGGTCTCTGTCTTGGATGGCTTTGTGCCATATCACTATCACTATCATCATAGTGATATAGTTTTCTTCATGAAAATTCCCCTTGCTGCTCTTCTGTACTTTTTGGATTCCAAAGTTTCCTGGTTCTTGAGTTAATTGTCTATTTTGCTGAAGCACATCTATAAAAACTTCCAAAGAAAGAATTTGTAAGGTACCTTTTGAATCTTTGCATGTCTGAAATCTTTTTTTTTTTTTTGTCCTCACATTTGAATGACAGTTTATCTAGGTATCAAATTCAAGACTGAAAATACTTCCTCAATGTTTTGAAAGGGCGGGTCTGTTGACTTCCAGCATATAGGGTTTTGGAATGAATCTCATGCTCTTTTTCATTTTTTTGACCGTGGTTTCCTTTTTTCTTTCTGAAAGCTTTTTCTTTTTTTTTTTAAGATTTTATTTATTTATTTGAGAGAGAGAGCATGCACAAGCAGGAGGAGGGGCAGAGGCAGAGAGAGAAGCCGACTCTCCACTGAGCAGGAAGTCCCATGCAGGGCTTGATCCCAGGACCCTGAGATCATGACCTGAGCCTAAGGTAGCTACTTACCAACTGAGCCACCCAGGCGCCCCTCTCTGAAAGCTTTTAATCTCTGTCTCTGTCTGTCCCCCTTTCTTATTGGTTTCTGAAAGTGCACAATGACTTGTCAAGTAAAGGTCTTTATTCAGTGTGACTAGGTACATGGTAGTCCATTTTAATACCTGTTCCTCCATGTTTCTATTATTCTTTCTTATTTCATAAGCCTCTATTTATTCTGTTCTCCCTCAGGAAATTCAAGTAATCAGATGTAGTAGTTTATTTTCTGACTCCACCCTCTATTTTCCATTTTTATTTTTATTTGTTCTTTTGTTCTAATTCTTAGGGATTCATTCAATTCAGTTCAATATAAAATATTCAATTTTATATTTCAATCCATATTAGTTTCTTTGGAATCATATTTTTACATTTCAAGGGCTATTTTTTGTTTACTAATTAACTTCTATTTCAATCTACTTAGCTTTTGTGCTTGTTTGTTTGTTTAATGAAATATATCACCCAACCTTTTTGATAATAAAAGTAGGAGTGCTTTTGTTTTTTTTTTTGTTTTGTTTTGTTTTTGGTTCATTTTGTATTTATTATCTGCCTTTTTCTCTTTTTAATCCTTATTTAGGTTTTCTGTTTGATTTTTGGATTTTTTGTTACTGTATTTGTCATTGCTTATTTTTTGTTTGTACATATATAGGGATAAAGCTAAAATGTGAAAAAACAAAGTAGAGAGAATAAGTAGTTAATAAACCTGGAGGCAAAAAGAGAACCCATATTGAAGGTTTTATGATGTAGTAATTGAGAGTACAAGCTCTAGAATCAGGCTAGAGTTCATATAAGAGCTATATGATTGAGGATAATTTGTTTTTCTTCCCTAAGTCTCATTTCCTAATTTCTAAAATATGGGTAATGATTATAATACTTACTTCTATAGAGGACTACTGTGAGCATTAAACTTATAGAAGATAATATAAAGGACACAATAATATATGTAACTGCTATGAAAGTGTCTGGTACTGTGAGAAAATATTCTGAAAAAAATCCAAAGCTGTCCATAGTCTCTTACACAACTAAAACAATTAATTTTTATCACAAAAAGTGACACTGATTTTCTGAGTTAAGATTTTTCTCATCAACTACCTCTGTATGAAGCATTAAATATGAAGAAATACATGTTACATGAATTTACATTACTAACACTGTGTGCTACTGACTTTTTTCGAGTAGACCTTAATATTATATCTTTTAATTATAGTCAGAAACTCCTTTCTATTTCTTTTGTTTCTCTGTTTTGGTAGGAATTTCCAAATGAGATTTTCATCTTCAAAATACTTGGAGACGTTATGCTTTCCAAAACTGTAAGTCAGAAATAAATCAGCATTATGATTATTCAGGGAGAGCATACAGGGACAAAATAAATAGATAAATAAATAAAGCCTTGGAAAGATATGGGAGGTGTGGTGCAAAGAAGCCACGACTGTATGCTCAGAGAACCTGGACCTTGTTCATCTCTCCCACTCTTGCCTCCATGTACATACTCACAACCTAAGCTTCACTTCCTTATTTGCAAATCATGTTCAGATGACCCAACAATTTGAAGATTCTAGAATCATTTATCCATAAGTTAAAAGTTCTCTTTTGTAGCATCTTAGATAAAATACGCACATGGGAAGTCTATTTTTGTATCTTAAAAAACTTCATCTAGTTCTAAGTGAGATTTCTTAATATACACACACACACACACACACACACACACATATATATGGCCTATCTAGTACTTTCTTCATCAAATTCTCTAAAATGATCTTTTGAAACCAACCTTATAGAGGAATGATAAATATCTTCCCACATGTGTCTCTAGGAAAGGTTGTGAACTTACTCCTATAGTTTTTCTATTAAATTTAGAAGTAGTTTTATTAGTCAAACACACCGATGGTAAATTTGAGAATATACTTGTATCATCTCTCAAAAAGTGACTTCCAGAGTTCTATTCAATTCAGCTTCACTGGAGTTAAATCTGCTTTAAGGAATATTAACTATGATGATATTCAAGTTAATCATGAATAGCTAAATAGATTTATCTTGCTGTCAGTCTCAGCCCAGTTGAATACACTGAGTATGTAAAATTTAAGGAGCTTAAAAATGGTAAGCTATGCTAATTAGAAAAGTCATTTTCGGTGTCAAACACCTTCCAGTCCTGTGGATGTTTATATATGGATAGAAACTTTTCCATTTGACATGATATTATTGAAAAAGGCAATAATGCCAAGTTATTGACAATCGAAGGACTAGTAAAGTTTTGAAGTTTAGTCAGAGGACAGTTAGGTTAATTGGTTGGAGCTGTTTTCTACAATAGGATGTTTGCTGTTTTCTACAATAGGATGTTTGTGGTTTCACGTTTCTGGAAAGTCCCCTGTTCTGGTTCTGTTGTTGGCTTCTTTCTATCTTCAGTCTATCATTTTCTCTAGTATTGTAATAACTTGATAAGGTGACAGATGGTAAGGACACTTATCATGGTGAGTACTGCATAATGTATAGAATTCTCAAACTTCTATATTGAACACTGAAGCAACTATAACATTGTATGTCAATTATAATTCAAAGAGGGAGGAAAAGGGGGGGGGAGAAGGGGGAGGAGAAGGGGAGAGGGGAGGAGGAGGAGGAAGAGGGGGAAGAGAGGCACCTAGGACCTGGGTGGCTCAGCCAGTTAAGCATCCGACTCTTGATTTCAGCTCAGGTTGTGATCTCAGGATTGTGAGATCTAGCCCCATGTTGGGCTCCGCATTGAGTGAGGAGCCTGCTTAAAAGTCTCTGTCCTGGGGCACCTGGGTGGCTCAGTCAGTTAAGCGTCTACCTTAGGCTCGGATCATGATCCCAGAGTCCCGGGATCGAGTCCTCCATTGGGCTCCCTGTTTGCCAAGGAACCCGCCTCTCCTTCTCCCTCTGCCTGCCTCTCCTCCTGCTTGAGAGCTCTCTCTCTAATAGATACATAGAATCTTAAAAAAAAAAAAAAAAA
>CM052898.1:35535089-35734363 GCA_028534135.1 Potos flavus | reverse complement strand
TCTGTAATGTTTAAAATATTATGGTAACAAGCATTTAATTCTTTAGAACAAGTGTTCTAGAAGTCTTCCTGGATTTGAGAATTCTTTTTCAATATAAAACAATTTACAAATCCCCATTTATTTGTACTTGTATTATTCACAGATAGAAAAATCTACGTGCAGATCGAGAACCAATTTTGCTCACCAAAAGGAGACCCAGTTTCCTGCCTGTAGTTGTGTAACTACCACGTGCCTGGTATACTATACCTATACTAGACATGGAGGATATCAAAGGAAAGAAAACAAAATCGCTGCCTTCTGGAGCTTGCATTCTAGTAAGGAAAGAAAGATAAAAGATACCACTAATAAGAGCTTTGGAGAAATAAAAAGGTGAAGGTGGATAGGGGATGCTGACGAGAAAACTTTCCAGTAAATCAAATTAATCATCAGGATTTCTGTGCTTCTGGAAGCATTTCTTTAGAAACTAGATTCCCTTCTAAACTGTGATTTTGTTTTGACTACTACTCAAAGTGCCAAATAGATCTGTTTTGGTCAATTTCCCTCCATAAAAATTGTGCAGAACAAATCAAATACTATCATGTCTCTAATGCTTGAGACAGTATTTTCCCTTGAAAATATTACAACTTGTGACACAGGACTATATGTTTTCACATTAGATAGTATGCTAAGAATATTCAGAATGTAATTACATGAAATATCTTTGGGAACACCACTGAAGTATGTCCTACTTTAAATAACTAGAATAATGTTCCCTAAGAACGTTAGACCCTTCAAAAATATTTTACATGTAACCTGAAGTTTACAACATGATAACCTAATTAAAAATTACTATTTGATGCCACCAACTTAATTCTAGTATGTAACAACATATGTCTGAATTCAAGAATCAAGAATAAGAAATATCTGGAATTTTATCAAAGTACAGATGTCAATAACAACACATTTCCAAACAAACAAAGCCTTGATATAATTTTTTTGTCAGTTTGTAACAAGGTCAAAACATCATTCTAACCTAAGGTAATATACGATTATAACCTTCTGCAGAGAGTCCACACTGCTTTCCATATATTAAAAAGCATCATTTAATTCAATTTTAACCAATAAAGACCTTCATTTGTTTAAAAAAAAAAAAAGCTACTTTTCCTTCGAATTCTTTTAAAAACGCAGATCAAAATATTTCACTTTGCTTTTATATGGAATTCCCATTTCTCCTACTGTAGTGTCTCATTTATTCAATATTAAGTTTGAAAATATGCTAATCATAATGATAGTGTTTAGCATTTAAATGTTATCTTGGTCTCCTCTATTTTGAATCAGAACTATTATTTTTAAATACTTTTAGGGCCATTAAAAGTGAATTGTGAAATGACATATTTTCAAGTGGTACCTGAAAAGAACCTCAAGTGAAATCATCATTCTAAAAATTATGTCTGAAAGCAGGAAGTCTAGAATACGACTTTTTTCTTAAACCCAATTTTTCGTTAAATTCTTTTTACTTTGCCAATTCTTTTTCTTTTCTTCTTTTAGAGACGGAGAAAGAGACAGGGTAAGGGGAGGGAGAGAGAGAGAGAATCTTAAGCAGACTCTACACTTAGAAAAGCCTGATGCCAGGCTCAATCCCTGAGATCATGACCCAATCTGAAATCAAGAATGAGACACTTAAACGACTGAGCCACCCAGGCACCCTACTTTGCCAATTCTTGAAGGAGAATCTTAAAATATAATGAGAAATATAAACAGCAGACAGAAATCACTATCATTTAAAGCAACTTCAGATGAAATTCTCATTACATACAATATGAAAGGCAACATAAATACTCAGGCTTTTACTACAAAAGCTTGTTTACAAGCATCATTATAACTACTGAATACCTTGCTATTTTGTTCATACACTATGTGTCTGGGTTACAAATATATGAATGAAAACTAATATATTATTTCTGAATATGCTAAAAGCATAATGACCTTTAGAGCAAGAATAGGGCTGGTCATGAATGAATTATTGTGAAACCAAGATCTAATTGATTTGGTTTATTACGATGATTACAATATTTAATAATTACCATAAAAAGAGCAGTTTCTATTCAATGAGTGCTAACTCTGAATTGAGTGCTTTCCTATGCACTTTGTGTGCATTATCTCATGGCCTAAAGCTCAAAATAATAATATAGCATTTGGCAGTAATTCAATTTATTCTCACAGACAATTTTATGAAGTAGATACTATGATCTCCATTTTCTAGACGAGGAAACTGAGGCTTAGAAATATTTAGTAACTTGAAGAAGTCATGAACTTTAGATGTAATAAATGGCAAAACTGGGGATCCAATCCAAGTTTATTTGTAACTAAAAGTTTGCATTCTCATCCACTACAGATACTGCTTCCCACTGATTCTTTTCCTCTATTCTGTTGAGTGACTTTTATCTGAAATTTCTGTTATCTTAGATCTTGACTTCCACCTTGAATCTGAAACATAATTATAGTTTACTTTTTGTGCTTTCCAATTTGATTTTGTTGTTTGATCCTGTACTATATTCCAGCTTTGATGTGCCATAGCCTAACAGTTTAATAAGATGGTTGGGCATCCCTCCATGATATTTAAGGCATGAAACTGAGGTTCAAAACCATATAATCATTTGACTTTTCAAAGGGATGTACTGTATCAGCTTCAGCTCATACTGGGTTTTGGACATTTTAATACATTTTAAGTGGTTGGATAGAAATTTAATCATCATTTTCATATTCATTTTTAAAGTGAAAAATAATATGAGCCATGAAATGACCTTCATTTTTCATTTCTACTTACCCAAATAGATTCTGAAATCTGAAGATTAACGTTTTAAATAGGGCTATATAAATCAATTAATATATATTGAGATTCATGTTCTCCTTCAAGCTTACGCAGTCAAAAGCCATCTTCCATTTAGGTATTTCCTTTCCACTTAGAATTGTATTGCATTTCTACTTGGAAAAGAAAATCCAGTGATTTTTCCAAGACAGGGTTCTTGCCAAGATAAAGAAGTTGGATTCATTTCCCTGGTATGTAATCACACTTCTTCCCCAGTAGGTGAGTACACTGGTCAGGAATCTTGGTTATAAGTGACGGAAATCCAAATTAACTTGGCTTAAGCACAAAAAGGAGACTTGGCTTCTATCATTAAGCGGTTCTAATTTTGTTCTAGGCATTGTTGGATTCAGAGGCTCAAATAATGGCATCCTACCTCAGTTTCTCTCTTCCCTCTTCTTAGCTCTGCTTATTTTCCCTTAGCTTAATCCTAGATTCTACATGACAGGTGCCAGCATGTACAAACTTGTTTTTTTATACTAATAACAAATGATACTATTTTTTAAAATGTTCTTTTCCAGGACGCCTGGGTGGCTCAGTTAAAGTGGCTGCCTCCAGCTCAGGTCATGATCCCCGGGTCCTGGGATCGAGTCCCGAATTGAGCTCCTAGCTCAGCGGGGAGCCTGCTTCTCCCTCTGCCTGCTCTGCCTATTCTGCCTGCAACTCTCCATGCTTCTGCTCTCTCTCTGACAAATAAATAAATAAAATCTTTAAATAAATAAATAAAATAAAATAAAATAAAATAAAATAAAACATTCTTTTCCCCAGTTTTCCCAAATTCTCCAGACTGGGGCTTATGTACATGATTTGGGTTACCTGACCATGCCTAAACTAATCATGTGGTAAAGAGAGGGAATATATCTGTAACCCAAACTTGGATACAGGGCTGCCTGCTCTGGACTAAATAATGTCCCCTCCAGGGGCTCCTGGGTGGCTCAGTTGGTTAGGCATCTGCTTTTTGCTCAGGTCATGATCTCACGGTCCTGAGATGGAGCCCCATGCCAGGCTCCCTACTCAGTGGGGAGTCTGCTTCTCCCTCTCCCTTCACCCTGTCCCCTGTCCCATTCTTGCTCTTTCTCTCTAATAAATAAAATGTTTTTAAAAATAGATTGTCCTCTCCAAATTCATATATTGAAACCCTAACCAAAGTGATTATATTTGGAGATAGGGTCTTTAGAAGGTGATTAAGATTAAATGAAGTCATAAGAGTATGGCACTGATCTGAAAGGATTTGTGCACTTATAAGACGGCAGACAGCCTTCCATCTTCTTCTCTCTCTCTCCTTCTCTCTCTCTCTCTCAGTCATGTGAGGAGATAGCAAGAAGGCAGCCATCCACAAGCCAGGAAAAGGGGCCTCACCAGGAATAAAATCTTCCAGCACCTTAATTTTGGACTTCCCAGCCTCCAGAACTATGAGAAATAAACTTCTGTTATTTAAGTCACCAAGCCTGTAGTATTTTGTTACTATAGCCCAAGGAGACTAATACACTACTCATACAAAGCAAGGGATTGGATCAGCCCCTCCCAAAGTTTAAGGACTGAAAGGCAAAAAAGAGGTGATCTTACAGAAAACAACTGGAAAACTACTTCCGAAAAGGTAAAGTAGATACCTGGTAAGCACAGTTATCAACAGTTTTGGCTAAGCCAGAGGCAGGGACTCCATAAGTGGGCCTCTGGTACAAGGGAAATACATGCAAAGTGTGCGTTGTGTGCAAAGTTTGTGTTGTAGGCATCAGCACTTATTCTTGGGGAGATGATTCACAGACTTCATCCGATCCTCAATGGGTTCATCAGTCCCTAAAAATGTCTGGATTCAGGGCACCTGGGTGGTTCAGTTGGTTAAGCTTCCGACTTGATTCTGGCTCAGGTCGTGATCTCAGGGTCCTAAGATTGACCCCCATATCAGGGTCCATGCTCAGTGCAGAATCTGCTTGGGATTCTCTCTCCCTCTCTCTCTTCCCCTCCCCCCACTCACTCTTTCTCTTTCTCTCCCTTTAAAATAAATAAATAAAATCTAAAAAAAAAAAAAAAATGTTTAGATCCATGCTCAGTAGGGCCTATACAAGCTCCAATTGGAGGTAGGGCTGAGGAGGAGAAGGAGAATGGATGGATTCCAGGAACATTTAAGAACATTATTTCACTTGATCTCACATGATCCCCCAGGAGACAAAAGGATTCACTCAAAGGGATACAGCATCAAGTGCCAAGTGACAGTATGAGTGACCTCCCCTTTACTTCATGTATCCTAGGGAAGAACTGAGTATCTAGTTCCTGTATTTTTAATACATTATTCTATTTTTAAAAAGTACTCGGCCACCTTAAAAAGGTGGCATAGTGCTAGGAACTTAGGAAATTTAGTTCAAACATGTCTCTCCAGGAGTCTGCATGCAAAACAGACATTCCTTCACCCACAGCGGCTGCTACAAAGAAAAAGAAAACAAAACAAAACAAAAAAATCCAGAACTACATGCTCATAAATGAAGAGGGTTGTCAAAACAGTTGCTTTGTGATTCAAGTGCTGATTGGGAGAGTTTGTCCGGGTGAGGCTGAACTGTTGCCTTTCACCTAGTTATTTGTGTTAATCTGAATAATCTTAATCATTATCAGTTCATATTAGCATGAAAGGAGGGAAAAAGAGAAGGAGAAGAAAATAACTTTAGAATAACAATCATGGGGTCACATTGTTATTTTATGACCATATGTCTCATAAAATTAGGAAAGATTATTGAAGCTATAGAATTTGCAATCTGCATAAAGTATTTCAGCATATAATTTCCAAACATTAAGATATGTTAAATATACCACTGTGTGCATAAATCAGATTCATCCAAGATACAATTAACACCCATGCCACCTGAATGAAAGGTGATTAAAAACGTAACAACCTATGAGTTTTTCAAAGCAGAGAATAAAACTGTTTTTATTCTGACACCTTAATTGGCATCAAACCAATCTCATTTCCATTAAAAAAAGGTGAAATTCTTTGCAGTCTATTTCTTAAATGATGCTAATATTTCTAGAATATCACTATTCATATTCAAGCTGATAAAAGTATATACAGATTAATCAATTTGTAGCCTAAATATTACAGCTTATGACGACAATGAAACCATTTGCTTAGGATACATGGGGAAAAGAGTACCAAAGGAAATGTAGTGCCCAAGAGGCAGAAAAGTTCCAAATTTACATTAAATTAAATTTACCATAGTCTCAAATGCCCATGGCATCGATAAAAAGACCCTCTTAAAAGTTTTTGGTTTGTTTTTTTTTTTTTTGTTCTTTTTTTTTTATGAAACACTTGCCACCAATAACAAACATTGTGGATAGAAATAAAAGATAAAATAGCAGGAAGCTCTAGAAACCTTCTGTAAAGGAGAATACTATTTTGTTCCCTGCAATGATTTTATATGATAGCAGCAAAGGCTCACAAGTTGATGAGAGAACCTGCCCTCCCAGAGTCAGAAGTACTGAGAAAACTGGTCAGACATTTGTGGTAGAGCAAAGATAAAGGTCATGGGCAACCACACTTGGGGTCTAGGTTGGGGACTAAAGATGGGGATAAGCACACAATCCAAACACAGATGTTTGGAAAAAACTCACAGCAATGGATGAGACTCTCAACAATAATTTTAAAGGAGGAGTAAAACTGGAACTACATATCTATGCCCTTGTCTATTTAAGTCACCAAGAAGTAAAGAGAGACCACTAAAGGATGCTTGTGTCTTTACTAGTTCTAATAAAGAAGGATTTTTTTTTAAGTTATAGTTATATTCAGAAGCATAGCAAAAAAGAAAAAATATGCATATGATTGAAAGCTTACCACATTAAAACAAATCCTACAAGCTCAGGTGTCTTTACATATATGTAGTTTTTCTTTAGCTCTTATGATAACGTAGAAACAATTTTATAAAATTCCCCTATTTATTATAAATAAGGATTTTGTATGTTGAGAAAATACCTTGACATCTTTGTCCATAAAAAGACATAGCTAATTATACTTAAGAAGAGGCATCACCCTGTGTTAATAAATTAGATTTGGGGATGAAGTCACAATGAGAAGGGCAGAGTGGATATACACTGCTTACAGAGAGGAAAAGATACTAGGGATTCCTCTTAACTATTGAGAGATGCAAAATTTTAAGATTTGGGGATGGCTGAGTGGCTCAGTCAGTTGGGCATTGGCCCTAAAATTTGGGATAGATTTTTATTTGTTTGTTTGTTTGTTTATCAGAGAGAGAGAGACCAAGCGCACAAGCAGGGAGAGCAGCAGGCAGAAGGAGAAGCAAGCTCCCCACTGAGCAAGGAGCCTGATGGGGGACTCCATCCCAGGATCCTGGGATCATGATTTGAACTGAAGGCAGACGCTTAACCGCTTAACTGACTACACCACCCGGGCATCCTGAGATACGCAAAACTTTGGAGCTTCAGTTTTAAGAATGGTTCTATAAAGACATGCATTTTCTTTATTTTTAAATTAGATTTTATTTTTAAAAACAGACATTATTTTTTAAACTATTTTTAGGTTCCCAGCAAAATTGAAAGGAAGGTATAGAAATTTCCCATATTCCTTCTGCCTCCACATATACACAGTCTCTCAACTTTCAAAAGTTCACACCAGAATGGTACATCTGTTACAATCACAAATCAGTACTGACATAACATTTTCACCCACAGTCCATACTTTACATTAAGATTTACTCTGCGTTGTATGTTCTATGGGCTTTGACAAATGTATAAGACATATATCCACCATTTGAGTAGTTTCACTGCCATAAAAACCCTCTGTGCTTTGCCTATTTATCCCTTCTACCCCCTTAACCCCTGGATAACCACTGATCCTTCTACTGAATCCACAGTTTTGTCTTTTCCAGAATGTCATAAAGTTGGATTCGTACAGCATGCAGCCTTTTTAGACTGACTTTTTTCACTACTAATATGCATTTACAATTTCTCCATGTCTTTTCATGGCTTGATAGTTCATTTTTTTTAAATTACTGGATAATATTCCATTATCTGGATGTACCATAGCTTATTTATCCATTCACTTACTGAAGAACATCTTGGTTGCTTCCGAGTTTTGGCAGTTTTGATAAAAGCTTCCATAAACATCCTTGTGCAGATTTTTATGTGGACATAAGGTTTCAACTCATTTGGATAAAAAGCAAGAAGCACAATTACTGGATCATGTGGTAAGAATACATTTAGTTTTGTAAGAAACTGCTAAACTGTGTTCCCAAGTGGCTATACCATTTTGCATTCCAGCCAGCAATGTACGAGAGTTCCTGTGGCTTCACATCCTTGCTAGCACTTCTGTTGTGAGAACTTTGCATTTTAGTCATTCTAACAGGAGTATAGTGGTATCTCTCAATATTGTTTCGATTTGTATTTCCCTTATGACATATGATGTGGAACATCTTTTCATATGCTTATTTGCCATCTGTGTTCCATCTTTTATGAGGTGTCTGTTAAGGCTCTTTTGCCCATTTTTTAATTGAATTGCCTGTATTTTTATTGTTGAGTTTTATGAGTTGTTTGTGTATTTTGAATAAAAGTCCTTTATCAGATATGTCTTTTGTAATTATTTTCTCCCAGTCTGTGGTCTGTCTTCTCATTCTCTTCACACAGAACAAGAATTTTTAATTTTAATGAAGTCCGGCCTACCATTTTTTTTCATGGATTACATCTTTGGTGTTGTATCTAAAATATCATCACATTCTCACTTAAGATATGCAGATCTTGGGGCACCTCGCTGGCTCAGGTGGAAGACCATGTGACTCTTGGTCTCAGGGTTGTGATTTCAAGCCCCACGCTGGGTGTAGAGATTACTTAAAAAAAAAAAAAAAAAAACCTTAAAAAATATGCAGACCTTATGTATAGATTTTAATGACTTTTACAAATATATATATGATACATATATTCACGTAATCATTCTCCCAATCGAGAAGTAGAACATCTCCTACACCCTCCAGCCCCTTTCTAGTCAATCCTCATGTGGAAAACAGGGAGTGACATATTTAACAATATTTATGTATCATTTTAATTTTACATAAACAGAAAGACACTCAATACAGCATTACTGAACCCTTTCTGCAAAGTTTCAGCAAAAGCTAATTTAAAGTGATTGTTCTTTTTGGAATCCACATTTTCAAAGGAAAAAAAATATATAATTATCATCGGAAATCCATATGCAATTGAGCACATTTTGGTAGAACTTAATATAAACGAGTTGGCTTCGAAAAAACTTTCCCTTTTTTGTTGGGAGTGCAAGTAGGTGAGAGGACTGTGGGAGCTCAGAAAACATTCATTATTGTTCAATATGCACAGCAGCAGGGGAGGGGAATTAAAGCAGAGGAGTAGAGGAGAACAGTGGCAATATCGTCAAATCAGCAACCCTCCTTCGTGGGAGTGGAAGCACCCAAGGGGAATAGAATCTCAGACTGTCCCCTCTTCTTGATCTTGAGGCACTCTGTGAGTAAATATAAAATGGCAAAGCAAATGTGCTGCCAGAAACTGGAGGAAAAATAGGTAAATAACTGCCTGAAATAGAACCACCCTGCTGCATTGATAAAGGGGACTGTTCTCAGCTTTACTGTGGCTTTAAACCTACTTCATGTTTTAGTTTCCTCACAAATCATGATAAATATTTTTAGTCAAAAGACAATGCGATCTCCCAAAGGGTGTCAAATAGTTAAATAAGCGAAAGAGAACAGAAATTGAACAAAATTAGTAGCAACTGCTTGTCAGCTAATGCTAGGTAGGCACTGCGCAAAATCCCGCTTCCTCAGCGATGAATATTTAAAATTGGCCACCACGTTACAGGAAAACAATGAAGCAATCTGACAATTTGGCAAGCTCCCCCACCTACAGATTTACAAAAACACAGAATAAGTAGAATACGACATTTGGCAACTGCAGTTTTTGAACTGCACTGTTATTATTTCCAAAGCAAATAATTTCTCAGAAAGCAAAGCAAAGCAAGGAAACAATCAAAAAACCACAGTGATAAACCTGTAAACACAAGCTGGCTTTTGAACTGAAATATAGAGGCCACCCTGAGTGATGGAAGACAAATCTGGACTGAATAATACAAGAACTGACTCAAGCTGTAATTCCAAGTCAATCTGAAGCAAAGGAAACTTAAAAATTCATCGTTCATTTCCAAACAAACATGAAGTTCTTAGTTCCAGCTGGGACCAGAAGCTGAATAGTCAAATCAGAGAACTAGAAAACAGGAGGATTTTGTGACATGCATACCTCACTTGGCAGTGTGAAACAGGAATAGTTTATGGAAGTATAATTAGTAAACATTTCAGTCTAGCCTAGTCAGACTTGAGAAATTTAAAACCAATAATTAGAAAACAAAAAAATACTATCTTAGGGCCGCCTGGATGGCTCAGTCGGTTAAGCATCTTCCTTCGGCTCAGGTCATGACCCTGGGGTCCTGGGATTAAGCCCTGCATCAGTTTCCCTCCTGAGCAGGGGAGCCTGCTTCTCCCTCTCTCTCAAATAAATAAATAAAATCTTTCAAAAAACACTATCTTACAGTGGTTTTTTTTTTGTTTTTTGATTTTTCTTAGAGAGAGAAGGAGGGAGAGAGACATGGGCAGGGGAGGGACAGAGGGAGAAGGAGAGAGATAATTTTAAACTGGCTCCAACCCCAGCACAGAGCCTGTTGCGGGGCTCACTCCTAGGACCCTGAGATCATAACCTGAGCTGAAATCAAGAGTTGGACGCTTAAACGACTGAGCCACCAGGCGCCCCCACTACCTTGTAGTTTTTAATAAACCAAAGCCATATCCAGAATCAATCCTATATATTACTCCACACAAGTGTGACTCCAAGAAGTGTCATAGCCCTTCTTTTCATTAAAACAGGATAATTTTCTCTGATCGTTGTGTACCCAATGTCTATTAGAGTCAGGTACATAGTAGTTGATCAATAAGCTCTTACTGAACCCATTATTATCATATAAATACACTTCTCTATACTATATTTCAACAAAGTTTTAATGATTTACAGGAGGGAGAAAGAACAAAAAAATCATGCTCTTACTAGAAAAAGTCTGTTATAATAACAGGAGTAGAAAAGAGGTAAGAATCATGTCCTGGAAATTGTTAAGTCATATAATATGTATGGCTTCAAGTGACTAAAAAGAGGAAGCATGAATTCTTTCACTGTTTTCACAAATATTGAGTATCTAATTTATGGTACGATGATCACTTTATTAAATTCTACTATATAAAGCTGTATACTACATGGCCCCTGCTCTTGAGAAACCTACAGTCCAGCAGGAAAGATAAATGCATAATTATAATTGAATTTGAAAAATTTTGCATTAGAAGCACCTAAAATATTATGATCACATAGAAGAGTGCGAATCTTAGAAAATACATCAGCATAAACATTCTGAGAGACTGATTCATTGATCTGATGGTTTTAATTTTTTTTTTTTTTTTACTTTTTAAAGATTTTATTTATTTGACAGAGAGAGAAACAGCAAGAGCAGGAACATGAGTAGGGGGAGTGGGAGAGGGAAAGCAGGCTTCCTGCCAGTCAGGGAGCCTGATGTAGGGTTCGATCTCAGGACCCTGGGATCATGACCTGAGCCAAAGGTGGACGCTTAACAACTGAGCCACCCAGAACCCTATCTGATGGTTTTTAATTGGAACAATAAGGAAAGAGAATAGAAATGAAATAAAATTTTTTTGAATGTCAGAAGTCCAAAAATAGGTTTCTTTTTTAATTCAGAATAGTGAAAGAGGCTTTGCAGTCTTAGAAATACATCTTATTTCTAAAGACATCTAGAGCAGCAAAGACTCTAAGTCCAAATCAGCTACCATGAAGCTATTAACTGTCAAGTAGATATAATCAAGTTTTGTATACCAAAGAACAATCAAAAGGGTCAAAGCTTATGAATATATCTAGTGCAAAGAGAAATGGAGCATAAGCCAAGAATTAAGTATTTATTAATCCTTTGTGTTCCTAGGAAAGCCACCAATCTCTGCCTGGGTATTTAAATTTTTTTCATCTTGTTCCAAATCAAATATTCTTTTAAGTTTAATATATAAATATAATGTTTACCAATATTTATATATATATGTGTACTAAATCTTGTTTTGATTATGTCATTAAGCCATCTGCCTGAAGTTTTAAAAATATAGGGAAGTTTTTTTCGCTTTAAAAATAAATTTAAGCATATAATAATTCTTACCTGTCTATATTTCTCAGACCAGAGTTTCATTCACCACTATTCCATTGTTTCTGAAATAGTTCCTCACCATCATGTTCAATTAAAAAATATACATATTATGACAATACCAGAAAACTTTATTAGGAAAAAAAATCTAACAAGTCTTTAAAACTACTGTTAGAATCTATCAAAATCTTCATGTAAACAATAAATTTCAAAAGTCTCCTATTCTGAAACAGGTGGCACTGAAAATGCAGTAGGTGTTCTTTGAAAGCACTTCAAAGAATTAATAGGAATTTCACTTCATTTCCAAAGGAGTAAAAAGAAGACTGTGATACAGGAGAATCTGCTCTAAACTACTGTCACCAACATAAATTCTAAAACTAGAATCCTTAGAAAGTAATATAGTATTCTTAAATTTAAAATGTCAAATATTTGACCAAAATTTGCAAACAAGTCTAAAAACAAGAAAAATAAAGCATTCATAGTGAATTCACAGTGCAAACAGGAAATACTTCAAATATATGAAATGTACATAGCATTTAAAAGAAACTGCTATAATTGCTCCAATCAGCTTCTTTAAGAAATAAAACACTCAACACTGAATAATTAGTTGAAATCCAGGGTAAACTAATTGTGATGGTTAATTTTGTGTGTCCATTTGGCTGACCCTGGAATACCCAGATTAAACATTGTTTCTGGGTATGTTTGTGAGGGTGCTTCCAGATGAGGTTAGGATTTGAATCAGTGGACTCAGCATGGTAGATTGCTACCCCATGTGGTGGGTCTCACCCAACCTCTGGAGGACTTGAAGAGAACAAAAAGCAGAGAGGAAGGAGAGATCTGCCCGTTTTCCTTCCTGTCTGCCTGCCTACTTTAGCTGGGGAATCGCTTCTCTTTTTGCACAGGACCAGAGGCTGGGATTAATACAATAGGCACCTAAGGCTCTCAGGCCTTTAGACCAAACTGGCTTTCCTGGGTCCCCAGCTTGCAGACAGCAGAAGATCATGGGACTTCTCTGCCACCAAGGAATCTTGTGAGGAAACTCCTCTTAACAATAATAATAATATCTACATATGGAGATATAAATACATAAGATATACATATATTTCTCCTACTGGTTCTGTTTCTCTGGAGAATCCTGACAAATCTACTAATTTACCAAAACTGACCACTGTTCTGAATGCGGTGTGTATATATCTCGAAGGTGTTTCACATGATTATATACATTGCAATTCATTAAAACAAGATGGTATTTTATCATTCAGGACTTTAAATAAATAAAATCAAGTTGTACATATCATTTTGTAACTTTTAAATACTCAGTATTGGGCTCTGAGATTTATTCATACTATCATAACTTGATTTAATTCACTTATTTTAACTGCACTATAGCACTTTCTCATATGAATATGCATAATCTATTAGTTCATTCTCTTACCGAGGGATACTTAGGTTGTTTCTGTTTTTTAAATTATTATTATTGCAAGCATGCTGTAATGAATATCTTTGAAAATAACTTTGCACCAAGAGTAATATTCAAAAGATTTAATATTCACAATAATTTGAGTGCCTAATAAGAACAGAAGCCCTACCATTCCAAACTCGCTAGCTATAAAAAAAGGTATATATTATTTATATAACATAAAAATGAGATATACCTATATAAAAATGTATATTACTTTTCTCTAAACTTTGTCAGTGTCTTTTATTCTACAGATTAGATTATCTTGTACTTTTTATCAAAATGAAATTTTTCTTCTTACTGTTTAATTCGTTCTTCAATATTCTTTCATTATATAGCTCTTCTAGTATACATACTCAATTAATACACTTATGTAAACAAATGTTTGTCTTTAAAAAAATTCATTCCAAAAAATAATTCATGGCTCTTAAGTCTGTTCATTTAAATACTTACAATGTCATACTTTTAATTCATACTTTCAAATATTTTCCTTTTCATAATTGTCAAACTACATTCTCTTCAACACCGGCCAATTTAATTTAGTCTTACCTAATTTCTTTCCCTAACAAATTTCTCGTAATTTCTGATCTTTTTTCTTCCTCTTTTCTTTCTTTCTTTTTTTTTTTTCAGAATTATTATGGACATGTTCTAGTTCCTCTGAATTCTAAAACTTTTGACTGGTGTTAAGTAACTCTGCGCCCAGTAAACTAATTCATCTAATCTCTCTTAATTTTTGTGAAAACATTTCTGAATTAAAAAAAAGCTAACTGCCAGAAATATCAACTATCCACACCTGGGACCTATTTGACTAAAACGAATTCAGGTGAAGAATTAAGAAATGCAATTTTCTTCATCCAGGTTCTCCAGGAGGCATATACCAAGATGGGATTAACCATGAAAAGATTAAGAGCAACATTCAACAGAGGAAGGAGGAGGGACGTGGAAAAGGACAAAACAAACCTTTATGAAAGTCTGACCTTGAATAAAGGTGAAAAGAAGGAAGATGGACAGAAGCATCCTCAATGACGTGCTTGCAATTTCAAAAACAAAACAAAACAAAACAAAAACACTTGGCAAGGCTTTTGGGGAATCCTTGAGCCAGAGCAGTCTTCAGAGGATTCTTGTATATGCCAAGAATGCATGTGCCTTAGTATCCCTGCTGTGCTCCCTCGCTGACTGGGAGAAGCCTTTATGAAGAGAGCCTCTGCAGGAGCATGAGGCTGGATCTGTGAGGTGCTTCAAAGATTTTATCTTTGAACTTGGAAGTCTGAGAGGCACATTCTTATAGCCAGTGGGGGGTGACATATGAGTTTTCTCTATTTCAATGAGAACTATGTTGCTTAAACTTTATAAAGTTGCCTTAAGTATGTTTTCACTTGTTTAGTGTGTAACCTTCAGAATGACAGGCACTGTATCCAACATATTTTGAGCACTACCTGTGTGCTCTTGGTCATTCATTTTATTGTAAAAATACTGATTATTGTCATTTAAAATAACAGTAATTCTATTCCTAGCATTTTATTCAATTGGAATGTTGATAGTAGAAAACCACCAATTTATTTGTTATTTATAAATATTAGGAGAACAAAAGGGCATTTTTAGTTCTCTCCATTAACATGCTGAATGGATAGCAACTTTTCACCCAACTCAGTTCAATACAAGTAGATTAAAGATCAATTAATAAATAAATACAAATGGAAAACAGCATATTGGCCAATAACACTCATGATTAGTATCTTTCCTAAAACTTCCAAACTCTACTTTTGTAATTGTCATAGAATGTTCTGTAAACATTTCCATCAAGTTTTTCTGTATTCAATTTTTTTCTTTGTTTCACTGTTTGTAGTTCTTTTTCTCATGACCACATTACGAATTTATTCGTGCATACTTAATTTGCTTTTAATTTTCACTTAAAGCTTCATTCCCACTTTTTTCTGTTCTTTTCTAAAACTGCTATAATTTCAAATTTTTAGTATTGCGCTCCTCTGAAATATAGCACTCCAGGTGCAGTCTGCTCAACAGTGCAGAGAAGCAGGCAATTGTCTCTCGTCTTGGCTCATGACACGATGCCTTTTCAACCCCAATAACACCACAATTTTTAACTGACAGCACAGACTGCAGATCCACATCTAATTTGCTATCCACAGGTGCTTTTCTCTTCACCCCTGTCTTCTTTGGAGGTCTAGAAAATGTAGAAAAAACTCACACACTTTTATTATTTCTCATTGAGCTTAACAAATGCTACTGCTCACACTGTTGGCCACATGTGTGTAGAATCTATATTTACTTTCTCTACTTTAACTGATGCTTGTAATTTAAAACAGCATTAACATATTTATGAAAATATTATGGCTGAGTACATAGTAGGCTTTGCTATTATTCAATAAATACACATTGAATTGATAATATTAGCATGGGATTTTTCATCTTGATCTTTAATAAAAAAGCTAAATTACATTTTATGTGGCATAAACTATGCTGATAACTTAAGTATACTTTGTCTTATACTATGTAGCATTTCTTTTTTCTTTTTAAAAAACTTTTATTTATTTAAAGTATAGGTGACACACTAGTATTTCTTAATTTTGAAAGGAATCTATACTCATGTCCATACTACCCAAAGCGATCTACAGATTCAATGCATCCCTACCAAAACACCAACAGCATTTTTCATAGAACTAAAACAAATAATCCTAAAATTTGTATGGAACCACAAAAGACCCCAAACCAAAGCAATCTTGAAAAAGAGCAAAACTAGAGGTATCACAATCCCAGATTTCAAGATGTACTACAAAGCTATAGTCTCCAAAACAGTATGGTACTGGCACAAAGACACACACATAGATCAATGGAACAGAATAGAAAGCCCAGAAATAAACCCACAACTACGTAGTCAATTAATCTTTGACAAAGCAGGAAAGAATATCCAGTGGGATAAGGACAGTCTCTTCCACAAATGGTGTTGGAAAAGCTGGGTGGCTACATGCAAAAGAATGAAACTGGACCACTTTCTTACACCATACACAACAAAAAATTCAAAGTGGATTAAGGACCTAAATGTGAGATCTGAGACCATAAAATTCTAGGAGAGAACAGAGGCAGTAACTTTTCTGACATTGGCCATTGCAACATTTTTGTAGATCTGTCTCCTGAGGCAAGAGAAACAAAACCAAAAATAAACTACTGAGACTATATCAAAATAAAATCTTGTGTACAGTGAAGGAAACAATCAACAAAACTAAAAGACAACTTACCAAATGGGAGAAGATATTTGCAAATGACATATCCAATAAAGGGTTAGTATCCAAAATATATAAAGAATCTGTACAACTCAAAAATCCAAAAAGTTGTATACAACTCAAAATTTTATACAACAAAATTTATACAACTCAAAACCAAAAAATCCGTAAGTGGGTTGAAGACATGAACAGACATTTCTCTAAAGAAGATGTCCACATGGCCAAAAGACACATGAAAGGTGATTTTCAACATCATTCATCATCAAGGAAATGCAAATCAAAACCACAGCATTAGTGGGAATGCAAACTGGTGTAGCGACTGTGGAAAACAATATGAAGGTTTCTCAAAAAATTAAAAATAGAATTAGTAATTCCACTACTTGGTATTTACCCAAAGAGTACAAAAACACTAATTCCAAATATATGTGCACCCCTATATTATCGCAGCACTATTTATAATAGCGAAATTATAGAAGAAGCCCAGGTGTCATCCATCAACGGATAAATGGATAAAGAAGATAAATACACACACACACACACACACACACACACACACACACACGAGAGTATTCCTCAGTCATAGAAGAGAATAAAATCTTGACATCTGCAACAACATGGATGTATCTAGAGGGTATAATGCTAAGTGAAATAAGTCAGTAAGGAAAAGACAAATATCATATGATTTCACTCACATATGAAATTTAAGAAAAAAAAAAGAAAAAAGAGACTCTTAACTATGGAAAACAAACTGATTGTTACCAGTGGGAAACAGGTGATGATGATTAAGAATACACTTATCGGGGTGCCAGTGTGGCTCAGTTGGTTAAGCGCTGGACTCTTGATTTCTATTCAGGTCATGATCTCAGGGTCCTGGATCCAGCCCCACGTTGGGGTCCGCACTCAGAGCAGAGTCTGCTGGAGATTCTCTCTCTCTCCCCCTCTCTCTTTTCCTCTGCCCCTCCCCACCACATTCATATTCTCTCTCTCTCTCTCTAAATTAATTTAAAAATCTTTTTTAAAATTAAATTTAATTAAATTAAATTTTAAAAAGAGTACATTTAACATGATGAGCACTGAGTAATGTACAGAATTGTTGAATTACTATACTGTACACCTGAAACGAATATAACACTGCATGTTAACTATACTGGAACTAAAATAAAAAATAAAAGTAATATATAGTCATTAAATAAGTGATTATACAGAAAATATAAAAACCACACACATACATAAGTGACAAGTGAAAATAACTAGATCCTAAATATGTATACATGGATGCATATATGTGTGTGCACATTACATATAAATTGTACTCATGTTTAAATGTTTTATATATACACATGCAGCAATTATCTATACTTGCAATACTTTAAAGCATTATATATATTCTATATATATTTAAGCATTTTATATATACTTATACACATAATGGCAATCCTACTAATATCATTTTCTATAAATTGAAGTTTATGTATCTCCGAGGAGATATAAAAGAATATAGTCTGAGTATTCATGTCTACCTCTTGAGTGGCCTTGTGATATGCTTACTAACATCTCATTACACCATTCTCTTCTTTTAGCCTATAAATCTCAGAAAGCCAACTTAAAAGAATTAAGGTTGTACACTTCTAATCCAGGAGACTGCATATTTCTACTTGATATCCAAAAGGAGTTATCTTGTACAAAGCAACGGAAAAAGGGTATTGTTTTAATTTTTCCTGTAATAATTAATATGATGGTCTTCTCACCAAGCTAAGGGGAAGTTTGAAAAAACACTTAAAAATATTCCTTAAGATGTGGGCCAAAAATTTGAAAGACATGTTTCTAGAAAGCCTCAATCTAGAATATTAGGTATCTCAGAGTCATCATATTCAAGTATGAGGACAGACCTTACATATCACCAAGTTAAACCATTTATTCGACCATGGAGGAACCAGTGATGAATGGGTGTTAAGGCCTGCATCAAAATCACACAACTGGTATGGAATGGAGAACCTAACCCACACTTCTCATTGAGAGCTCTCTCTTCTTTCCCTAGAGGTCATACGCTGGAGCTTCTTTCCCACATGCAGACAGGTTTATTTAGCTGCTGGTGTTGTTTTGTTTTGTTTTTGACTTACAAATTGAATTATTTGTTAAGAGATATTTAAAGACAAAAATCTGGGAGAAAAAATGAGAAGATCTAGCAACTATGGACCCAAAATTCTAAAAAATTATTTAAATTAAGTAGCGGGTACTAAGTAAGTTTACAAGAGATATGCCCTCTTGACTGCATGGCTGTCCCTGCCAGGCCCATTTGATTCAGCTGTGTGACATGCCTGCCCACTGCAGTTGTTTGAGTCTGTGACCTGTGTACCACTCCAAGTGGCATCCCTGCCATATTATATTAAAGTGGAGATTTACCTAAGAAAGAATGTTTTCTTCAACATGACTCAGAGCTTCCTCGTGATACAAATAGATCATCAACTCATTTCCAAACTGTGTTCATGGTGGTAGGATTCTTTTAAATGTCCTACTTCTGAACTATTCCAGGATTAAAACCATTTTAGTATACTTCATTTCCGTTTTCCCTTAATACAACATTTCTTCAGTGGGTGGATTCTAAATCCCTCTTACTGAAGTACCTTTTTATGCTATATTGAATGATGTTCAAAATCAGTTATTCCAAAGCAGTAATGGAGGCACTTTCCTGCTTTTGCCCAATGGACATTTAATCTCTCCTCTCTGATTCCGTTTTCTTTTTTTTTCTTTTCATTTGGTTATGAGTAAGAGTCTAGCATCTTTGTATATAATTCTTCCTCAACACTTAATGCTTATAAATACTTCATGTTCAAAGCATTAGTTTCTCAATTTGTAGCAGAGATCACTCTCTCACCAGGAGTGAGCAAGGAGAAGCAAAGTGAATCCCAGCAACTTTAACTCCTTTAATACTCATAGATGGTAACCTATGGTCCATTTCTCAAAATCTTTCCTTTAAGAGTCCATGAGAATTGGCTATGTAAAAGTCATTCACAGTCTCAATTTTCCCTCATAACTGAGCAAAAAAATTTGTATCCCTTGTAACCAGGATTGATTTTATGACATCATTCCAGCCAGTGGTTAGCAGAATTTTCTGAATGAGACTGCTAAGAGATCGATCTTACAACTGCTATAATGTCTAAAACAAGAAAGATTGATCATATAAAGTGTTGGCAAGGATGTGGGGCAGTGGAACTCTCAGACACTCTCATTGGTAGTATAAATTGGTAAAACTTCTTCAGAAAACTGACAGCATTCGCTAATGTTTAACACAGCCTGTGAATCAGGCATTTCACTTCTAGGTATAGTCCCAGGAGGAATGCGTATGTACGATTACAGAAACTACAAAATGAAACACAGAAGACTATTTGTAGCACAATTCGCAGTAGTCCAATACAGGAAACAGCAAATATTTATCAATAGAAAAAGGGACAAATTATGAATAAATATAAAATAGATTACTAGACTACAATGAGAATTCAATAAGCTGTAACTCTACCCAACAAAAAGGATAACTATCACAACTGTAATATTTAGAAAAATAAGTCAGCCACAAAAGAGTACTTTTGTGCACCTACTAAGTGCACAGTTATATAAAGTTCAAAAGTAGGAAAACCTGTCTATGGAGTCAGAAGTCAAGACAGTGGTTATCATTGCCTGTAATGAAACAGGAGATTTTAGGGGCTGGTATTGTTTTAATTCTTAATCTGCATGTTGGTTACACAGGTGCCTTCAATTTATGAACATTCACTTATGAGTGGAAGGTATGTTACACTTCAAGTAAAAGTTTACTGAAAGAGGAAGAAAAAGAAGAAAAATGAGAGAGAGAGAGAGAGAGAGAGAGAGAATTTATTTTGTTACCAGGGTCTCTTTTTTTCCCCACTGGTTCTACCACCCCATTTCCAGCTGAAACACAGGTGTGAGTCATGGATATACAATGGTCAGATTGAGACCATGAGGATAAAACCTGAAAACCAAAGAAATCAGTGTGCAAAGACAGAAAGTGCTGGGGTCTCTAAACTCTGACAACGTCGCTGAATAGTTGTGCCAAATCTGACAGTTTATTTTCAGGCTTCTTGTTGCCTGAGACAAATTAACTCTTTACATGTTTTTGATGCTATTTCTCAGATCTTTTCTCAGCTGCCATCACATGTGATTCCCTACCTGATATACAATTCTGATTTTTATCAATTTTCTTTCATGTTAGTAGTCGCATCACATGTAAATTTAATCCAAAACACTAAAACTGGTCATTTTTTGTGGTCCAAAGGAAAATGCAATGGTGGGGAATATTTACCCTGAAATTCAAACTATAGTTAGTTTAAAACAAATTGCTGGTTCTGGTTCAAGATGGTGACACAGGAGGATCCCAGGCTCACCTCCTCCCACAAACACAGGAAATATGCAGTTACAAACTGAACAACTTCCTCTGAGACCCAAACCAAACCAAACCAAAAAACCTAAGAATTCTGAGCAACTCCTGTGCATTTGGCAAACCAGGAGGCCCACACTGAGATGGGTAGGAAAGGCTGGGACAGGATCTCACCATAAATCCCATCCCCATGGCAGTGACCCACAATTCAGTGGGAACTTAAAACTCGAAGCTTCTCCCCGAGAAATGAAGGATTTGAACCCCGCATCAGGCACCTCAACTTCACACGTTCACCTGAGAGGCGAACATCCAAAATTAGCTTTGAAAACCAGCAGAGCTCATGTGTAAGAGACCTGCAAGGCTATAATGGTCTGAGAAACGCTCTTAAAAAAGGACCGGAAACAAAACAAAACAAAACACGTTAAACTGGTGGCGGGAGGAGCAGGCATCTAATGCAGTACACAGCCTGGGTCTGGTGGGCACCTCTTTTCGACGCTTCCTCTAGCCAAGGGACGCCATCTTCTCCCTTCCCCCTACCCCATTTTCTCTCTCTCCCCCCCTCTCTTTTTTTCCTGCAGGTGCCATGTCTATGTTCCCTCTCTGTTTCGTTCCAGCCAGCAGGCGCCATCTCCCCCCCCCCCCACGCCCCCCGCCGGCAAGCATCGCCTACACTCTCTCTCTCCCTCATTCCAGCTGGTGGGTGCTATCTTCAAGTTCTGTGTGCTCCAGAGGGCCAGTATCTCGGGAGGGGAACTTACGTGTGACCGGTGTCCTGTTCTTGTGGCTTCAGCCCAGGGAACACGTGCCTCCGGTTGCGGTGGGGGCGGGGTGACCTTCCAGCCGGCTGGTGTGGAACAGTCGGAGAGACGGTTCTCAGCTGACTGCCACTCCCAGCGCGCTGCACTAGACAGCGGGGGAAATGCACCCTAGGTCTTTCTGGGAAAAGAGGCCTGTTTGTGCGTCTTGCAACTACAGCCTGGGGGCCAGGCTTCAGGTTAGGCACACATCTAGAGGCTGTAGGCATGCTGTCAGGGAACCGAGGCTGGAGGGCACCATCTTTGCCTTCTCTCTCTGCCTTGTTCGGCTAGCGAGTCGTGCCCAGTAAGGAGCTTATATAGTCATCTGGGGCCCCGATTTTTACTACTGCCACCTAGAGGACGCCTCCAGATGGCATGCCTCGGAAGGGTAGGACTGGCTTAACACTTGTAGCTTACACTCCCAGTCCCCACTGGACTGCATGTATTTACATTCTTGAAAAGCTGCTGCCCGAGGGTCCAGCTTCTTCTAATCAGCCTGAACCTAGCTGCTGAGGGAGATCCTCCTCCCCTCTGGGACACTGACTGGCTTTAGCACATCCTCAACTATTGGGAGCCACTGAAAATAAAACAGGCTGCTTGGACAGTCGCAAAGGTTTGACAGACAAACTAGTAAGAGCTGAGGCAAGGTTGAACCATAAGGTTCATCTACACAGTGCCACTTCTTCAAGACTGGGAGAGATGGCTGTTTTTGTTTGTTTGTTTGTTTAAGATTTTACTTATTTATTTGACAGAGAGGAGAGAGATCACAAGTAGTCAGAGAGGCAGGCAGAGAGAGAGAGGGGGAAGCGGGCTCCCTGCTGAGCAGACAGCCTGATGCGGGGCTCGATCCGAGGACCCTGAGATCATGACCCCAGCCGAAGGCAGAGGCTTTAACCCACTGAGCCACCCAGGCGCCCCGAGATGGCTGTTTTTTTTAATGTATAGAAACCAACATAGATACTGAAGCAAAATGAAGAAACAGGAATATATTCCAAGCAAAAAAATAAGGTAAAAGCTCAGGATAAAAACCTTAATGCAAAAGTATAGTGTAAAAAATATTATTTATACTTTAATAATTGGCAAATATGTCTGATATATTTGGTAAAAATACAGTATGTTCATGTTTTCTGAAATAATATATTGTGTTTTACACTCTCATATCTATGATGTACCCTTTTGACTGTTCTCCACTTACCTCAAATTGCATTAATTATAATCCATTGTTTCAGTCTGTTCTTCACACTAGTTTGTGAGGTCCTTAAATTCAAGGGCGTGGTTTTAATCTCAGCAGTAAGCACAGTTTTAAAAAAACATTATATATACATATGTATTTGCTAATATATATATATATACATATATATGTATATATATATGTATTTGCTAAATGTTGCATGAATTAGAAGCAGATCTTAAAATCATGGAGTATGTAGTAGATATATGTCATTTTGGCTACCATTTATCCATTTATTCCTTTTTTTTTTTTTTGCAGAAGTCTGCAAAATTTTTCCTTAAAACTTTGAATGGTAAATCTTTTCAGCTTTGTAGGCCAGACAGTCTCAGCCACAACTATCAACTTTGCCATTGGAGCAGAAAGCCACCATAAGCAATATATACATTAATAAGTGTAGCAGTTTCCCAATAAAATTTATTTACAAAAAAAGGCAATGATCTGGATTTGGCCATGGGCCACAGGTGGCCAACCCTTGTATTTGAACTTGTTGTAAATAAAATTCTAAGTACCCATTCCCAGTAATGAAGCTAAAAGGATCTGAAACTTCTACTCTTTTCTCTATGATAAACTGAAAGGGTGGGGGTTACAGAATGTTGCTGAAGGTTAGCCTAGACTTTGAATATGTAATAAATAACACAAGGAAGAAAGAAAGTGGGAAGCCATTCTTTGTAACAATGGGAAGGTGCTGACCACATATTTCTTGCCTTAACATCATTATAGTACTCTTGGCTTCTCACATTTCTGGAGCACTGATTTTTATTTTTTTAATGACTTTGCCAACTTTAAAATGCAATTTTTAAATGAAATCTAAATATTCAGATTGTCCTGCAAAGTTGGTGAAATCATATGGACCTTAATACTGACTGATTTATTTAGACTGAGCATGAGTTTGCCATTACCCATCATGCCCCACTGCCTCCCCTATTATGAGGCTTAGTAGCAGTTGCCATTTTGCATCACACATAAGTTGTTTTTCTTAACCTGGCCTTCGTACTCAATTATGTCCCCTGCCTAGTACATGCATAGATCTAAAAGTTCAACTGCCAAGATAGGTCATCATAATACACCTTTATTTTTATGATGATACCATATCTAAACCACTCTTGTTTGGATATGACTCAGTAAGTTGTCTTCTTCACCTAAATTGAACACAATAATCCAAAAGTGAATGTGAATCTTATTCTACACACTCTGCATGTGAAATATCTCATTTCATACACTCTGAGTAGGGAAATTATGAGTTTCTTTTAATCATAAAACAATAGGCTGTGTGCTTAGTTTGAGAAGAAAAAGAAGAGAAAGTGCAGTGATGTTACTAGGCACATCGGAATCACTACCACATTTCATATAATGTCATATAATGATAACAAATTATTATCCAAAGTGTTACTTGGAGGCCACATCCCTCCACATTTTTCGGTATCAGTCAGTTTGATCAACAAGATTTGATTTAATCCTGACCCAAGTAATCAATATAAATATCTGTCCTGGAGAGGTTACCTCCATGAGAATCTACTGTTCTATGTTAAGTCAGCTCCCTGATGATAACTATTTATTTAGGGATATCAGTGTTCTGGTTACAAGACCATTAGTCTTCTCCGAAAACATAGCAAAATTGAACCACATTTTGTTTTGTGTCCAAGTACCATCACATTTAATATTTAAGGAGCTACATGCAATTTGTGGTCCCTTGAGTAGGTATTTAAGGCTCTCAGTTTGAAAATAGCACCGGTATATCACTATGTCTCTTTCATTAAACAGGGAAAAGGGACAGTGTGGTTAAATGTATCCTCAAAGCTGACTTTTAGCTAACATACCTCAAAGAGTTCCAGGAGCCCCAATGAGAAATTCAGCTCTGCCCCGCTAATAGGCCTAGGATACTGCTTTGCTTGCCAGTAAAAAGATTCTTTTCTCATTCCCCGATCACATTTTCTAAATTGATTTTTCACACTCTGTCCTCTGGAACTAGATTTTGGTGATTTAATGTGGGTATACTAAGAATTAGTAGTCAGCATACATTTCATTCATGGTCCCTAAAACTCATAATTATCTGATGCATGATATAGAATACATTTCAGCAACTGCCAGGCTATTAATAAGGGGAATGGGTTGGCACAGATTACAGAATAATTGTATCTCAATTCTTGAAGTGCAAGTCTATGTTTTAAATTTTATTTCAGAAAAAAAGGAGAAAGAACATTACTTAACAGAAAAAAAAATACTCTTTTTTATTTTGAGAAGAGATTATTGAGGAACTTTACTTGCATATTCAGTAATTCACCCCATCCATGGTTTCGCATTCTACAGTTTCAGTTACCTGCGGTCAACCATGGTTTGGAAGAAGCTTAATGCTATGTCATAATGCCTACATCATTCATGTCATATCATTTCACCACACGGGCATTTTATCATCTCACATCATCACAAAAAGGAGAAGGGTGAGTATCATACAGTAAGGTATTTTGAGAGAGAGAGAGACCACATTCACCTAACTTTTATTATAGGATATTATTTGAATTGTTCTGTTAATAGTTGTTATTAATCTCTTATGGTACCTAATTTATAAATTAAACTTTATCATAGGTATGTTTATATAGGAAAAAACATATAGGGTTCAGTACTATCTGTGGTCTTAGGCATTCACTGGGGGGTCTTGGAATGTATTCCCCATGGGTAAGGAGGGAACTACTGTACTCTGAAAATACATACAATGAAAAGACTGATGGCAGGGAGGGGAAACATGTAGCTCAATGTGGGACTCTAAAATACTATTTCTTTATTTTGTATTCTAACTTTATACTCAAAATGCAAAAAACCAATAGAAATAGTTGTATTTAGGAATTTTGGGTGTATTACTAATTTAAAAATCTGATTCAAAATCATGTTTTTATATACTATATTTTCCAGCATTCTTTTAGACATGCGATTATTTTCTGTTTCTAAAGTTGATGTTTAGATAAAAATGTAGTGCCCTCTCCAATGCTACTGAGTCCTATCCTTTTCGTTTTTTAAAAATAGTCCATGAATAAATAATTCTTAAAATCTTGTCTCTCCTTATCCATAGAAAATCTGCTATGCATTTATTTTGAAGGGGTTAGTGCAAAACACTAATGATTCATGATAATTGTGTGAGAACATAAACTCCAAGCATAACACAGGACTCGATTCTTAATAAGACTCTTAGAAGCCTAATAGAAATCTTTGCCGCAGGTCTCTCAACAATATTGTTCTCGATTCATGAAATTTTTCAGAATTTCTTGGATGCAGATTTTTGTTAGGAACTTAACAGCAAGCATTGTGCAGGGGGAGAAATGGCTGCCTTGCAACTGCTACCCAGAGTAAATATTTACAAACCTGCCAACCTGGCATTGATTTTTATAGAGGGAATGCAAACAAGAAATCTAAAGCCTATCTTCTTTTTTTGCAGAAAAAATATTTTCAATAGAGACTTTCAGCAGGGAAGTTAGCCGGTATATCCAAATAAAATAAGATGTATGCACAGTGTTTTATTGCTTTATGTGGTAATCCCTCCACAAAAATAAAAAGATCTAAAATAGAAGAAATCACAGATTTTGAAAGTTTTCTTTAATTATATGCCTTATGTCATTTTTATGTATACCACTTTATAAACTAGCCTATATCTTACAGCAAATGTATACTTCGAACTTATGAGTTAATACAGTCAGTTCTACAAATTCCATTTTACAGTAGTAATAAATGCCTACATGATTTATAAAGTATATATGAAGTAAGTAAACCCCAAAGAAGTCACTTAAAATCCTCAGTTCAAACCTATATTTTTAAAAGACTGTGGTTACCTATTAATATTCTTATCTTAATTTGATTTTTGCTCTAGGAAATTGAATGAGAGAGGAGATGGTCTTATAAGCTTTTTCTTCTTGGCCAGAACCACTATCGTATACAACACACATACAAAATCCAACTCCCAGTACCATCTGTAAGAAAACAGCTTAGGGAGAGCTAAAAAGTTTTAATTTCCCAATGCCACGATCAAGCTGCAGCTGTAGGAGCAACCCTGAGCCTTTGTAAAACTACTCAGCTTGCTTTTGTTTCCAGGCACTGGCATAGCCTACTATTCAAGGGAGGTGCCTTTAGTATCATAAATGTGAAGTGCTGTTTTATGGATCTCTCCTGCCTTCAGGCAAGACTAAGAAACAACCAACTTCCATCTATGCTCAGGGCTGTAATAGACTGGCACTGCCACATGGTGCATCACACAGATTTTGCAGCCTTAACCTAGAATTTATCAATCAAACAATATGTGGGAGTTTGCTTTATAATTTAATTTTAAAGGGTATTTAACAGAGGCTTGCTTCTTTTTCTCCCTTATGCCCAGCATCCAATCTGTTGCCATGTCTGGTCGACTTTACCTCTAAAATAACTTCTGCCTGCTTTTACTATTGTAATATTAAACATTTCTAAATCACTCCCTCTATTAGTTTGCTAGGGCTGTCAGAATAAGCGCCACAGCTGGGTTGCTTGAAATACAAAAATTTATTTTTTCATAGCTCTTGAGGGTAGAAGTCCAAGATCAAGGTGTCAGCAGGTTTGATTTCTTTTCTCCTTGGCTTGCAGAAGCCACCTTCTTGCTACGTCCTCACATGGTCTTTCCTCTGTACACACTGGTATGACTTTTTCCAAATTTCCTCTTCTTATTAAGATACCAGTCAGACTGGATTAGGGCATACTTTAATGACTTCATTTTAACTTAATCACCTCTTTAAAAGTGCCATCTCCAAATACAGTCACATTCTAAGGAACTGGGGATCAAGACTTCAAATATATGAATTTTGAGAGAACACAATTTTGCTCGTAACATTCCCTGATTTTCTCTTTATGTCAAACCCCTTTTCCAGACAAGTTTTTCTACTTCTGTCAAGCATGTTCCTGACCACAGCCTTCTTTTCCTGAATATCTTTCAATGAATCCCACTATTTCCAAAGAGAAGTTAAAATTTATATCCTGGCATTCATAGCCTTCTCTCTTCCACAACACTATATTTGTATCAACCTGCCAAACAAAGAATTAGTCATCCCTCAACTCTGGCAGAAACATCTTGTCTCTCACTGCTCTCAACTCAAATGCTAACTCCTAGACCAAATGTTCTTTAATCCTTCTTTGTAGGAGATATCCACCGCTCTTAAACAACATCTATGCCCCTTTGGTTGGTAACAATTTCTTGTATCTTTAATTCCACTCAGAATCTTAAGAGGTTTTGTGGAACTTCCTTGCCCTTGCTTTTAATACACACAGTTAAGGCAGACTGATTACAAACCTGACCTTACAATGGGCACATGACCCAGGTGTGACCAGTAATTTTACTCCAACTCTCAGGAAGTAGGTATTGCTCAGAGAACACACATTTATCTAACGAGTACTAATACTAGGATTTCTGTCAGGACACTAGGGGAAGAAAAAGTCTTTTATTTGGCGTTGTTGAAACAATAAAAATACACCTGGGCTACTGACACTTTGTCACCCCAGCAGGATAAATAATATTAGTTAAAACCCTGGAAATAGTTTGGTTGAACTACAGAACATCAGTGATACAGAACAATTTTAAATGCTACCAGAAGGAATATTTTATTTAGAAAGATATGACAATTAGACTAACAGTAGACTTTTCATCAGAACAGTAGAGACAAAGGAGTTTTGTCATTAAACTTTTAAGGAAAAATAATTTTCTATCTAGAAGCAGGAGTAGAGAATAAAATTTAAAACTCATTATACACATAACAGCCAAGATAATTTACCATTCACAGATCTAAAAGAAAAACTACCACACACACACACTAAAAAACCAAAACCAAAAAATTACCAAAGTGCTTTGTCCAGAAGAATTGATTAACAAGTTAAAGGAAAAATGAAAAGGAAAATAGTGAAAAAAAGAATTCAGTAAACTATGTTCATAAATCTGAATAATATAGAACTAAAATTCTATAATAACATATTGCCATTAATTAATATATAGGCTGATATATTATTAATATATGTTATTAATTAAAATATATTAATAACAGATATGGTGGCCATGGGAAGGTCACTTTGAATTAATGCATACTGAGATGCAATGCATGCAAATGAAAGAGTTAATAACTAGCAATCATGTTTTGTGAATTTGAATTGTTAACTATGTATAGTAAAATTTTCATATATTGATGATATGAGTATTAACTGATACAACCACTTGAAAAAACTGACAGTATCTAATAACACTGAATATATGGGTATCCTATGATCTAGTAATTTTTAGGTTTATATCTAAAATAAATACACACACGTCTTTATCAAGTAAATACACAATAATGTTCATAGCAGCACTATTAAATCCAAAAACTTCAAACGAGTCTAATATCCATAGATGGTTGAATGGATACATTGTGATATACAATGAAATATTACACATATATGAGAATAATAATAAACAGTAGTATGAATGAATCTCACAGACACATGCTAAGCAAAAGAAGATAGACACTCAAGAGCACGCTAAAAGATTCTATTTATACGAAGTTAAAGAATAGATAAAACTAACCTATGGAGTTAGAAGCCTGGATAGTGTGATCCTTAGGGTGGGGGGAAGAAGCTGGAAGGGAGCGCAAAATAGCTTCTAGGTTTCTAGGGATGTGCTATTTCTTCATCTAGCTGCTGATTACACAGATGTGTTCACTTCATGAAATTTAACTAGATGTTTCACTTATTCTAAATGTACGTTACTATGCTTCACATTAAAATTACAACCAAAAATAGAGAAATCATCACATAAAATGTAGTAAAATCTGAAAACTTCAAGCCTAGTGAAGAAAGAAGTTTAGAAAGTTATCAATTAACAAAAAGCAAGTAAGTAAGCAAAGCAAATAAGATATTTTGTAAGAAATAATATTAATTTATTCATTTATCCAGAAAAATTTACAGAGCACCTACCAGTTTCCTGGAACTATTTTAAACACTAAGATGCATGTCAGAGAAAGGGAAGAGAAAGCGCCAGTGGGAAGGTGAATCTGTAATGGGGCGGCCAGGGAAAAACTCACTAAGCAGGTGACATTATAAAAAGACCTGAAGACACAGAGAGAGAGACAAACTGAGAAACAGATTCTAAACTATAGAGAACAAACCAATGGTTACCAATGGGGAGATTGGTGAGCGGGGACAGGTAAAATAGGTGATGGGGGTTAAAGAGCATGCTTATCATGATAAAAAATAAAATAAAAATAAAATAAAATAAAATACAAGGGCATGAGAAAACTTTTTAGAGTATTGAGTATGTTCATTATCTTAATTGTGTTACTTTCACAGATGTATGCCTATATCAAATCTTATCAATTTATACACCTAAATATGTATAGGATTTTTGGGGGGGTATTTCAATTATACCTCAATATATCTACTTTAAAAGAAAGATAGGTAGACTGGAAGAGGTGAAGTTTTGAATCCAAAAGAAGAAACTGCCGGCTAGAATAAACATCAAGCGCCAAAGTTCTGAATTGGTAAAGAGTGAGCTACACAAATTCAAGGACAGAGGAGGGTCAGTGAGGTTGAGCAGAGTGAGGATGGAGAGTGTGAAGCAGAGTGAGAACAAAGACCAGATTATATGGGGCCTTGAAGGGAGGTGCTGAGAATAGGCATGCAGGCAGTAAGAAAAATGAGAGATGACTCTAAGGTTTTTAGCCTAAGGACATGCAAAACAACGTTGCCATTTACCAAGATGAGAAATATTGTAGAAGAAACAAATATGTTATTAATGACAATAAATATAAATGGATTAAACTCCTTTGTTAAAAGAAAGAGTTAATGGATTTATTCATTTGACAGATAGTAATAACTATTCTTTCGCGAATGTATGCGTATATATTTCTGAGATAATTTATGTAAATGTGGCTCTTTCCTTTAAATGTCAAGTTGCTTGCAATTTTCTAAGAGGGTCTCTTGAGGCAAAGAGATATTTTAAAACACTTTAATATATGCAAAAATGTGATGTATCTAATTAGGCAACAAGAACAGTCTAAGAAAATTTAGGGGGCAAATTTATCTTTTTACTTATTTTGATATGAGTTTTATAAGTTTACAAAGCACTTAGTTCAAAAATTTCAAGGTAGTAAGACCTCAATAAATGTTGGATAATGAGTGACACCTGGGTGGCTCAGTCAGTTAAGCATCTGCCTTTGGCTCAGGTCATGATGTCAGGGTCCTAGCACCGAATCATGTCAGGCTCCCTGCTCAACAAGGAGTCTGCTTCTCCCTCTCCTTCTGCCCCATCCCCCGTTTGTGCTGTCTCTCTCTCTCTCTCTCTCTCTCTCTCTCAAATAAACAAAATCTTTTAAAAATGTTGGATAATGAGAGTATTATTGTTTGTAGGTATACTAGCTCAGTCTCTTTATACACACTAAACTATTGAGGTCTTGCTTATATTATTGTACTGAAGCCTAGCATTAAATTCTAAGTACTCATCTCCAGCTACTTTGTATACCAAGAGTAGACACCATATCTTTAGATCTACTTAGGTGAACAGTATAGAAAAAGAGGTTTTGGAAAAATGGAAATAAAACCTTTATTTTTCCCTCTTGGGGGCTCAAGAGAGGATACTTTTGTTAATTATATTTCTCAGTTCATGGCACAGTGTCAAAGTGAAAGACCCTTTTAAAAATTCTCCATTCCTTATTCTCACTCCCTTTCCTTCTCCCTGGTAACCATTTTATTTGCTATTTGTGTTCCATTTACATGTGTTCTTACACTGACTGTACACTCTTTTTAAGATCTTTCCATGTTATCATGTGTATGTACTTCATTGCTCTTAACTGCTGCTTAGGTTTTATTGCAGATACAATCCATACCCCAGTCTCGTTCTCCATCCTTATCACTTCAGTGCACATCTATGAACTTCCAAATGCTTGCATGTGTCTTTCACTCTCTGAGGTCCTTCTCTGGCCTCCAGACATATTTGCTGCCCACAGTGTGCCCAAAGTGCTACGGACTTTATGCCTCTTAAGAGCAATTCTCAATTAACGACTGACCAGAGTTGGTGTATAAATTCCCCAGCAACCTTTCCTCTTGGCTATAGGGTATTCCAGGCCAACTTCCAGTTTTTCCCCAAAGAGTCAAGCTTCAGTAGCCGGTTGTTGAATTAATAATCCAATATTTATTGCCCGCTCCCTTCTCTCTCTCTCGACACTTCTCCACTCTCCTCTTTTCCTATACATCCCCCCAAGAGTACCCTTGTCTCATGGTCTGCTTCTAGGTGATCCCAAACTAAGAGAGTATTCCATCCACTTCATTATGCTAACCTATTACCCTTGTGATGGACTCCAGTGATGAACTCCAAACAACTTTTTACTCAACACAATATAATAAGTGCCCTCAGACAAATCCCTTTATAAGAAAATTTCTCCGGGTTATATACATAGTGGCAGGATTGTTGGGTCACAGGGCTCATATGCAATTAGACTAAGCACTGCTATATTCCTCTCCAAAGTGATGCAAATGATTTTCTAGATCCTCCATCTTGGTCAGCCTTACTTTATCCATTTGATATAGTATTTGAGGCTTATTGATGCCTTAATTTTAATTTCTTTAATGACTAACGAATTGGGATCTCTCCACATGCTTTGCGTTTCCTGTTCTGTGAACTATCATCTATTAACTTTGTGGATGGTATCTGGTGTCATGTTTTGAATAGAAATCTTTATTTTATTTTTTTCCAACTAGCACCATACTCTTTTATTTCAACCCTCTGGCAATATAAGAACATGACAACTTCTGACAATGAACCATGCAAGTAGTAATAAAGGGACAGAAAAAATACTAATAACAAAAAGAAATCCTTAACTTTAATCAGTTATTCAATCAATCTATTATTATTTTCCCTGTAATATGTGTTTTGTTGGAGTTATTTAAGTAGTCCCTGTCACTACAAGGTCATAAAGATACTGTCCTACATTATCTATTATGTTTAGAATTTTACATTTCACACTTGTGTCTTTAGTTATGTTAGTCACCCACTTTATGACTTAAACAATTCCTAATTACTTGTTAACTTACATCTATATAGATTAATCAACTACACATTATTAAAGGATATATGAGAATTGACCACAGCAACAGAACTTATTCTCAGTACTTGGATGAGGACAACATTTGAATTACTCTTGTTCTTCTCTGAAGATCACAGTCTTGAGCTTAAGTTATGCCAAAACTACTAGCTGACATTTTGGCTTCCCTGGTTTTGATCCCTGCTGCTAGATGAATTACTCTATTAAGAAGGACACTTTCTTTCCTTGACAAATTTGGGGTTTCTGGATCACTCTTTTAGGCTATTTTTTTTTTTTTCTCTATTGCCTCAAATGTAGCAACTAGCTTTCTGATATCCCTCAGAAACAAAGAGCAAACTATTCCAAACAGAAAATGAGCTTTGTCTGCTTGCTGTCATTAGGTTAGTCCATCAGACCAATTAGACTCTGGAGGTGTCCTGCAGATCATGGGATTCCCACCCCTGCTTACATTGTTGCATTTTTGTGGAATTGTTGAGTCTCCCCTATTCCCAAATCTATAGTTCCAATGACAGGAAAAATAGACACAGCCTCCTGAGCAAAATCTGTTCATCTTACTTTCATGGAGTGTACCTCAGTCTGTTTCTTTCTCTCAAGAGAAAAAAATACACTTTTAAGAAATTGGTCATAAAGAGCTAGAGTTTTCTTTTAAACAACCTACCAGATTTCAAATAGATCATCCAGGATGCAGCAATAAATATTATGCAAATACAATGATACGTGCTCTAAATTGTAGGATAGTTTATGGTGTTTAACATGGGTGTTTTTATTCTTTAAATAATAAAACATGTATGAAAGAAAACAGTAGATAGTTAGAAAGTTTAAATTACAGAATTATATTTAAGTGCTGGGTGGAAATTTAGACCTCATATATTCAGATCCATCATATTGAGATTATAGTGAGATCACTGTGGGAACTTATTAAAAGAAAGATCCCTGGTCACCAACACCAGGGATTCCAACTCAGAGTCTTTATTGGAGATGGACTGTAACTAGCTAAGTGTTTATCTAGTCAGTTCAAACCACTCATAGATGAGAAAACAAGAGTAAGCGAAATGCATTTTATGTCAAGACAGATAATTACCTACTCAACACCCATCTGTCTTTCTTCCTTACTTCCAGGTAAAATACTTTATTTCCTAGCCTCACACATGTAAGGGTCATCGTGTGACACAATCCTAGTCAATGAGATGTAACAGAAGCTTCTGGTAGGGCTTCTGGAAAAAGAAAATCCTTGAAATATGACCAATTTTGGTTTCTTTTTTTTTTTTTTTAAAGATTTATTTATTTATTCGAGAGAAAGCATATGAGCAGGGGGAGGGGTAGAGGGAGAGAGAGAAAGAAAGAATCTCAAGTTGACTCCACGCTGAGTGCTGAGCCTCACACCAGGTTCCATCTCACAGTCCTAAGACCACGACCTGAGTTGAAACTGAAAGTCAGATGCTCAACTGACTGAGCCACCCAGGAGCCTCCAATTTGTGCTAAGAAAGCTATTTTCTTTTCCGCTATGTATATTTATATGTATATATTTTTCCTTTCTATCATGCAGTCTTCTCTCTTACTGCTTAGAACATAGATATGATGGCAATAGATCCAGTACCTATCAAATGAACACGAGAATAAGCTCTAAACCATAAAGAAAGCCAAGCACAAAGACAGAAGGAGTGATATCATGATACTACTGTAATAACTGTGGACAACTTACTCCTCAAGCTTTTATTAAATCAGAAGGTGATCACAATTTCTTAGGTACAAATGCTTAGAACTTCCTTTGTGAAACTGTACATGCGCATTTCTGAGCATCTGTGCATATGTTTGCACATTTACACATAGACACACTACCAGTGGACCTGAGGAAGGATCAGGGTACCAATACACCCAAAACATAAACTTCCATGGCCGTTTTTCTAAGGACTCTCACACAGAGGTGAATGAAGGACACTGAATTAGTGAAAGCTCTGATAGTTGCAATTAATAGAAAGGCAAGTTACAAGTGAGAAGTTTAAGGATGAGCTTGTTTAAGTCATGATTTGTTCACGACCTTACATGATGTCATCAGGATGCTATCTTTCCTTCTCACTATATCAGTCTGCTTTCCTCTATTCTTTGGCATGTCACCCTTCAAGGGATCAAAGATGGCACCCAGAATCTTCACATACATCATCTAAGTTCAAAATCTAACGAAAATAGAACATGCCTACTTTTTTCCCAATAGTTCCAGTAAATGTTTGTGACTAATCTACACTGGTCTTGATAAAGTCATGTTCACATTTCTGAACAGATAACTCTTGTCAAAAAGATAAAGCCAGGTCTGGTCATGTACCCACCAATTCGTTAGGTTAATGAATTGGCCCTATCCAAACAATATGTACTGAGAGTTTAGAAAGAGTTGTTTTACAAAGAAAAGAAGGATGTCGTTATAATGAAATGTATGTGTCAGGGAGAGGGTGTCAAGATGGACAATGGGCAGATTTAAAAAAAAAAAAGATGTCCACCACATCACACCTTGACCATTCTGTCATGAGCACAAGGTAAGTAATAAGATGGGAAAGTCAGGGACAATTTAGTCCAGCAAGACTTTATCCTGTATCTCTTCTCAAGCGGTACTAGCTCATAGAATTCTTGAGCTCTCAGTCTAGTTTACCACTTATAAATAAAAGCTTTAAACTTTAAGAATAACCAGGATAGATGGATCAGGAATACCAGGCCAAAAGCTTCAGAAGGAATTTACTCTGACTTATCTTTCCTTAATGTACTTTTCAGTGTGGTGATCTTACAGACTTCCATCATGGCTCATGTAAGAGGTCAGGATAAGAATCCAAAATAACATGTTGAAAGTACATATGTATCTGTGCACATGTGTGTACCCAAATACAATAAAATTATGTCAATGGATATATGTATATATATAAAATATGTGACTATAAAATATTAACATATATCTAGCACTCTAGCACTAGCACCTAGCACAGAGCCTGAAAAATAGAAACTTGGTAAGTATTTGATGAATAAATGAACAAATGAATGAAAGAAACTGAAACTGAATGTCTTTGAGTTACCTCTCCAAGTTATTCAGGTGATATAGGTACATAGGAAGACAATTTTTTAGGTTATTTGACAACTGAGAGAGCTCTGTATTCCTAACTCAAACCCTGACTCAGCTAACAAGATATTATAAATAAATCAACTTAAAGTTTCTCTTTCTTTTTTTCCATTTAGAGAACACTGGTAAACAAAAACATTTATCAAATACAGAGTCATAAATATCTACATAGCTATATTCTGCATTAATGACTCAATCCAACCTTATCATTATAATGCTTGAATAAGTTCAGTAGAAGCATAGAATTCATAAAAAGGCAGAAAAGGAATAGCAAAACAAGGTATGGTAAATATAGATGAATAGTATATCTTTTAATAATTGTATTTCTCACTAGGGCCACATGCAAAACAGTAATATACAGGAAACTCTACATCTCACAATGTTCCAAAGGACAGTACATCACCATCAATTCCAATTCATTCCTGCAATGAAGAATTACAGTGGCACACATGGCTTTACTCTGTTTCTTTCTAAGATGTCAGTTACTTAATTTTAATATTTATCTTCTATCAAACATTACTTATTTATTTTCCTTATTTCTTTGTAGATTAACTTTCATTTTCCATAAATTTAAGTTTAGAATTACTAAGGTAGGCATAGGCATTAATGTGTTATTTAAACAATATAAAGAAATACCATTATTTTCTTCTCATGGTAGGGACCATGAGATTGGGATCATTAACTCAGGTTTTATCTCTGTTTATTTCATTTATTAATGCTATTGGTTCAAGTAAACTGCTTTCAGTATGGAGTTTTAGAAGATGATGAAATATTTAAAAATCAGAATACTAAAAGAAGTATTAAAATTATCCATGAGGCAGTTTCAAATGTATTAAAAAGTTATATTTATATATATGGATACGCATATATGTATGTCTGTGTAAGAAGGAGAAAAAACTTGAGAACAAATGTTCTTTTTCTGGAAGGAAAATAGAAAAGCTATCTGTAGGTGATGAAATTGTAACTACAAGTGTATGCTTTACTCTTTAATTTTTCCTAATTTTTTGCTATAAGTATTCACCATGTAATGAAGAAGACAATTTATACATTTATTTTAGAGACAGAGAGAGAGTGATGGGGGTGAGGCAAAGGGAAAGGGAGAGAGAGAATCTTAACCAGGCTCCATACCCACCATAGAGCCTTATGCAGGACTCCATCTCACAACTCTGAGATCATGACCTGAGCCAAAACCAATAGTTGGGTGATTAACTGAACCACCCAGGTGCCCCAAGAAGACAATATTTCTAATGTAATATATAATATTTATTTATTTATTTAACATTTTATTTCTTTGTCAGAGAGAGATTGAGAGAGCACAAGCAGGTGGAATAGCAGGCAGAGGGAGAAGCGGGCTCCCCACTGAGCAGGGAGCCTGATGTGGGACTCCATCCCAGGACCCTGGGATCATGACCTAACCCAAAGGCAGATGCTCAACCCACTGTCCCTGTAATATGTAATATGTATTGGGGTGCCTGGGTGGCTCAGTGGGTTAAAGCCTCTGCCTTCGGCTCAGGTCATGATCTCAGGGTCCTGGAATTAAGCCCCACATCAGGCTCTCTGCTCAGCAGGGAGCCTGCTTCCCCCTCTCTCTCTGCCTGCCTCTCTACCTACTTGTGATCTTTCTCTGTCAAATAAATAAATAAAATCTTTAAAAAAAATGTAATATGTATTATATTTAGTCCTAAATATCTTTTGACTCTCTCAACAGCCTCATTGAAAAAAGATACACTTCACTGATCTTTCTCATTTATTTATTAAGATTTTACTTATTTATTTGAGAAAGAATGAGAGAGAGCACAGAAGGAGAATGAGAGGTAGAAGCAGACTCTCCCACTGAGCAGGGAGCCCTATGCAGGGCTCGATCCCAGGACTCTGAGATCATGACCTGCGCCAAAGTCAGACACTTCACTGACTGAGTTACCCAAGTGCCCCAATTTATATTTTTTATTCTGTGGTTAATAAATTAATAAAAAAGTAAATTGATTGAAAGATAAAACATGATGGTAGAACATAATGGAGATGAAAATAGACTCAGAAAAAAGCAAAACAAAACTGTAGGACAATAACAAGTATTCCAATCTTCATATCATTGGAAAATAGGAGGAAGACATTGGGACTGAAAGAGTATTTGAAGAAATAATGGCTGGAAACTCCCCAAATTTGGAAAATACAAACCTATAGACACAAGAAGCTGAATATACTCCAAAGAGGATATATATAAAAAAAAAAAAAAAAAAAATCCAAGCCAAGACACACAGTAGTTAAACTTTTAAAAAGTAAAGAAAAGATCTTAAAAGCAGTCAGAGTGAAATGATGCATTACCAAAAGGCAAAGGCCAAATTGAATGACAGATTTCTCATCTGAAAGCATGGAGGCCAAAAGTAAGTGGTATGATATTTTGTAAGTTTATGACCAAAAAATTTCAACTGAATTCTCTGTCAAAACTATTGTTCAGGAATGAAGGGGAAATAAAACCATTATCAAATAAAGGAAAATTTAGAGAATCTGTTGCTAGCAGATCTTTCTTCAAAGACTGACTAGAGAAAGTTCTTCAAACAGAAAGAAAATAACAAAAGACGAAATCTAGGAGCATCAGGAAGAAAGAAACGACAGAAAGAGCAGAATTATGGACACATACAATACCTTTCTCCTCATGAGTTCTATAAATCATATTTGAAATGAAAAGAAAAATTACACCACCATCTGATACCCAAGACAATGGTATTTAAAATGGGGAACAAAAAGGATCTAAATGAACCACAATGTATCAAAATTTGTGAGACACAGTTAAAGCTGTGCTGAGAGAGAAATTTATAGCACTAAGTGCCTACATTGAAAATGAGGAAATATTTCAAATGAATAACCTAAGTGTCTACCTTAAAAAACTAGAAAAGATCAAGGTAAGCCTAAACCAAGTATAAGAAAAGACATAATAAAGAGTAGAAATTGATGGAACTTAATATAGGGAAACAACAGAGAAGATCAATGAAGCAGAAAATTTTTTTCTTGAGAATCTTAATAAAATTGAGAAACCCATAGTAAAAATTTAAAAAATAAAAAGGACGAAGGCATAAATTACAAATGTCAGAAATGAAATAGTATCACTATAGAGTGTGTGGTCATCAAAAGGTAATAATAAAAGTGGTATATAGACCCACTTCATCCCACTGGAGATTTATACCAAATATTTAAAGAATCATTACGACTGATATACATATTTTATTTCAGAAAATGGAAGAGGAGGGAACTCACTGTAGGCCAGCATTACCTAAATTAATACCCAACCAGACAAATACTGCAAAAAAGAGAAAATTACGAAGAACTTGACTCCAACATCCTCAATAATGTATTAGCAAACCAAATCCAAATCCAACAATATGTGGAAAGAATTATACAACATGAGTAAATGGGATTTATTCTAGGTATGCAGGGCTATTCAATATTTAGAAATAAACCATTACAATCAATATAATCCACCTTATCAAAAAGCTAAAGGTGAAACCATTATATTAGCATATCAGGGGCATCAAAAATAAGAACTTGACAAAATTCATACCTATTCAAAACAAACATTCTCATAAAAACAGAACTAGAGAGAAACTTTCACAACTTGATAAAGAATTGCTACCAAAAAACCCTAGAGTTGACATTACACTTAACTATGAAAGACTGAATGCTTTCCCAATAAGATTAAGCACTGGGGAAATATTTTTTTGCTTTCATTACTATTATTCAACATCATGTTGGAAGTTCTAACCAGAACGGCAGGGCAAGAAAATCAACAAAAGCACATAGATTGTGAAGGAAGAAATAAACCTTGCAAAGGACATAAAATAAAATAAAATGAAAATTGCAAAGGACATAAAAAATCCCAAATAATCCAAAAGCAAACAAATGAAAAATCTTATAGAACTAATAAGTGTGTTCAACAATGTCACAGGTTATAAGACCAACACACAGAAATCATTCTCATTTCTATATATAATAATGAACATGCAGAAACTAAAATCAAAAGCATAGTACCGTTTACATCAGTTGCAAAAAAATGAAATAATTGGGTATATCCTTAGAAATTATATATTGGATATGTATTGGACGTATATGCTAAAAGTTATGAAATGCTGATGAAAAAATTCAAAGGAGACCTAAATAAATGGGAAGATATACCCTGTTCATGGATTGGTAGACTCAACGCAATGAAGATATCCATTTGTCCTGCTTCATAGACAGCTGTATTCTCCCTAGGTGCTCACATGGCAGATGGGCAAGGGAAGTCTTGTAAGGGCACTAATCCCATTCATTCCAATCTCATGACCTAATCCTAGAGACACAGTACATGAGGGCTCCAACCTCACAGCCTCCCAAAGGTAGCACCCCCCAATACCACCATACTGGGGGTTAGTTTTCAACATACAAATTTTTTTGAGGGAGACACAAACATTTAGTCTATGGCACTGTCTTGAAGAAGTACAAGTTTGATGTATCATTAAGTCAATGTTCTATCTTGGTAACCAAGAGTAATAGCACCCATTATACCAGACAAGAGAGACCTTACCATAGATCTTATGTTTTAGACAGTCCTTTTCTAGGCTTTCTCCAGCCATATCCCACCCTGCAGGGTGAAGAGTCCAGGGGGTTTAGGAGATACACCTATCAATAGCTTGCATCCCCACCTTTTAGACCATGCTATTGGTACTTGGCCCCACTGCACAATTCCAAGGTATATGTGGGCTTCTTCCTTGCTCTATTTTGAAGGCACTGAATGTGCCCATCCTAGCCCCTGGAGTGGCCAAGAGTGCCATCCCCAAAACTGTGGACCAAGTCTGGTTGTGCATACAGAAAGATTCCACGTAGGCATGCAAAGCTCCTCATGGTACAAGAGACAGCCTGAGATAGGCAAGGAAGGAGGATGGGTGGCAGGCCATAGTTTGGTTCTCTCTGTACCCCTATGTTTCAGCATGAAACTTCAAAGTCTTTACAAAGAATTCAAGGAGAATTTTCAATTTTTAACTTGGCATTCCTAATCTGTTGAACGTATATTTATTAAACTAAAATGGTAGAACATTATCTGATACCTTGTTAGCTTTCTTTTATAACTTTTAAGCATTTAGAAATATGGTATGGTAGAATTCTTGGTACATTGATAGGGGACTCTTGAGCCCCTCTACTATGAATGACAAGTCTAGGCAGCAGGTATCTGCTCTCTTCCCTAGACATTGCAACAAGAGGATCAACATAAAATACCATAGCTATGATAATCCTTCCAGGAAATCCTCCTACAATTTTAGTCAATTAATTCTAGATTTGAAGATTCTGGAGAGGCAGGAAGGACACGATCTTCTGAATTCAATAGCCTACAGATCCAGATACAATAAAAACAATAATGATTACCATGTTCCAGGGACCATATTATGTGCTTTACATGAATTACCTTATGTCATCCTCACAACAACTACATAAATGATGTGCAATTCACCTTATTATACAGATGAGAAAGCCGAGGCTCAGAAGATATGTTCCAGATCACATAGGTAAAAAGAGAGAATACAGTTCTGTCTTACTTCAAGGCCAATGCTCATAGATATCATTTGTCTGGCGATAGATCTATCTAGAGTCAGGTGTCATATTCCCTTAAGTGCTGAATTAGAGGAAATTTTTTCTTTGAAAGGGCCACAGCACTCTAGGGAGACGTTTATGCCAGGGTCGATCTCCAAAACCTATTCCAACTCTCAGTTTATCAACTTAACCTTACGTTATTATAGAAATGTGATTTCTAACTCATTATCAGTTACTGATACCAAATCCAAAAGAAGGGAAAACACCAGGGAATAAGGATTTAGAATATCAGATGAAAGATATGAACCAGTAATGAGATTTATAGGTATTAGAGAGAAAAAATATTAAAGGAAAACATAAGGAAACTCCATGGAGACTATGAGTCTACAACCTAGTCTGACAGTTTTACGTTGCACCATAATTTAATAGAATGGAGGAATGCAGTCTCTAAAGTGTTTATATTAAAGTACTCATGAATAATAAAATCATCTTCATTTTAGATGGTCACATATTCTATTTACCTTATTTTATGGCCTTCCAAATGGTGAGAGGACAAGGATTGGATGTTGTTAAGTCAACTTAAAAGCAACTGCCTAAGTTGTTTAAGATTAAAATAATTCCTATTTTGTGAGAACTGAAAAACCACTGATGAGTAAATCAAGGAAAGAAGACATTTATGAAGGCATGAAACATCACTCAGAAATGATTGCCTTCTAGTTAATACTTCATGTAATGATTTGGCTTCTAAGGGAGTTGGCTATATGGTTTAGTACACTATTTTGTCAAATTTATGCAGAAAATAATATATTCAACTGCTACAGTATAGCGCTGTATAAATGTCTCAGTATCTCCATGTTAGAAGTATATGACCAATAACCTTCCAAAAAATGTGGATATTAATTTGCCATTGAACAAATGATACAGCCCTATAAAAAAAAAGCCAAAACTTTTCTTTCCTGGCTTTACTTTACTGATAGAATAATATTGTGCCATAGCATCTAGTATTATTACTTACATAAAATTTTCTTCTAGGATGAAAATGTAAGGTGAATGATAAGTTTCCTTCCGAGCTGGCGTCCTCACCACAGAAGATAAACCTCTAATACACCGTAAAATCACAAACTGCCTAATGTAATAAATTTCTTTTCTGGATAGCATTATTTTTCACCTACTTATTTCTTCCTTCTTTCATCCATGGAGTTTTACATTATTTTCACATTGTATACAATGAGCAAGTCACACTTCATAACTAAACAATCTTTGCCCTTGACAAATCCATTAACCACAAAAAGTGAGACCCACGCTTTCAGCTGGTCATCATTTGTCCTCTTAGATATCATGCACATGTGAGTTCCCACCCATGAGCACATGCATTCTATCTAATTCTACATAGGTTTGCTGGACTTTGCACCTTTTGTCTACCATATTTTACATTTTATTGCTTTTAGACAGAAAGTATGTAGAAGAAATTCACAAACTTCAAGAATTTCATATATATAGTCTCTTTTCAGTTTACCAAACTACCCTGTGAAGTATTTTCCTCTCCAAACCCCAAAGTAAATATTAAAATCCTCATTTGCCTTCAATAATTCCCTAGTCTGCGTGTCAAAAAACCTCCTTTAAATCACTCAACAACACATATTTCCAACTACCAAACATAAATATATAAATATATATATGTATATACATACACATGTATGTATACACATTCACATACACATATGTGTATTATAAGCAGCAAACTCACCTTTGAATTTGCTGATGCAACTTATTTCACATTAATTTTCAGTTTGTATCAACACAGGTTTTTTTTTTTTCATCAAAAGCCAAACAAAACACAAGACAATAAATTTAGAGCCTCCTGCTTATATTCCAAAATTTTATCCCATCATAAAAAAGATGACAATGAGGTTTTACTCCTCTAGAGAAAGAAACCAATCTCTAAAATAATGTCCTAGGAAATGGCTTTTTCCTAAGATTTTCTTCTCTATTTTTATAAAGGAAAAAGAATACAAATAGGAGAGGCACTTGAGCAAATCAAATGGCAGGAAGGTTCCACATTAGGCACACTTTTCTCTTCCTGTTTAGAAAAGGAAAGTTTTATTTTAAGCTGTAAATATTGCAGAATATTCAGAAAGGCATTTATCCACCCTCATTTTTTTCCTGAAAATTTTAAGTGTCTTTTCTAGGGCTTGGCTATTACTTGAATAATCATAATAATCATGGCCACACCTAAGAGTATTTTTAGTGAATATGAAATAACTTGAAAGAACTGGATCTTAAAACAAGTGATCCTGAAATGATTCTTGAAATAACCGAATCTTTATGTGTAAGAGAAATTTAAACCCCCAACACCTTCTAATGTCAATTTACATTAAATTAATTGCATTAATTATAATTATAATCCATTAATCTCAACTGAAAATGCAAACACCTGTCAAGGACACTGTGTCTGTTTATGGATAGGTAACATGAGGTAGACTTTGCACGAATACAGCTACATTTAAATCCTTTGTAAAATCATGAGAAAAACAGAGATGAGCTTTCATTTAATTATCACAAAATTCAGAAAACTTTCAGAAATTCTTGCTCAACTCTTTTTCTAACCGTACACTAGAACAGAGGCTTGTTTTTAATAGTTCTAAGATTCACAGATTTTGAAATTCAGAGTCAGACAACCTGAGTTCAAGACCTGGTCCTTGCTGATTGACAAAGAGCAAATTATTTAATATTTGAGGCCTATTTCCCTATGCATAAAATGGGCCTTTACGGTTTTGTGGTGACTAACCACTACTGCACATGTAAAGCACTTAGCACCACCCATTTCTGGCTCATGGCACCTGTTCAATAAATATCACTAGCTGCTTCTGTATTTGCTGAGACCCTGGAACCCTTGTTCTTTCTGTTAGATACACAAAGATTTTACTGGATATAGTTCCAAAGATGTGGGGGGTTTTTGATTGACAAAATCAGAGCATCAGGTGCAAAGACAAAGGAAACATGGTACTCTCCAACCATGTTTGACAAATGATCCTTCTTGGCCTTCCCACCAGCTATTCAAAATAGATATTAATGCTACCTTAGTTTAGACAAAGCAATATACGTGGTCACACAGCTCAGTACAGGGCAAAGCTTGGATTCCTATCTCTGAATCCCTTGAACTTTCCTTGTCACCATCTGTAAACACACACATTAAACTAAGAGGAGAGAGGAAGGAATTCTCAGACCCTCCTTTTCACCTAATTCATAAACATGAAAGAGTAAATACCATTCTAAGATTTGCTCCCATAAATTTTGTTATGTCAGTGGTGGTCAACAAGGCCCTCTGACAAACTCAGTTACCTGTGTATCCCGAAGGCTCTCAAAGCTTCTGTTAAATACCGACACTCCTTAGAGAGATTTTATCACCTAATCCTAGAGGAGGAGTTAGTTGACCGATACCTGAGTATGAGGGGCTGACAAAATGGAAGGCAGAACTGGAAGTGGAGGGGTTGAAGGTGGAATAAGAAATGGAAGAGAGGTCCAAGTTGGAGTCACAGCAAAATACCAAATGAGAAGATAATTTCTATTTCTTGAGTACTTATTAGGCAGAAATAAACATGTACTTTATAATTCATCTCTAACTTGGCTGTAGTGGCCTAATCATTAGCTACCACTTATTACTACTAAACTCATCTTCCATGGGAAAAAAGAATAAAGATAAAGAATAAAGATATTACACTAGCTTAGAGAATAGAATTCTGCCTGTTAATCACAGTTGCATGAGGCAAATTTCTACATAGTTTTGCTTCGGTTTCCAAGAAATTGCCTTTCTTCCTCACAAAGTGGTCATGAGAGAAAGTTTGAGTATATGTTAAAGCACAGGGGAAAACAAAAATAATGCTGAAGAGATGAATGTTATTATCGTGCAACAATGGCTTAAACAAATATTTAACAAGCAAACCATTATATAGAGGATTGTTTTAGTACTGATTAACAAACGTCAGTCAATGTCCATCCTCGCAGGAATGTCATTGAACAAGATTGTTATCAGTAATTATCACTTATGCTGAACTCTTATATAGAACCAAAATACAGCATTACTAAGATGGGATTCTAAGACTATTTTAACCAAGTCACACATTAGTCAACTCCTAAGCCCCAAACCCTTGTCAAGTTGTGTGTGCCCCTGGTTTTCACTTCAGATCATGCTGTCATCTGTAAGTAAAGAGTCACATTCATCTCACTTCATCTCTGAATTGATCTGAACAGGATTCCAGACCTTAGGCTAACGCGAACTTGAATGGATCCAGTCAGCAAGCTCAGTATTTGCATGCCCTTTCATATTCGCAAAGATTCTGTCATCCCTACTTGAGTTCTAAACCAAAAGAATAACTGGGGAGGAAATCTATTTTTAAAATCCCAAGGGAAAGTGTAATTAACTGCTGCCAAATTGTGGCCAGTGTTAAAAAGTCTGCAGGGCAGATATTTTACTGAGAAAGAATCTCAGGTGAATCCCTTGGCCCACACCAGTAGATCTCATTTATCAGGGAAGCAAATTCCTCTTCAAAGTACCTTAATCAAGAAATCATAAAGTAGTTCTCATCGAAGTCTTCCCTCCTGGCTCTCACCAGCCTATCATTTCTCTTATCAGCTATACCGCCTGGCTATGCAACGTACTTTGTTTCCAAAGCACTTTCTGTCAAGAGCAGGAAAAAAAAAAAAAAAGAAAGAAAGAAAGAAAGGAAAAAAAAAAGAAATAAGAAATCTATATCATAAAATTTGGACCCACGCACATTTATTTATTTTTTTATAATATCCTTCATTTCTAATGCCATTGTCTTTGTCCCTTGCAATCACTGCATTTCTTTAATCTGTTACCTTTCTTGGACTCCACTTGTTTACTCTCATAAACAACATCAGTGGGGAAAAAAAAGTAAAGTGGAATTTGATGTTGGGTCAATGAGGATTTGAATCTTTTATTTACTACCATAATCACAAAGCGGAATTGCTTCCTTCAAATTACACTCATAAATTATTGGCCATTATGCCTTAGTGTATTGGTGCAAAGGTTGATGCTGAATAAAGTTTTAGAGGGGCAGAGAACTTGTAATTTATATGTCACGTGTGGTCATGACATACCTACTTGTCACTTGCCTGAGTAGTTACAGAGGGATGGATAAAAGTAGTGTTAATATGCCCATATGGATGCCAAAACTTTCCCTTGCAAATGTTGTGATGCATCCAAGAACCTTGCTTGTGAGGTGACATCACTTTGCTTCTTGAACCAGCTACTCAATTTTCAATTTTCAGCTCCAGAGGACCTCGTAATTTCCCTTTAGGAAACAGAAAAAAAATGAGGCCAAAAAATAAAGCTTGTTCATTTTTAGGCACAGGAAATTATCTCTGTCCTCCTAAGGCAAATTAGCAAAACAAAGCCCATAGAAACATGCACAGCTTTCATTTTGTCCTTAAGCAACTGCATATTTATTCCTTTCCAGAGGAGCGAGGTGAAATTAACTCACGCAATATGGACAAGGGATTATTTAAGTCTATTTTTGCATTCAACACACTGTTCAATGTTTATGAAAACTATTAAGCCAAAGACTCATTATTCATCCTGCAGGTAAGCTGACCCTTAGGTGTTCAACTCTTCAAAATAAGGATAACTTCTCTGATTTTAAGTGGGAAAAAAATTAATACATACAGTGATTGATGCTAGCTCCAACATTAAGTTTTTCAGTGAAAAGTAACCAAAGTCAAGCGTAAAAAGCCGTAACACAAAGTGGGGAATATATTTCTAACTTACAAACCAAAAAACCTCAACCAAAATATAAAAATAAGCCCTCCAAATAATTTTTTATTTTTTTAATTTAGATTCAATTAGTCAACTTACAGTGCATCATTAGTTTCATATGTAGTGTTCAATAATTTATCAGTTTTGTATAATACCTAGTGCTCATCACATTCCAAATAAATTTTTAAAACGACAGATGACATAATGGAAAAAAAATGACAAAAGTATAGGTACTTCATAAAAGAAGAAATTCGAAGTCCAATAAGCAAATTAAAACCTGTACACCTCATTAGCAAGTCAGGAAATAAATATTAAAATTATAATGGACTATCAATATATACCGATCAAGTTGGTAAAAATTCAAGTGTCTGACAATGCCAAGCATTTGTGAGCACATGACACAACTGAGAACTCTTATACATTGTTTATGGGGATGTAAATTGCACTTTGAAAAATAATTTAACATTATCCATTAGAGTCGATGAAACACAGCACTGGATATATACCTTAGAGAAATTCCTATACCGAGATATAGGTAAGGAGGTCAGTAGCAACAACACACATGTGATCACCAAACAGGAGTAACCCAAATGTCCATGATGATAGAAGGAACATATGATTGTGGTATGTTCCTATAATGAAGCACTGGATAGCAGTGAAAACAAATGAGCTTCAGCTACACAAAACTATATGGATGAGTCCAGGGGTTATAGCACAAATATTTAATAACTGATGTGACATTGATTTCAACAAACAGAAAACAAGCCAGATATTAACAACTCCTATAGGTCTGCTGGAAGAATATCAATGAGCACTAAATAAATGTAAGTAATACAAGATATATGCAACGAGAGGACTTTAGGGGGCTGGTAATGCTGTGCTTCCTTACTTGGGAAGTGGTGACTATCATTCACCATACAGCTATTCTCATATCTGAGATACTCTATTTTATGCCATTTTCTAAATGTAGGAAATATTTCACAATAAAAATATACAGACAGGGAAACAAAAGAAGAAAACCAAAATTATACATATCTGTACAGGTATTCTCTTCTGACATTGGGTGGAGATATTTATTGAACCTATCAAAATCATATGATGAGCACTGAGTGATATACTCAACTAATGAATCATTGATCATTATATCAAAAACTAATGATGCACTATGCCTTGGGTAATTGAATTTAAATAAAATAAAATGTATTTTTCTATGAAAAGTTTTAAAACTACTTTGCATTTTTTCAAAATTTCCAAAATTGTTACCTCATCCATACAATTGTGGCTATCTCCACACCATTTTAATTATCACTGCCACTTGAGAGCTCAATGCTGCTGCTTCTTCCTGTACCTCTCCCAATCCAGGCAGGAGCATCTTAGTAATCAGTGTACTGGGCCAGGAATAATGTCCTCACTCATTGACATCACACTTGCCCAATAAGTGAACAAGTTCTAAAATCCATCTGAAAAGTTTACTTTCTAGGGCGAATTCTGGTACCAGTGTTAGTCTAGGTTTTCCTAAAGCAAGACTAGGGTAGATACTTGTGTACAGGTAATTTTGGGGGAGAATGATGCTATTAACAGGAATGAGAGACAGGAAAAGAGGCCAATACAAGAATCCAATACCAAGGGTGACTAACACTCAGTCCATCAGGATACTGGGTGGGGGATAAAAAGCCATTAGCTCTTGTCCCTCAGTGACCAAGGGTGACTCAAGGAGGGTTAACTCGTTTGCACTTCCAGGTTCCACATGCCTGAGTGCTGAGAAGCTTCCTCTGAGTGACCTTCACCATAGAAGCAGAAAAGGCTCAGAGCAAGAATCAAGAGTATGAAATAAAGGTTTGAGTTGAGGATGTCTTAGGTTGCCCCTTCACAAAGCATGTCAACACTTGCAAGAAAGCCACCACAAGAGTGGCTGGACCAAGGGGGAGTGATGGACAAGTGGTGCCTGGCCCACTGGTATAAAACTGTTTAGGGACGTCCCATCATCAGTTTACCTATTCTTGTAACAGAATCTCCATTTTGTTGAGGGACCACTTATCCTTCACTTTCAGTTCCCGTGATGAGTCTGGGGTTGAAGCCACATCAAGTCCTGGAGGTGAGCTTGTGATTCAGCTCTGGCCATTCACTCCCAGTGAGTCTCCATCTGGGGTCTCTTGCTGGAACTGTGAACAGAGGAGATTTTCTATCATTAAAGCTACGAAGATGTATGCCTGGGGATTGTCACACAGATCTAGGCTGCCTATCAGTTAAACCAGTGCAATGGTTTAGGTGGTGGTGCAGAGAATAAAACAGAAAGATCTCAAACAATGTTATTTAAGTGTCTGCATAAAACCATGCATGAAGCAAATGCACCTTATTTTTGTTTTTGTTTTATGAGCCAATAAATTCAGGTTCCTGTCTTTTTCCTTACCGGTTTTTAAACAACCCAAGAAAAGCTGTTGTGTCTGAGATTTTTTTTTAAAGATTTATTTATTTATTCATAGAGAAAGATAGAGAGAGAAGTGGGGAGGGTTAGAGGGAGAGGGAGAGAGAGAATCTCGAGCAGACTCCCCCCTGAGCACGGAGCCCAATGCGGGGCTCAATCTCACGACACTGACATCATGACCTGAGCCAAAACCAAGAGTTGGATGCTTAACATACTGAGCCACCCAGGCAATCCCGCTGAGCCTAAGATTTTTAAAAAATTATTTTCAAATAAGAATGAGAATTGAAACCTAATAGGCTGTGGATGAATTTGTGATACTGTTTTTGCACAATTACCGTAGACATCAACTCAGTGTGTAAATTCTTAGTCACTCTGACATACTTATCATTGAAGGAATAATAACTCTGGGTCCTTAGAGAAAGAAGAAATGTAAATAAAACATATCATAAAGACTTGGATTATTGAAAGCACAACATAGGGCCTTGGGGTCTCCTTTTAAGTTTTTCTTTGACCAATATTTATGGTCAGAGTATTAAAGTTAGTACCTGCTTGGAAAAAATTATTTTTTCCAAACTTCAGAACACATAAGACAAGGCAAGGCAAAGACAAGTGTGTAATTACTTGGAGAGTGCTTTCTTATTTTCTTTAAAGCTACCATAATGCAGCAGAGATTCACATTCCTTTCTGTGGAACATGGAGCTGTTAATCTACCATTTAGATGCGGTGGTTCTCTCTGGCTGAAAAGTCAGTTTGATTTTATTCCCTCTGAACAGTTTTTATTTTCTGAATGTTATGATGGAATCAGCTGCAGGCAGCTCTGTGAATTCATTATATAGCATTCACTAACAAGGAGATATTGTAAAAACAGGTATGGCATTACCTATATATGGACTGAATATATATAGGGGAGAGAAAAAGATGGATCAATGGACAGAGATAGATGTGATAGACATATTAATAAATATATGTTCATGGGAATCAAAAGTTCACAGGTTATTTCTAGAGTTATCTTATTTAAGTGATATAATCCACTTTTGAGGTAAGAAATTTTATCCACATTTTAGACATGGCTAAGTGACATTAATCATTGATACAGACTTAGAGCAAAGAAGTAAACTCTTTTTCTTCCTTTTTTTTCTTTTTCTAATGTTCTTTCCACTCCACTGGAATTGGAGTTTCTGCTAATGAAAGAATGATATTTCTATAAAAACTGGCTAGGATTTTAGATTTGTTCATCCTTCTATGATTTCCTATTGCTTTATTGTCTGCACTAGTAACATTATAAAAAAAATTTTTTTAAGGTTTTGCACCCTGAGATTATTGTGCATAATTTCAGAGGATGTTGCACACAAATCTACTATAGCATTAATCATCTTGAATTATAATTATCTACACGTAGTACACTTCTGGTGGACCACACAAACCCATTCCATACCCTTCTTCTTTGTTAATATTCGTGCAAAAATCAGGTGGTCCTGTGCCTCACCTGATGTTGAGTCCCTCCCCAACACCAACACCCGACCAAATTCCCTAGTGAATTTTGGCTGTTGAAACTTTGACTCTAAAAACCCAATTAGTATTTCTATTGCCCTTATAAATGATGAATATAGAAATCATCACAGGATATATAATTTTGACCACTGAAAAATGAGGGGTTACTGCTGGAAGATGTCTGAGCAATTTTTATTTGCTCAAAAAAAGGACTTCAGATGGCCACGACCCATGATTCCCCCTCTCCCTCTGGCTTTTGGATGCTATTGTGTGAGGATGTTATGCTTGGAACCGCAGCCATCTTGATGCTATGAATGTAAAGCCGATTCAAAAAGACAGTTCATTACATATGGCTGAGAGAAAAGATAAAAACAAAAACAAAAACAAAAACAAAAACCCTGAAGCACTCCTCTCATCTTTGAGCTGCTGGATTTTCTAATTTTATTGTGCACAGAGTACACAGGTTTTGTTTCTTGCAGCCAAAAGCATCATATTAGAAACAGCATGTATGTGGTTTTTTGTAACAAATGAAACTCTGAGTAATAAGAAGACAAAAATTCCATCCTACTAATCTTTGTGACTACAATGTCTCATACTGAGCACATAGTGAATTCTCAAACGTTGCTAGTTGGATGAATGCATGAAGTGAACAATTTTCAAAGTAATGAAAGAAAGAAAAATCATGCTAATACTGTCACTTCTCAACCAGTTTTTGGCAAATAATTAACAATCAGAATTTTCATTGTAGAAGAATTTACAGAGGCAGAAATTTTGAGAATGGTTGGTCCATTAGATTAACAACTTAGACGTTTTCAAGTGTAGAGTAATTGAAGTTTATTGAATTCATACAGAAGTCACTTGGAGTCTTTGTGTTTAATACAGGGCATCATTCATTTAAACTAGCAATTTCTGTCGTGCTCTACTTTTAGAATGTCTATTAATACGGGTCATCTGCTAGAACCCGGGCATCGCTTTGTTCTCCAGACTCTGTCTCATCTTTGGGAGACCTTCTAATATGAGAATGACATTAGAACAGAGAATAAAATAAAATAAGTGAGTACACATGTGGCTTTTTTAAAAAAGCCCACAAATGATTGATAAGTAAATGGAATTTTTTGGAAGTTTCATCCCTTAGTTGAAAGAGAATTTAAAACAAAAAAAGGATTCAATTTTCCACATGGTCAGGTGCTCTATCTGAGCTTGAGGTGACCCTCCCACACTCTTCTTTCTTCTTCTGCCACAGAACGTGGCTGATGTTTCTCTGTTAACCTTCTCTTATTCCTTTGAGCTGTCAAAGCAGTTTTGCCAACGCACTTGAATAGACTGTCCATCATAATTTCATTTAAAATATATACAGACATAAAATATATCCACCTGCCAGAAATAGTTAAATTTAGTTTATTATAGATTTTTTTTAATGAAAGAAAATTACCTCCCATAAAAGATATATCTTATATATTGTATCTCTCATTTGGGGCTAATTTTTAAGCTACATTATACATTTTTTCATCTAACCTTATCATCCTCAGTTTTTAAAACCTGAGATATTAATCCACAACAGACATGTAATTCCCTGCATTTATTCAATTACAGACTTGATCCTCCAGTGACTTTAACATGCATATTACTACAAGCAACAGAAACAAACACTGGCCATCTTAAAGTTACATGGATAGATCAGATAGATGGATGGATGGATAGATAGACAGGTATGAAGAAAAAAGACAATAGATAAATAGATAAAATAACTTATTGAAAACATAGGGAAACCTGCATAGTTTGTTTCAGAAATTATAAGAACCAAGGCAACTCCAGGGTCTAGGCAAGTAGAACTTACAGTCAATGACTTCAGGGGATAATCTGAGGAATGAATTAATTCCCATTATGTTTGTACTTGGGCCACCACACTCAGGATTAAGAATCCAGAAAAGACAATTTGGATTTAGATTAAGAACCAAGATTAGTGTCTATTATTCTTCTAAGATAGCCTTCAATATAGAAGAAGTAGTTCTTCAAGCAAAAACTATAGAGCTATTACAAAAAACAAAACAAAACAAAACAAAACAAAAAAAACTTAAGAAAGGGACCACCAGGCCCCCCAGCTATAGTGGGCTTCACAATCTAATCACCAATCTTCCTGAATGTAATTCATGACCCGGGTCATACCCTCATCTTGCTTTCATTCATTAAGATCTACTTAGTATTCTGACTTCCCAGTTTATCTTCCTACTAGGTTACAACCCACACTCTCTCTAATGTTGGATACTTACTCCATGTGCATCCTCTCCTGGCCCAATAACAGGTGCCCTCCATGCTGATGCACTGTCTAGATTACTCTGACTCAATGAAAAAAGGTCCATGGAAAACGCTACTCATATACCAACCCTTTCATTAAATGTGGTAGGTACCAGCTTCAGTGCTATGGCAGGTGGGGAGGTGACACAAGGGCGAGCTAAATCAAAGAAACATTTTATCTTTAACGGAGATTACACTTGAGAGGTAGAGAAAGACATTAAGTCGTGACTCCCACAAGGGAATGAAAACTATAACTGTGAGTAGTGCTACAAAATAGAAGGTCACTGTACTCTGAGAGGGAGAATTTGACCATGTCTGCAAGGTCAGAGAAGACTACTTTCAAGGAGGAACAATTACAATGGGATCTGAGGAAATAATAGAAGTTAAACAGGTAAAAGGTCAAGGAAGTGGTGGCCAAGGAGAATGCACCAAGTAGAGAAGCAGGTTTTGCAAAAACTCTGAGGTGGAATGGAGACTGACCTGTTCAAGGAAGAGAAGAAAGCCAGGGAGGCTGAAGGGTAGTGACTGTCATGGACAGAAGGCCTGGGAATTTTGGATTTGCTTTCTTTCTTTTTTTTTTTTTTTAAGATTTATTTACTTATTTTAGAGAGGGAGAGCTCATGTAAGCAGGGGGAGGGGAAGAGGGAGAGGGTCAGAGAGACTCTCAAGCAGATTCCCCACTGAGCCAGACAGAGCCTAATGTGGGGCTCAATTCCATGACCCTGAGATCATGACCTGAACTGAAATGAAGAGTTGGATGCTTAATCCACTGAGGCGCCCAGACACCCCTGGATTTGTTTTGGATTGGTATGAAAAGACGTTGGAAAATTGGGCAGGTGCCAAACAACTCAGCATTTTATAAGCCATGTTAAGAATTTGATCTTTACCCAAAGAATAATGAAAAGCCAATGAAGTGTTTTAAGCATGATCAGATTTGCATTTAAAAAAATCCTCCATCTACAGAGTGTAAAATATGTTGGAGAAAGGCCAGAATAGGTGCTAGTGTTTCAAGTAGAAAGCCATGGCAGAAGTCCAGACAGTGATGATAATTATTTGAGTTAGGGTGATAGAAACGGAGATACGCAAAGAGCATCCACTTGAAAAAAATGTTTAGGGGTTAGAAACTGTCAAGATTTTTACAATATGTTGGATCTGGAGAGGGGAGGGGAGACTGAGGGAGAGAGTGGTGTCAAACATCACTGTTTCTGATGTTCACTTAGAGAGGAAGAACTAGAAGAGACTGGAATTTGGTGGGATTTGGACTGGCACGGATAGATCTTGGGTATGCTAATTATGAGATACTTTCGAGACATACAAGTAAAGAAGTCCGATAGGTAATTGATTATATAGTTCTACAGCTCCCAAGAGAGATCTGAAGAGCAGATGTAAATGTATGAACCACAGGAAGACCCAGTTGTAATTTGACATATCCTAATCAATTTCTACATATCAATTCCATTTGAACAGATCTAAAACTCAAAATAATCTTCAGAGCTCTAAGTTGTAACTTGACAATGAAAATCACAAAAGGGAAGGTAGTATAATGGAAAGATGGCAGCATTGTGTGTTAGAAGACCTGGGTTCAAGTCTCAATATGCTTGTTATGTAATTCTGTAATCTTTGGCTATTGACCTTCTCACTCATAAATTTTGGGGTGCCTGGGTGGCTCAGTGGGTTAAGGCCTCTGCCTTCACCTCAGGTCATGATCTCAGAGTCCTGGGATCAAGCCCCACATTGGGCTCTCTGCTCAGTAGGGGGCCTGCTTCCCCCTCTCTCCTCTGTCTGGCTCTATGCCTGCTTGTGATCTCTCTCTCTCTGTCAAATAAATAAATAAAATCTTAAAAAAAAAAAAAAAAGAAAGAAATTTAGTTCCCTGCTCTGTAATATATCAGTAAGGATATCTCCCTCTGATTGATGTTCTAAGGAGTAGAATGATAATATTTACGATGAGGGGAGATGAAAGTTCTCTGTAAAGTGCTACAAACATCCGTCTTATTTTATTCCCAAACTTCTACCACTGTGTATGTAGGTATAGTCTACTGAATGCTAACCACATGCAATCAAATGAGCACCAGCCTTTTGAGAAGTCTCAAATCCAGCTGGCATGCTAGACACTCACTGCTTCCCTGGTCATCTAGGAGCTATGCAAAAAAAAAAAAAAAAAAAAATCCAACCTCAGTTCCTTTTAATCAGCTGGACCTCCACACAATGGCTCCCTTCTTTATAACTGATTATTATGAAAGATACAGAAGAGACTATGCCAACATGGGAATTCAGTGGCTGTAATAAAGTGTTTCTCATTTAATTTCTTATCTTGAAAGGCCAAGTATTAAAATGACTTTAAAGGCTTTTTTCTTTTCTTTTCTTTTTTTTTAAGACAAATTTCTGTTTTACTCCATTTCTCTCTAGATAAAATAAGTACCATCTGTCCTACCACAGGATGAAGAGATACTCCTCATTCAGGGAATGAGACATAGTCTTAACAAGTGTATGAGACGGTTGCAAATAAAAACCATAGAAACCACTTTTAAGGGATCCTCTATCAATGTCCCAGAAAAATTCCTGAGAACCTAATTTATAATTTTGGAGAAAATCATCACAGATGCTAGCAGAATCAAAGAAGATGGAAGAAAATGTCATTTAACTATAGATTTGTTACAACATACCTAAAAACTTGCTAGTACTAAGTCACATTTCAGCAAGGAAATAAATAGCCTAGTTCAGAAAATATTTTAATAAGCAGCAACAGAACTTTCTCAGCAAATATACGTTCCTGTTACTATATTCTTTTACTAACTCCACACTCAGACTTACAAATAAAATTTGGATTCTCCCATAATGTAGCTACCATTATTTTCTATTTCTACATGAACAGTATCAACAAAAACATCAAAGTATGCCAAGAATTACTATTTTTATTATATACTATTATTAACTTTTACTAAGGATATAAACTGCATACTTTATTATACATTTTAGATATATAATATATACACATAATGTATAAATGGTACCTTATTTATATTTTAATGTATAAAATGGTACTTTATTATAATCTAGAATCTACTGAGGGCTAATTATTATATTTTACAATTGGTTCAATTTAAGATAACATCTAATTAGAAAACATATCTACTGCTCAAAACAATTTTAAAAGAGGATTGAAAACATGGATAATTTCACCATTTATTTTAGCCTGTTAAAAACAAAAGTTACCTTAGCAAGAGACCAAAGTTAAAATCACTGGTAGTGAGGCATGTCAGCTTCACTTACCTCCAAAGGTAGTATACCAAGAAGGACACCACATTACCTTCTGTGGAATTCTTGCCAGGGACACCCGATCAAATCACAACAAACCCTCAGACAAGCCAAAGTGAGGGACACCGTATAGAATAACTGGTAAGCACTCTTAAAAGCCAAAGAAAAGACAAAGGTAGACTGAGAAACTCTCCTTGACTGGAGGTGATGAGGAGACATAAGACCTCTAGTTGTTTGAGACGCTTGATTGTGCTCTGGGGCACAAAAAGTTTATAGAGGAACAAATGGAGAAATTCAAATAAGGTCTGGAAATTAGTTAATAATATGGCATCAATATTAATTTTCTTACTTTGAGAAATTGCATAAGCTTATGTGAGGGAACATTTGGGGAAGCTGTGTGAAAGGTATATGGGAAATATATGTAGTATTTTTGCCATTTCTGTGCTTACATTTTATAAAACTGAAACTATTTCAAAGATAAAAAGCTTTTTTAGAGTTATATTTTATGTAAAAAGTATACATTAGATTTTATGTATATATAGTATATATATTATTTATAGACAGTAAAATTTGTTTATGAATGTTAACTATTTTAGGAACTGCTTCACTTCATTAAATCACTTCACTCATTACTGTCCTACATAGTATTTTTTGTGCAGAAACTTGTTTATTTCAGACTATGGTTTGTTACTATGAATTATTTTTTCCACAAAATTTTGTATTTTGAAGAAACAATTCCTGAAAAAATGCTGAAATAATGGCATCATTCTTTGTAGTAGTCATCCTCATGATAGTTTAGATTTGGTAACAAAGTTCTCTTTTCTTCATAATAGACTTGGTTTTATTTTTATGAAAGAAGAAAGAAGATAATGCTTCCAAAACAATCACAAGACTTATGGACTATACATCCTGAAAAACATAGTTATTGTGAAAGACTTTGATGGGTTCAGGGCACACTACCCCAAAATAGGACACCTTGGCATACTGAAGACTTTAAGCTGAAAGAGTCTGAGAAAATGGCAGGAAGGTCACTCTGACCTCAGCCCAATTTTGCCCCACAGTTCCCGGAGAGCAGGAGATAAATCTCCCATTTGAAAGGCATTCTTCCTGTACCAGGAGGAAGGAAGACATTGCTGCCATCAGAGACAGGGAATTTGGCGATGAGAAATCTAGACAAACAAACCTTGTTAAATTAACCCTCATCTTCCTAGCTACTTCTTCTCCATTTGCTGCCTCCAGTCCAAACCCCTCTGTCTTGTCATTCTTCACATATTTATTATTTCTTGGCTTAAAATGTCTAACAGCTTCCAGCTCTGGCCACTTACTCGGGCATCATTCTCTTGTGAAGATTCCCATGTACCTATAAAAAATTAATAAAATGTATATGCTTTTCTCCTGTTCATCTGTCTTTGTTAGTTTAATTTTAGATCCAGTCAGGAACCATAAGAAGGTCAAGGAAAATTTTCCTCTCCTATAAGCACAAAGAAGTTAAGTGATTTGCCCTGGGTCACCAAGTTGGGAAAAAAAAAAAAAAAAAAAGGAGAGCTTCAAGTCAAATCCATGACTACAAAGTCCAAATTTATTATGCTTCCTGAGATACCACTGCTTCTCCCAAGAGGCTACTTTAACATAGCTTTAACAAAGACTTCATCTTGGGGGTGACTGGGTGGCTCAGTTGGTTAAGCATCCACCTTCAGCTCATGTCATGATCTCAGGGTCCTGGGATCTAGCCCCACATGGGACATGTGGTGCTGGTCAGCAGGACATCTGCTTCTCCCTCTCCCTCTGCCCTTCCCCCTGCTCATGCTCTCTCTTGTATGCTCTCTCTCTCAAATAAATAAATAACATCCAAAAAAAGGGGGGCCACCTGTGTAGCTCAGTCGTTCAAGCGTCTGACTCTTGATTTCTGCTCAGGTCATGATCTCAGAGTCATGATCTCAGGGTCATGAGATTGAGCCTCATATGGTGCTCCCTGGTCAGCAGGGAGTCTGCTTGAGATTCTCTCCCTCCCCTTCTCCAGCCCTTTCCCCTCCTCTCTCTTGCTCATGCTCTCTCTCTCTCAAATAAATAAATAAAGTCTTAAAAAACAATAAATAAAGTCTCTCTCAAATAAATAAATAAAGTCTTAAAAAACAAGATCACCTTGATCTTAGCAAATTCAGGGACACCCAATCCTAGGACTTCATGTCATTCCATCACCAGCCACATTCTCTCTTGTTGTCAGAGGTCTGCATCTACTGAACTGCCTTATTAGAATAAAGGGAGGGTGCAATGGGCAGTCTCCATAAAGGTTGGGATCCCACAGATCTTATTTCATAGTTATATTATGAAGTAAAGTATCGGGTTGCAAGGAACATGGTTTAAGAAAACCATATGACATGGAAACAAAAAAAGTAGTGGCAGATGCACCTCCACACTGGGCCAGCACAGTGACTCCCAAAACTGTGCCATATGGCAGTTCTCCCTCCACCCTCTCCATTCAATTCCCCTTCATTCCTTCCCCATATATCCAGCTGCTACAATAAATCTCTACCCTTGCATCTCCATAAGTTCTCATTTCAAAACGATTGCTTTCTGAGTAGTGTCTTACTTAATAAAATAGCAGGAGATAGAATCCAAGATAACTCTGTCATACCGGGCATTCTCAGGTTGCCAGGTTATACCATGAGACCAATTTCAGGATGTTCTAATATCAAGCAAAAACAACATTAAATAAACAGTACCAACAGAGACCCACCTCTGAAAGTGATGAAATACAATCTAGATTTTATAGAAGGTGTTATATTATAGGACTGGGAGGAAGTTAACCCAGACTCATAATAGTAAAACTGATCTTCCTCAATCAACTCGCTCCCTATACACGTCTGGTCACATCTCCAGCTCTTCTATTTCCTCCCCGAAAACCACTCTCTGTCTTTTCAGCCTCACCTAACAAAGTACCTGTGCATAATTCAATCATCTGCCCCCATAGCCCAAACCCAAACCATTCTATTGCTCCAAAACGTTTCTTCCCTATGGAGGTCTCCATTCATCCCACCATAGAATTCTAATAATCAGATTGAAGATCACAACTCACTTTAAAATAGCAAGAGGGAATTCATTCTTTTAAGACTGCTGCTGATATACGATGTTGATTTCAGCCAATCAGTCTAATTTGCTTTCTGCATCTATAAAACAAGAATATAAATTCTGGTACTTTCCAGTGGATTGAAAGACATCTAGAGCTCATGGTTTTGTGTTCCGGAGGTGGAAGTTGCCCCTTGAGGTAAGTAGCTTATGCAAAATGACAGCTGGAGATCTGATGAAAACTGCAGATGGTTTGACCCTTCATGGTACATTTTTTGAAAATTAAATTACTTTAGTTTCCTAGATTTAGATGCAAGCAGGTTTCATGCCAACACTTAGAATTCTGGTTTTTCTTTGAAAATTGGAAAAACACTGGTACACATTCCATACATCAGTACTTACCAGGGCATGAGAAGGAGCTGCCACCTTTCTATGCGCATCTGATCTCCAGTCCCAACTATTCCTTATTGTCTTCCACCTTGGCCATTTCACTCACTTTCATTGCCTGGCTGCCTCCTATAGCCATTCAGACTTGCAAGTTGGGTTAAAAATAGAAATTAATATTAGATTATCAAAAAACATCAGAGAACTACTTAGCATTAGTTTATGAAGACTACAGGAAGCAGTATTTGTGAGCGAAATCTATATATTTAAATAGAAATAGAGACACATGCACATGCAAATTTAAGCCAAATAATACATGATATTAAAATAAGATATGTTAATATATTCTGAACAGCAGTACATTTGCCATCTTAAGTTGAATGTTATTTTTACTTTAAAAGCATTATGTGAAGTAATAAAAGACTCATAAATTCAAAATTTGTTTGGGTAGAACAGTAACGAACTTCATAAAGTGTAAATTAATACAAAGGACTGGATACTTCAGAAGTTTTTAAAAATATTCTTTTACGGAGATATACTTACTCTTACCTGAAGTTCAAACTAATTTTACTAATTAACATTTTTTTTTAATCTGAAAATATTATTTAGAGGGTTTCAGGTAAAAAAGATAAAATTATTAGAACTACAGATATCTGTTCCTGCATTTCATGGGTGTTGTCATAATAAAATAGGTTAAAAGACAAATTAATCATATGCTTTTCCTTCAAGAGAAACACACTTGTGTGAGTTACTATAGCAACTACATACAATTCCAACTATTAACTTCCTTATTACAGGAAAGAAAAATCAATAACAAGCTAGATTCCTTAAGATAACATATAGCTTTGGAAGATACCTATTTATTTACGCAATATTATTACAAAAGCTTTACTATGAAAAACCAAAGGCAAATACTTTTTTTTTCTTAATGACTATGCCAAGAGTGAAGCAAGTGCTAGCTAAACTGCCAGCTGCCCTCTTAGTGGCTCCAACACGTGTCTAGACTAATTACGTGTAAAATATAATCCACTCTGGCCAGTCATGCCTACTGTAATTGTGCATGTTATACTCATAAAAATATACCACTAACCTTTGCAATTTTCTTTAAAATTAAAATAGCAGTTAACTTTCTTTCACTTCAACTAAATATGCCTTGGATTTTCCAAAACTAGGTTAGCATACTAAAATATAAATCAATGAGAGCTTTTTTTTCTTTCTAGAAAGGCTGTTACATACAATGTTATTTATCATTTGGGATTTACCTAAACAATTGCTTGAGCCACATTATACTCAGTAACAGATGTGACTCTTGTGGTTTTTTGTTGTGTCTTTTTAATTTTTGCCTCACAGATTGGAATGCTTTGTTTTATAACTGAACAAACAGAGGTTTAGTGGTAGTTGCAAGGGAGGAGCAGAAAACAGAAACTCAGTTCTAGGGAATAAGAACATTCTCATTACTTCAAATTAATTTTAATCTATTCAGTTCTGATGGCCTCTGATTGCACAAGCTAAGATCTCAGTGTCCCACATAGGGTTGTCTTTGTTTGTCCCACAAATTGCATGACTGGAAAATACTTGCACTTTTCACTCTAACCTTACTCATCTATTAGACAGAAATATGTTGGGGTCTTTTTTGTAAGGAAAAAAAAAAGCCAAACACTGCCTCTAATATCCTTATCCCCTCTTTCCCTCAAAGCAGAGAATCAAAAAGGAAATAAAATTATTTGGCTTTCTGTTTGTTTGTCTGTAGCCAAAGGACTGAAATAAAAATGAAGCTTCATGGTATCCGCTAGCCAGAAGGGCTGGTTTTATCCTTCACTCTGAAAATGGGTCTCATGCTTTAGATGTGAAAAGAAAGTATTATATTTTTATCTCAGTCCTCTGGTTCCACTCATTGAACAATAGCATCAAAAATTTGGCTTGACATGTCAAAAATTTCACTCTTATTTCAGCCTAGAACTAGTGAAGTGCAAGACATAAAGGTAAAGCACAAGAATGTTTTATAATTCTCTGAATACTCAGATCTGAAAAAGCCATGGCTATTGGTATTATTTTTTTTTTCATGTAGATGAAGGAAACCAGACATCTCATCCCAAAATATGTCATTTTGGTGTATTGATTTTTCAAATTAAAAGTACTTAAGAAACATCAGGTGTAAGAAGGACACTCTGGATCTTCCTTTTTCTTCCTGAAAGCAGGAGAAAAAACTCCCATATGAAGAATATTCTTCTTGTAGCAGGAAAAAAGAATTCTTACCATTCTTACCAGCCCAGAAATATCAATGAAGGAATCTGCCCACAAATATTACTCCATCAGTTTCCTACCATATATTTACCCATGGTTTGCCGCCCTTGAAAGCCAAACACTGCTTTCTTTTGTCATGCCATTTCTCTACAGATTTATTGTTCTTTGCGAAGATGCTCTATACGATGGAGTTTTAAGTAGCCATTTTGAGTTACTCGGTTTAAGTTTTCCCATGTGATGTGTGCTGTACACATTAATAAACTATTTCTTTTTATTCTGTCTTTTTGTTACAGAGTTTTCAGCTAAAAACTAAGGGTAGAGGGAAAATTACTTTTCTTCCCCCACAGTTATAAACTTAATTGGATTATAAAAACAATCCAACTGGATGGCATTTTAGCCAATGTGTTAAATGATCTCATCTATTCTTACACATTCGGGTTTCCTTTAAATAGAGATACGAACGGATTGGGCTGTTAAGGATTGAAGAAGCTGTCCTATAATGACTCCTATAATGAGTAAAAAAATGGACCAATTCAAAATATATTCCAGTTTTCCCATTCATCTCCAATGGCTTCATAATCATTTTAATTTCTACCTTGCCACTATGTTCCCCAATCTCTTATTTATCCATAATCTTTTCTCTCGCTGAACCCTTAGAGGAAAAACAAATCAAAATAATTCTTAGCTATTAATCTAGACACATTTCAACAATGGGTTCTAGCATATTAAATATAGTTCTTCAAATTAGAAAGTCAACAATAACTAACATCTAATTTGGAGGTAAATATGAACGGAAAAGTACTGTGTCAACATCTCCATATGAGATTTTCACTTTTTTGAATTTGTCATCACCAGATCAGTCAAGCAGCATTTAGCTGGACCTATGTCTCACTTCTCTACAAGACTCATCCACTAGTAGCAGCTTCTAATGGATAGCAATAATCAAAACAACAACAGTACCTTGCATCCTTTTCCACACTGTCCAAATCATTTCCTTAAATATAGTCCGTGTCTCCTTGTTCTCCAAAAGATAGTGAATGCTTCCAATTAGTTTTGCAGGCAGCAAATATTATATAGTGCTTTGCTGCTGAAGTAGTATACCTCACTGCAAGTGTTTTACTAAGGGCTAACATAAGCACCTGGGAATAGAGAATCTGGTTATGCTTGTTTAACAAGTTAGCCTTAAGTTAAATTTTGGTTAGTGTATCATTTACCAGATGGCAATATTCTTTCTCTGAATGGGTGGGTTGGTCTGCCTTAGATAACACAGCTATTTTAAGACAAATTTCAACCCTTCACCTAATTTATCTTCCCTTCAGGAGACTAGAATCCCCACCATTCAGTTGAACACTACAGCTTTTCAAGTAGGGCAAATATTTGCATTTGTTTAGTCTATTCTAGATAGACAGTGCTATGCTGATTCTCAAAGCAGCCTTTGAGTGATGATAAACTGTATTGAATCATGCCCCAAATCCATGAGCTGATCTCATCTAGTGATATAAAAATCATATCAAATGCATTTTACTGTGATTTTTTAGAAATGTCATTGTGTGTTTAAGGGAATTTTAATTCCATTATGTTCTGTTCATCAATTATACATCCTCAAGGGAGATATGATCATTCCCAGAACAATCACCATGCATGACAGTTTGTCTAAAGCAATGAATATGGCCATCATCTCCTTGGTTTCAGGTGGAGTTAGAGAAAAATATGTCCAAATAGCTTGGGATACTTACCTATTGTATTCATGATGAAACAATACAAAAAATGAAATGAGATGTCCAAATAAGAATATTTAGGGTTTTCTTTTTTTTGTTTTTGTTTTTAGGAATGTTAGTTTTTAATTCTCCTTCTATTGTAAAGTCTTAAAAATTTGTTTTTTGATATTAAACCTTTTTATTGTAAGGAACAGAAAATAAATCACAACAAAATGGGGGACATGCAATAGCTATTCAACTAAATTACACCGATTTTCAACCTTTTCACTTATTCTCTTCAATTGGTAAAGAGGATCTGACTTACTGTCATTTATCCATAATCCCCACATTTTATTGGATACATAATCACTTTACTTTGTATATAAATAGACAAAATGTGGTATCTTCCACAGAGTAAAATTAGTGTTGTAAAAAGAATTTACAGAATTGTATTCCCTAAAATCTTTGTTCCTATTTATATGCTCCAAACCATACCTCTCATTCATTCTCTCTCTCTCCCCCAACTTCCTCTCTTGCCCACCCCCAATGTTATTTCACTGTATATTCTCTAGAAAAGCTGTCACATGAAACACTGTCTTCCATATGGAAGCACAAATAACCTAAGGTTTTAAAAGTGGTGACTGCCTCACGGCTAGATTTTTTTTAAGTATTAAGGTTGCTGAATGAAATGCTGTGACATAAAATGGACTTTTATTTTAATCTGCAACCCAATGATATTAAATAGCTTTTTGGTATAATTACTACAAGCAGAACTTACCTGTAGCTAATTATTTAATAGTTGCATTTCAGGCTGTGTGATATTAAAAAAAAAAAAGAAATATTGATCTGAATTTTAAAACTTTAATGACTGATGTCAGACTTCTGAAAAATAAATGGGATGAAAAATCAGTCACATCTACTCATCTTGACTACTGTAACACTGATAAAAGTTGAATTTTTGAAAATAATACACTATCAATTTCAAAAATTGAGGTGATCCATTTATTTTTAAAAAGTTTTTGAGAAATTACTATTATAAGAGGATATATTTAAATGCAGCTCCTTGTCCTACTTCTATTTTTTTCTCTTCTTTTCAAATCAGTGGCTCACAAATTAGTTTATCTTGAATTTTTTATTTAAAAAGGAAACACTTGTGGGGCACCTGGATGGCTCAGTGGGTTAAGCTTCTGATTTCGGCTCCGGTCATGATCTCAGGGTCCTGGAATCGAGCCCCGCATCGGGCTCTCTGCTCAGTTTCTCCCTCTGCCTCTGTGCTCACACACTCTCTCTCTTTCTCTCAAATAAATATATACATAAAATAAATACACATAAAATAAATACAATAAAATCTTTTAAGAAAATAAAAAAGAAACACTTGTTTCTATACAGTAATTCTATTTTTTTTCTTCTGTTATCTTTTACTATACATTTATCAAGATTCCTTTTTTTTACATTGAATAATTTGAACATTTTCATTAGTATTCAACATTTCAAAAGATTACACTGAGAAAAATGCCCTATGTGTCAGGTATCCAGAAACTTCTTTGAATGGTAACAATTTAAGCAGAAGAGAAACTTGAAAGCAGTTATCCAAATATGCCAATTTCCAGCAATGTGATAGCAATTCAATCTTCTGCCAAAAATTAATTTGATATTTCTGTAGAAACAACCTGGCGATCACCTTCTCTTATAGGATGCTCTGGTGCACATATACGACTGAATAATACATTGATCTGGCATACCCTTCAACACACATAACAAGCAGCTGGTATTTTCCTTAAGGGGGAGAAGGAGAATGAAAAAAAAAACAGAAAAGGCAAGACTTCCAAAAATATCTATTAACATATTAACTGCATTTTTTAATCCTTCATAAAATTGCATCTATTGAAAACTGAACATATACTTTGGGGAAGGTATTTTTTAAGGAGTTCAAAGATCTTATGGAATAAGAATACTCCAATTCACAGGATAAGAAAAAAATACTTTGGAATGAATGTGCCTACTATTTCTCAAGTAGATGAATGGCTACAATTTCAGAATCTTATCTGTCTCTGAACTTGAACCTCAGCTTGTAATTCCAGAGAGGATAACTGCACATATACTCCTGGGTATGCACCTTCCCTGGATCCTTTAGGCTAGAACTCAGTTTCTCAACTTTGGCACTGCTATTTGGAGCCAGATAATTTTTTCTTGTCAGAACTGTCCTGTCCCTACATTTCTTTCTTGTAGGATGTTTCCCAGCATCCTTGGTCTTTATCCACTAAATGCCAATGGCACCCTGTCTATTATCCACCTTCGTAACAACCAACAACGTCTCCAGATAATGCCAACATCCCATGGCAGAGAGGGGCAAATTTGCTCCCCATTGAGAACCTCTGAGCTAAAGGGAGGAAAAATTAACAGCCCTTAACAAAGAGAAAAAAGAAAAACCTAGAAATTATAGTTATAACATGTGCCCTAATTTAGGTTCTCCCAGAAGGTGACTGCTATATGAGGCTTTGAGCCAATGTAGTTCATTTAGGAGGTGGTACCAGAGAGTGCCAGTAGATTAGGAGAAAAGTGAAACAGAGAAGGGAAGAAGCCAGTAGAGATTAGTTAATGAGCAGATTATTGCTGTATGCCCCCGGGAAGACCCCTGGGAAATTGCTGAAGAACCTTACCTAAGAGGTAAGAGAGATGAGGTATTTACCTACTCCCCTCCCTAATTGCTACCCTCTACTGGCAACTCCCAGGTCACTGATTCTGTAATACTTTATGCCTGCTTCAAGGGGGCAGAGTGCCAGAGAAAGCCCCAAGGGACAGTGTCAGGTGACTGCAGCAGGAAGCTTTAGGTATCTCAAAGTGTGCTCCCTGGGCAAGAAGCATCAGCATCACCTGAGAACCTACTAGGAATACAAATTCTCAAGCAGTATCCAAGACTGAAGCAGAAACTTTGGGGCTGAGGCCCACCAATCTGGTTTAATAAGCTCCCCAGGGGATTCTGATGTACACTCAAGTTTATGAACCACTGGTCTAGCTCAGTGCTTCTCAACCAGGAGCAATCTGGCAACTTCCAGAGACACTGTTGGCTGTCATAACTGGGATGGGGACGGGACTACTGGCATCTGGTCGGTGAGGCTAGGGATTCCACTTTACATCCTGCAACATCCAGAATGCCCCACTCCCAACCCCCACAACAATTTTTTTAATCTGCCCAAAATGACAACAGTGCCAAAGCTGAGAATTCCTGGGGATGGAAAATGATAAAGAAATAAGGGTGGGCATCAACAGCATCTCCTATATGATGAGTTTCACTTTTTTGTATGCTTGTTTAATTTTCCTCCAAGTGCTGTTGTGTTTTAAATATTGTAAACATCAATAAACATCCAGTTAATCAATCTGGTTTCTACGGATGCACTGTTGTTACCCTTACTTCTTTTCACTTTGGGTAAACCCTATAAGCCTCCCTTTTTCCTCTCTTCAACTACTCTCCTTGGAATGCCCTTTCTCTTACCGTTCCTTGCTACATACAGCTAACGCTGCTGTCACCATCCCAATGCCTCCTGTCACAGTTATCCAGTGATTTCTAACATAAGGGCTCCTTCAGAAAAGCAGATGCCCTTCCATGTGAGCACACATACGTTGTCTTATTATCAATCTGCTCAGTTCCCAGCTCCCACAAACCTCAGAAAAGGCATAAAGGTTAACACCTCCTCTCTAATTTTCATTCCTCATTTTAGGTGAATAAAGTTGTCATTGAAATACTCTGGTATCGTCCAACTTCATAACAAGGCATCTTAAAAACAGTCATCGAAACTACCATGCGTTGGAATTTACTTCAGGGTGGCACATTTGTTTAGAATGTAGAGATGTCCACAGCATGGGTGTGTTGTTCTCATTGTTGCTGTCAACAACCAATCACCAGCATTCATTCTATTTCAAGCACTGCCTGCTAAGTATTTTGCAAAATGTGGTAGGCAGGATTTTGTCCCCGTGACTCTGCCCCTTGGTGTTACCTCCAAGACCACGCTGCTTGGCAAAATATACTTGGCAGATGTAATGAGGTTACTAATCAGTTGACCTTAAAATTTCTATAGTGACCTGGCTTATCCAGGTGAGCCCCAAATCATCACACACGCTCTAACAGGCAGAAACAGAAAAGAGCATCAGGTAGAGTCTGCAGAAGGGAAGACAGAGAGATGTGGAGTACCAGAAAGGCTCAACACGCTGTTCATGGCTTTGAAGATCAATAGGGCACACGCCAGGGCTTGAAGGTGGCCTTGAGAAGCTGAGGATGTCTTGCAGCCAGTATCTGGCAAAGAAATGAGTATCTCAGTCCTACGACTACACAGAGCCAGTCTAGCAACAACCTCAATGAGCCTGGAAACACTCACTCAGCCTCTCCAGATAAGAGTCCAGGTGGACCGACACTTGACACCTTAATTTCAGCCTGTGGGACCCTAAGTAGACCACTCCACTGAGCCTTCCTGAACTTCTGACTTACAGAAGTGAGGGGATAATAAGATGGGTGTTGTACAAAGACACTAAGTTTGCAGTAATTTGTGAGGTAGCCATTGAAAGCTAGTGCACAAACAGTATTTCTCTTTCTGTAAACTCTCTGTGTCTATATTGAGAAAATACTGTATTCAATAATTCTCTCTGTATTGAGAAATATTGAATATACTGATCAAGATTATAAAGTTGGTAAGTCAGAGCTTTGGGGTCAGAATACAGATCTGCTTGCCACTGAAGACCATAGCCTTACCAGCTATTCAAATATTACCTTTAAAAGGCAAGCTGTCAGAGTTAAGAACAGCTCGTTTTAATTTATCAGTTTATTTGGTGGTAATTCCTAATGGATTTGAACAATTGAGTTACTCACACTAAGATCAGATAAAGTCCAGTCAGGAAAAAAAAAAATCCCTAAGTCACATAGGCAGTAGAATAAATATCTTTCATTCAGTTTTGGGTTACTAAATATTATCTAAGACTGATCTGGATAATGTGATCATCAGATAAAGTGTGTCACCCGTTTGAAAGCAGCACAAACAGAACATTTTGATCCATTTAAACAATTTTTTTTTTCATTTCACTTAGTACAAAATAAGAAGTACATGGATGCTATAGTAGACTTCATGGGGATGAGTTCTTCCATTCTCTCCCTAACGCTTTCAAATCGAACACTAGATGAATTCTTTTGAAAGCAACATTCTTAGTACAAAGTCAACATTAAAGACCTCCCTACAAAAAGCACTTTAAAAAGTGGAGCACTTGTCCTAACATTATGCAATGTTTGAAGATCTTTTCTTCATTTTTCAGGTTCTTATTTAAATCCGCAGTGATGCACAGCAGGTTGCGTGAGGCTTTTAGTATAAATACAATTGTACTTAATTCAGTGAGAGAAACTTGAAAGTGAACACATTAAGCACTACATATTTTTATTTCACATATAATGCCTAGAGAAAAGCAAAGGCTACGAAAAGAGGTTAAAAAAATGAAGATGAATAAATAAAATATGTTCACGACAGGATAACAATCTGGGACCAGCTGCTGCTGAGCAAACATTTATTATTACCATCCATCTGAGGTTTCACAGAAAATAGAATTTCCAGAAAGACAGTGAACAGGAATTGCATATCTGATAATCAAATATGCAAAGCTCCCACCTCCTAAGGATAATTGTTTTCCAGAGAAAAGCTTGAACCTATTTAAGTAACATATAAATAACTCAAAGCCTGCATGAGGATAAAAGGAACAGAGCTCAAATCTGTACACAAGTGGACCAAGAAATAAGTTCTATATTGTTTTGGCAGAGAAATCTGCTAATAACTTTAAAATCTCCCTAGTTTGATCTAAGTTGGAAAATAATTTTGGGGAGGGGGAGTTGAATGGGTTGGTGATCTGACCCTTCTGAGGATCTGTACTGCCAGCCCCTTGGTCTGAGCCATTTCCATCTCTCGCCTAGAACACTGCAGAGCCTGCAAGCTTGTCTCCTGATTCACCATCACAAGATACCAGCCAGAGCAATCCATTTAAAATGTAGGTCAAATTGGGCTATTCCTCTTCTCAGTGGATCCCCATTTCATTCTGAGTCTAAGACTTCAAATGTCTAACTCTTCAAACATGCCATAATCTGTCCCACCTCGCACACCCCTTGCCAATCTGACCTGAGTTCCTACTACTCTTCCTTTAATCTCACCCTACTCCAGCCTCCTTGGTGCTTTGTTGTTCCTCAAACAAGTCAAGCAAGCTTCCACATTAAGGTCTTTGCACTGACTGCTCCTACTTCCTGCAAAACTCTTCTTCCATACCACAGGATTCTTTGTTCAAGTGTTTGAATTTCTTAAAGCAACCTGCCCTCACACTCAGCTTGAAAAACACTCTACCACCCCATCGCAACTGATCCCTCTTATTCGCGCTATTTTCTCCCTGCTCCCAAACTCCTCATCACCTTGTACTATACCATATAATTCACTTAGTAGGTCTACTGTTAATTGTCTCCTTCTATCCATTAGAGTTGAATGTCCAACAGGACACAGTCTTTGCCAGCATCTAAGAGAGTATCGTCCAATAGAAATGCGATCAGAGCCACATACATAATATAAATTTTTCTGGAAGCTTAATCAGATCAGCAAGAGGCAACTGCTGAAATTAACGTAAAATATATTTATTATATGTAATAATATATAGAAATGTATCTTTTAAATATGATCACTTCTCTATGTGGCACTGGCCATTTTTCAAATGCTCAATAGCCACATAGGGCCATTGACTCTGGCACCGGATAGCCCAAAGCTGGAACAATCTTGACACATTATAACATCTAAATTATGTTGGTTCAATTTACTAACCTTCAACTTGTTGAAAAAAATGAGTAAACGAGATTCCAGGGGTGTCCTGTCTGCAGTTACCTGTTCTATGGCAATTGATCACTGTTTTGTCTTTGTCTTGGCCTGAGTCTCAGTACAATAGAATTAGCACCCTCTCCCTCTGTAACCCAACACTTGTTACATTGTCCTTAGTAAGTCATAAGAGGTTTCCCTTCCAAGTCCTAAGCATGAATAAATTCTCTAACTTTTCCAAAGACTTGCAATTATTATTTTTTCTTGGTGCTTGGATGCCTCTTATGAATATGATCAAAGCAGGGAACCCTCTTCAAAGATAAAAATACATTGGCACACGGCACATTTTGCACACAAATTCAGGGGCTCCATGAAATTCTGGTTAAGAACTCTCGTGATAGGGCGAGCTGGCAGGCAAGTTTTCAGGATCAAATGACCTTGAAAGCTTGCGTTATTCTGATTCTCTAAGCCTATAGTCTAGATAATTCCAAATCTGTGGGGCTTGGAGCAACCCAATCCAAGCAATCTTTCCTATTTCCACTTTCCACTTTCCCATTCAGGATTAAGTAAACTCCCATGAATTTTCCTCATTGTTTCCTGACTCTTCCCATTCTCTCAAACTTGACTTTGACTCCATTCTTGAATTTGCAAGTGCCTGCTACTGTATTTCAGCACATAGGCCAATATTGGCAGATACATATTCGAAGATATGTCCTCTTTTCAGAATAAATGATTTTCCAAAATATGTAAACAGTGAGGCAGTGCCTGTTCATCACAGATGGTTACTTTTCTTCTAATATTCAATGGGAACTGTATTTTCTGCACTAAACATCCTAACAATGTATAAATAGGATTTGCGTCTGACAAGACCACATATAGTACCTGAGATCTGCCACTACTTAGGACTGACAAGTAGGTAATGTGTATATGTGTATGTGTGTGTGTGTGTGTGCGTGAAAATACGTATATACACACCTTGATGTATATAAAGCACATGATCTCACAAAAAGGATACATTCTTATTTTCTAAGATACATCTGGAACAGACGTTGTCTATGCTGTACTCATATTCTCACTCTTACAACCCCAACTATAAGCCCTTCCATTTCTTTCTGAAAAATTTTTCTTTCCACTGGAGCCCATTTTGCAACATGACCAATAGACTGGAAGTGTTGGGAGAATCAACCTCTCAACCAATAACTTATAAGCTCTGGTGTACAGATACGTGAGTCTTGGTATATAAATCCTTGCCCATTGGGTGGGATAACTCATAATTTTGTGTTTCCTCCTGTGTCCTACACTTTCCACCGAAGCACTAGTTGTATGGTACCTGACTTGAAATGCACCCTCTGGCTGCCTTCCCTTCACTTTAACAGTTCTCCATTCTTTCAGCACATCTTTGGATCATCTCCCAAGAATGTACTCAGGTCCTTGTCTCAGGTTCTGCCTCTGGGGGAATCCAATTTAAAACATATCCTATGCAAAAGATCTCTATGAAATAGCAATACAAATGAAAATTATTTTAGTGGCCTGGAAATAAATGCCAAAGTCAAGGGATAACCTAAACTAATGGGATGAAGTCTATGATATTTGATCATGTCTTCTGGATAATAATAACAAGTAATCATGTCTTGTGAATAATAATAACAAATAATAATAAGGAATAGGGACAGTACAAGAATTTACTGTAGAACAGTAGAGAAGATTCTGAATTATCTTCAGTGGATATATTAGACAAACTCATCATCAATGTTAGTTAAAAGAAGTAAAGACAGATGACTTCCTATTCAACAGTACATACTCATTTATATTATGGGAAAAACACAGGGATAAGTGATGACATAAAATATTAAGTGCCATTCAATTTAACTATGGTTATTATAATCATTTTTGTTAATAAGAACAGCAGGTGTCATTTGTTCAGTGCCTATAATATACAAAGGATTTTACATGTTTTATCTCATTTCATCCCAATAAGCATATGGAATAGAGAATTCCATCGCCAATGGTTAAATAAGACCATTGAGATTCAGAGATATCAACACATCCAAATTTAGAGAATGAAAAACTACCAGAGTGAGGACAAATACTTAGATGCTCCATTCTATTAACAGTCATTTGGCAATCCATCTCTCTTCCTTTTGTCATCTGTACACTAGGTGTGGGACCTTCATGCTTAGAGCACGTGATGCAAGCTCAGCCCGTGTGGTTGGTTCACGATCAGTTGGAGTCAACGAGGTGCCATGGCACATTGGCTAGAACACCTGGGAAAGAACCTACATCTTTCCTGAAGTATTTAAAGCTGAGATAGAATCAGTGTTGCAAGTGCTACAGTGATATGCACACTCAAAGAGAACTAGATTCAGATGAACTTGAGAAACTGGGTCCTAGAGTGACATCACTTAAGCCTCTTCTTTGAGTTGAGTGTGCTGCTCCCCTGGCGTTAACAGTTGCAGGAGACAATTCCATTATTACTTAATGCAGTTTTCACTTAGTTTTTCTGTTTCTTACAACAAAAGGGAAAATGACTGATAAAAAGCTGTAAATTCATTCCCAAATGCAGCCCTTGTCTTCTGGAACTGTGTGACCTCATCCAAACATGCTGTGTACAAGATTCTGTGACCATTTTGTAAGGGTGTTATTACTTTTACTTTTCTTTCTTTTAACATTCCACATGACTTTCCCTGTAGGGAAATCTATGGCTTCATGTGTTTTTTCATTCTGCACATTCATACAGCTCTTCAACAGTCAAAGCAAATTCATTTTCTATTCTACCACAGTAGTTTTTATAGAAAAGAATATATGCTCTTACAATTACTATAGCTTCTGCCTTGGCCCTCATACAGTCTATTTTCAAGAGAACAGTCAGGGTGATTTTGTTTGGAAAAAAATGGCAACAAAATGAGACACCATTTCACATCCACTGGGATGGCTATTGTCAAAAAGGCAGACAATAACAAGTGTTGGTGAGGCTATGGAAAAATTAGACCCCTCATACATTGAGCCCGGGGATATAAAATTATGTGGCTGCACTGAAAACAGTTTGGTGGTTCTTCAAAAAGTTAATACAGAATTACCATATTACCAAGAAATTCACTTCTAGGTATGTACTCAAAAGAGTTGAAGAAAAGGTAATCAAAATCCTGGTAGATGAAGATGGAAACAACTGATGAGTGCTTCAACTAATGAATGGATAAACAAAATGTGGTATATACATGCCATGGAATATTACTGATTCATAAAAGGAATGAAGTGCCGATACATATTACAACATAGATGAACTTAGAAAACATGTGCTAAGTAAAAGAAGCCAGACACGAAAGGCCCCATATTGTACAGTTCTGTTTTTATGAAATTTCCAGAATAAGTAAATCCATAGGGACAGAAAGCAGATTGTTGTTTGCCAGGTATAGAGGGATGGGGAGTGGGGGATGACTTCTTAGTAGGGATGGGGTTTTCTTTTGGGGTGACAAAATGTTTTGGAACTAGATAGAGGTAGTGGTTATGAAACATTGTGAATGTGGTAAATCCCACTGAATTGTTCATTTCAAAATGGCTAATTTTATACCCTGCGGATTTCACCTCTTGTAAGTGGCAAAAAATGTCAGTTCAAGTCACTCACCTTGTCAAACTCTCCAATGACTTCCCATTTCACTAATGGTAAAAGACAAAATCCTTACTGTGCCTTGTAAGAATGCACACAATCTGATTCTCTATTACTTTTCCGAGGACCTTGTGTTCTACTCTCAGCATTTTTCACTTCATACCAGCCTCTTTGCCTTTTCTTAAACACTCAGCGCTGTTCTCCCCCACTCTCCAGGGTGTTTGAACTTGTTGTTCTCTTTTCCTGGAATGCTCTTTTTTCAGATGTCTGCATGGCTTTATTCCTTCGCCTCCTCTGGGACTCTGCTCAGCTGTTACATTTAAAGTGAGGCATTTTCAAACAAAAATATTTAAGTTTCATACCTTCACTGACAGCACTGCCTCCTCATCTCTTTCTTCCTTTATTTTCCTGCAGTACTTATCACCATGCAATACACTATGTATTTTATATATTTTTATTTGTTTCCCACTCCATAAATGTAAGGGCCATTAGGACAAGGGTCTCTGTGTTGTTTCCTGCTGCCTTTCTGTTGACTACACCAGGCACTGGCACATTGTAGGCACTCTGATGATCCTACAAATACTTACTGACTTCCTTCTAGCTCTACTCTTTGTGAATCAGATGCACCAGAGGGAGACTCTGATTTGATGCTGAGTTAGGTGGAAAGAATGGCAACTGTTTTACCTCTGTGGCTCACTACTTGGGCTGGGTGGTTCTGGGGTTGGTAGGACAGTACCTTCCTGGGCAGGGCTCAGGCAGCAGTTACCTTGGGGGCCCAATATTGTAATGAGTTCTGAGAATCATTCCTGGAAGCTCACAATAAGAGTTTGTTTCTTCAATCTTCCCAATGATGCCATCATTTGTTTAAGTCCTGCGATGAATCCCTTGGTGCTGAATCTAGGAAGGAAGGATTCCATTGTCTTCAAAGGAGAACCTTGACAAATGTAACATGGTACTGGTAAAAAAAAGTCATGAAGTCATATGGCACTCACTTTATAATAAGTTGTTCTACTTATCAATTACACTAATAACTAGTATCTCAAGAGTGCTTACTTCTATAAAAAATATATTATTTGATGCAGGGAATTTCTGCTTCCAACACCCCTAGGATATGTAAATGAATTAGTTTTAGAAAAATCTGCTAAATTATTAAAACATGTATCCCCCAAAGTCAGTCATTTCCTTGTTTGTGCTGGATAGTACAATTCTTACCCATAAACAGCACTATTTAGTTAGTCCTGCATGTCATTTCCCTACATTTCTGTATCAGTTAACTATTGTTGCCTAACCCACAGCTATGGAATCCTAATGGTACCCATTAGCAATTATTTATTATACAACCAAGGGTCAGTTGATTGGTGGTTGGCTGATCTGGAGAGAGACCATCTAAAGGACTCAACAGCAAGCTGTAGGTCTGTCTGAGCTTTTCTCCTCATTCAGGTCTGCTACATGTGACAGGGGAGATCCCAGGGGCAAATCTTTTTGTTTGATTGTAGAGGAGCCATTTGACATGCCCAAGTCTTCATAAGGCCTAGCCTCAGAACTGGCACTGTCACTTATCTAGGTCCCAGAGCCTGAAGTCCCAAGGTAGAGCCAAAGGTCAAGAAATGGAAGGTACACCACCCCACATATTCCTGGAAGATTCTGCCAAGTTTCCTGGTAAAGCTTATGAGGAAATTCAGAGCAATCAGAAATCAGTTCTAATTTTATTGTTAGTTTTATTATTATTATTGATTTTAAATAATTAAAGAGATATATTCTGTACCTTTTGTTTTAAAAAATTAGCAATTGACATCCACACAAAGGTTTTCAAGCTTAGTTTTTCTAAATCATTTACATGAACTTTATAAGGAAGTGGATAGAAACTCTTGAATACCACCAAGGAGTTCATTTCCCTTTTCTTTAATGAATGAATACCTTTACCCGGCATGTAGGTTGAGTTGAATTCTGAGTCTTTCACTTTCAAGAAGGCACAGAAGATGACCATAAATTTATAAAATGTGACATTTTAATCAAGCCCCAAGCTGTTGGCTAATTACATTTCACTGCACTTAAAGTAAAAACAGGAGATGTCAGGTTGGTGTAGAGATGAGCACAAAATTGCCCTTAGTACTTCACTGATCATTATGAATACCGTAGTATCAAATTACCCAGAAAGGAGAGAGTAGTAAATCCTTCTAAAAGTCATATTTCCAATTTTCTTTTCAATTTCGTTTTGGAGTAAATTTGGACACAGGTTTATTCAAAAGCTGACATTTTCTTTCAGTACATCTTTTCTGTACAAAAATATGTATAATGGATCTAGTAGTAGCATTGGAGACCATTAAGCTACGGAAGCATGAAATCAACTAGAAATTATTATTTTAATTCTAGGCACTTGTGCATAACAGGATGAACACTGTGCCAAATAAACTTTCATCAGGACTCTACCTAGTACTCTACATGCTAATGGGGCTTAAAGTTTAGAATACAGATGTGTGGAGATACAGCCAGAGAGATGCACTCAAAATCAAGAGGTTAGTTGCCTATCTCCAGAGAATTATCAGCTACAGAAATAAGAATGGAGGTAAAACCTTTGCCACCCCACCACTGCCGCTTGGTCATTTACCCCAACTAACCTGACCTGGTTTTCTAAGGAACTGCCGTTCTACTCAGAGATATTTTCCCTCACAAAAAGGAACTAGTGATAAATATCATATCCAAACACACAATAGGAAACTAACTAAAGTTACTAGCCATTCTCACAGCTTGAGGAAGCAATAACTGAGTTTTTAACATCACTCTGTTCTACATTTTTTTCCCAAAAGGTAATCTCACTTCCCAATGAGCTATTTCCTGATATGAGTATCAATTTAAAGCGAGAGCATAGCGAAGAGTAGCGAAGTTATTATGTATTTTATTACTTTTGTGCCTCCTGGAAGGAGGAGGGTCAGTGGGGATAGCCAAGGAGAATTGAGAGTGAAGTAAAATCACTGTGGCACTTACCACAAAGCGCCTGTTAAAAGCAGGACGTATTTATCTTCTTTAGACTCATATCACATTTAAAAATGAAAAACATCCCAGAACTAGAAAGGACTTCAGAAGGTATCAAGTCTTTTATTCTAAGGCTGGACCACAAAAAAACAGGCCGCGGAGCGATTAAGACTTGGGCTGCAATTCTGCCATTTCTCCTCCCACATTCTAGAAAGCCCTGGGTTTAAAGAAATCAGGGTATTTTGTGTCACTTATTAACAGAATGTCTCAGAAAATTTGCATTTCTGATAGCCCACATCCCTATTTAAAATCTGGTCATAAGGAAGATGGATTAAGGATTTAAAATTATTGGGGCGCCTGGGTGGCTCAGTGGGTTAAAGCCTCTGCCTTCGGCTCAGATCATGATCTCAGGGTCCTGGGATCGAGCCTGCATCGGGCTCTTTGCTCAGCAGGGAGCCTGCTTCCCTCTCTCTCTGCCTGCTTCTCTGCCTGCTTGTGATCTCTCTCTCTCTGTCAAATAAATAAATAAAATCTTAAAAAAAAAGAATTTAAGATTATGAGATGATTGTTATTTATCTTTCTTTTTTTCTTGCCAAGGTGGGGATTCTGCTTATCTCCTTCTTACAGATACTGGATAAGTAGACAGACAGATAGACAGATACATAGCTAGGTCATAGATGTCTTTAAAAATATTGCAATCAATAATTTTGATAAAGACAAATCACTTTTTCCTTAATCCAATTATAGTTCTTAGAGTACTCAAGATATGTCCTAAAAAAGAAAACAACCTAAGAATTCATGCATCTCCCTCAAGTTGTAAAAGCTTTAGGGATTTTTCCAATGTTTTAGGGATTTTTCTTTCTTGCTAAGACTTTTTATTCCTGAATAATTACAGTTAGAGAAATAAGAGCTTGCAATATGACTTTAGGTCCTTTAGAAAGGATGTTCAATGGCCTTCTGCTTTATTTTTTTTAGCATTTCAAGTATCAGTTCTCAGCAGAAGGACTAGATTAAAATTAGAAGCCTATAAATTTGGCCAAACAACAACAAATAGATGTGCAATCATACCATTACTGGTGGCATGCTTTACCCAGTTACCACTGGAATTGAAGTGAGTCATGTGGAATTTGCTACACCGAATATAAAGATGATTCTAAACGATAAATTTTTCCAAAGTTCCAACACGCAGACTATAAAAGTAAATCTCTTGAACTATAATTTTGGAGAATTAAATCACATAGTTAACAAAATATCATTACAAACCCTATAGCAAAACGAATTTTACATTCATATCCTTAAATTCACCAACTTAACATTTGTCTTTTTATTTTCCTGGAATGTATATAAATTGTGTAAAAGTTTGTTTGTCTTAAGATGAAGTATATCAAGCTAGGATTTATAAATTGATTTCAGTTTTAGCTCTCCAATTGTTAAAGAAATCTTGTGCTTATATTTTGCTCACTCAAATTTATTTATGATGCCATTCATTATGTACTAGAAGCTATCTAAATCGTGCTTCAGATTTTCAAATGCTTGATCTAAAATGGAAATTGCATTCAGAGACACAAGAAAGGAGTACTATTTTTTACATATATATAATTTACTAAGCTAAGAAAACTCAACAACCAAAACTCTCTGATACACCCTGGAAACTCAATGTGTCAAATATCAGGGTAGTTTTCTATTTCCATTCGCAAATAAACGATGTGAATCACAGTTAATCCTTGCTGTAATGCTTCCATCCTCGACTTCATCAGTTATTAAAAAGCTAGGGAGACAACTAGAGGCAGCAGTAAAAGGGTCTGGAATTATTTGGAAGAGATCTTCCGTGCTATAGTCTTAGGATAAAGGCTGAATTATAAATGAACCTGGGAAACTTTGCAAGGAACTGCCTGTAAGTCCCATGCTGTGCAGTAGGCCTGTGCAAAGAAAAATCCCCTTTGAAGAGATTAGCAGAGGTGGTTTGTATGTGATCACAGCAGCCAAGATGATGTGTGACTCTTGCCTAGCTTAAAGTGGATTAGCAAGACTTAAAAGACGGAAAATTGTTTTGTGTGAAGCTCACCATGCTTTTGGAAACATAAATGAAATCACAGTCCTATGAACTTAAATTTGATTTCTATTGGGTCAATATGCTGAAAATCCCTTTCTAAAAATTTAAACAAAAAAGAAATTGTGGCTTGACAATATTCACACCGGCTAATGATTGTTACAGATTTGAAAACAATTTCTTAGGATTTTTGTTTTTATGCACTTTGGATTCATCCACAGAGATGTCACTTTATGTGTTCTGAGAGCTAGTGCAGTGAAATAGAACACTGAGTAAGAAATAAAATAATCAGATTCTGTTCCCAGCTAGCCACTGACTATCTGGATGACCTTGGATTAAACACTTAACCTCTCTTAGCTTTTGTATTCTTATCTGTAAAACAGGAGAATGTGCACCCCACTGCCCTTACAATTTTGCAGGGTATATCCATTATATTGTGATTTTAAAAGAGCTTGAAAAGCAACGAAGTATTCTTTAAGCTTTGGGCATTAATATTATTCATTTCTTTGGTTGTAATGACTGATAACAACATCTACCATTATCAAGTAATAAATCTATGAATCCAAAGAATTATTTCTCTGAAAACTGTCTGATGTCATAACAAAACAAGAAAGACTAAGGATGAAAGACAGAAGAGATCTTTGGGGTGTTTGAATGTTATTTCATTCCCCTTTTTCTGCCAGCAAAATTTATCATTCTATCTCACCAGAAAATTTAGGCTGCCTGCAAACTATCAGACCTCACTTCATTTTTCACAAACAAAAGAAACTAAAAGCTATAGTGCATGTTTAACAGTTTTCACAAGAAACATAGAGTGTCTTAAAAAGGCAAGAGAGCCTACCAGAGGTATTTGTCTTTCCCTTCTTTTATATTGGCCTCCAGATGTCTAGCATTTGGTGCTCTCTTTCTTGTCAATCTTTACCAAGAGCAAGATAGTTTTCAGCAAACTATCATAGTCATTAAGATTACAAATATGATCCAACCATCTGTTTTTACATTCTCTTTTTTTTTCATTGACTTTTGACAGGTGTTTAGAGAGAGAAATATTTCAGAGCCCTGACATTTTTTGTGAAAAATACAGAGGTCTATTGACCAAGTACTAGGACAATTTGGTAAAGGTTAATCTCAGCGTTTAGAATTTGGGGATTACAGAAAACAGCACCTGGGCTGCTCTGTTATTAAGTTACCAGCCACAGTGCTTCAAAAGTAGAAGAAGAATCGCCAACAAACAAAAACCAAAACAAAATACAGTATAAAAGAAGGTTAACGGATGAGACAGAAGACAGCAATCAAGAGGAAAAAATGCACACCCTCAACCACTGGCATTCTTATAAAATTGTAAACTTTTTGACCTGGTTCCAATTTGTACATTAGATATCTGTGCCTGTTACCAATTCTTACTATTAAGAATTCATAGGGGCGCCTGGGTGGCTCAGTAGGTTAAAGCCTCTGCCTTCGGCTCAGGTCATGATCTCAGGGTCCTGGGATCGAGCCCCGCATCGGGCTCTCTGCTCAGCGACGAGCCTGCTTCCCCCTCTCTCTCTGCCTATTTGTGATCTTTCTCCCTCTCTCTCTCTCTGTCAAATAAATAAATACAATTAAAAAAAAAAAAGAATTCATATATTCCAAATGGAGAAAATAGTCATGGGGAAATATGGCATAAAGTCTAAGCAGAAAAATAATACAGACCACACTGATCCTTTTTGTTGACTCTCTCAATTAGTGACTTAATCCCAATAACTTTATGTCCATTTTTGTAATAATGGATATTTAGGGAGATTAACAGAGCTTAAAGCTGACTCCCAAAAGCCTGAATCCAAAGATTACTCAGACTCTCACAGAATATATCATGATAAAACAAATAAGCAGACCATTTTTGCCAACCAAGAAACAACTTAAAATTATCATTAATACAAATACATTTATAACATATTAAATACAAAATATGGTACCATAATAAAAAAAGCAGAGTATAGGATGTACAAATAACATATGGTGTTCATGAAATATTATAGTATAGCATATTATAAAATATATATTATAGCTATACTATAATACATATAGTTATATAATTATATTATATACCCTGGACTTAAAGCCCATCTAGAGTAACTGCTGGAACTCCCACATCTTCAATAAGAAAAGCTAAAATAATCTGTAAGATGAAGCTTTTGTAGTGGGTATTTAAATGCCATCTGGCAACTCAAATTATACCTGTTATTAGGCATATCCCCGATAAGTCAGGTCTAAAGCCTTTGTTTAAACTGATGAGAAGGGAGCAGCCTCTCTCTCTCTCTCACTTTTTTTTTTTTTTAAGATTCATTTATTTATTTGAGAAGAGACAGGGTGCATGCCTGGGGGGAGGGGCCGAAGGGGAGAGAGAGAGAGGGAGAGAACCTCAAGCAGGCTCCACACCCAGCATAGAGCTGGATGCGGGAACCTCAATCTCACAACCCTGAGATCATGACCTGAGCCAAAATCAAGAGTCAGTAGCTTAACAGACTGAGCCACCCGAGTGTCCCAGCAATCTCTTTTTTCTTAACAGATTTGCAGTCAATAGGATAGAAGTCTGGTTTAAGGACCATGTGAATCCGATAATAATTTAGCAGATTTGAAAAATAAGAGAGAAACCAGGTAACAGTGATATCCTTACAGCACCTGGTTCTAGCCATCCCAGAAGACAGGAGATCTATTCCTGGGTTTCTACATTAGATGAGTCGAATAAATTAACTTCTATGTCTATTGTAGTCTGCATTGTGAGAAGATCCGGAAGTTCCTCAAAACGTGAAGATTATGTTTAAGAATTCTTTACTAATAAGAACTGTTTAAAAATGGAATGGGTAAATGTAAATAAGTTGCTGTTGCAAATGCCATAAAATAAACATGTACATTTGTTCTTGGGAGCAAATCTAAGATGATTTAAAGACAAGCAATGTAACATGGCAGGAAGAGATTAGGTATGATATATTGTTACAAGAATAGAAGCAAAAGAAAATGCAAAAATACGTTTTTTAAAAGAAAAGCAATTGCGGGGCAGTAAGATACAGATGAATAACGATTAATTGTTTTCCACATTTAGGATTAAATATTTCATCTTTGTAGCTGAAGAGAATGGAACTAAAACGGAAGAATACAAAGAGTAAATATGATAGCTGGCAAAAGAGTAAAACTTCCAATCAAAATGATGTGTGCCATGTTAATGTTATGTTAAAAATATTCAAATATAATCAACCTGTAGGCTAGCTCCAGATGGAGAGAACAGAACTGATCACACTGTAAGATATTTTCTGCTTTCCTCCCAAGCCTCTTGCTCAGAGTTGAGGAATCTCAGAATCATGTCACTGAGGACAGAGGGTTGGCCACCAAGTTTTAAGGTGAAGTTGTCAGATACGGATTATGTCCCATGCCACTGCAGATGAAATGTGACTCAGAAAAAAAAAAAAAAAAAAAAAAGGTTTTTCACAAAGCTTAATAAGCTCCAAATTTAGAACCTCCTAAATACACTCACTCTGAATAGTATTCATTGCATACTGCCACGCCCATCCACAGCATGAGATTTGAACGTTCACATTTGTTTTTTAGCTCTTACCCTGTCATTTGATATTCTACTGGTGTCCCATGCAAACCTCAAAAACCTCGAATTCTTGATAGTTGTACACCAGGAAGGGAAAACAGTTACTATTCACTCCTCTCACTCAATGAAAACCATAATTTACCAAAGACTAAAACAGACTGAAGGTCTGAAATCATGTTCACTAAAGGGAAATAATGTCAATTCATTGGGAAAATAAAGAAAAATAATTATAAGTAACAAAAGATCTTATCCACATGGACATCTAAAAGCTATTCTGCCTCAAGACAGAAAATTTCTGCACTCTTGGAAATAAATTCTAATTCTGTTTATCATCATTGCCATGTACGTAGTGGTTAAAATAGGCTTATGGTGCTCTGACAACTACTTGGCGCTGCTTTTAGTATTTCACATGGAGTAAGTTTTTACATCCTCATAACAACCCTATGAGGGAAATGTAATTTTTATTTCCAGTTTAAAAAAGGAGGAAGTGACTTAGAGGTGATGTAACTTGTCAGTGGTCACACAGTTGTACTCTGGGTTCTAGAGCTGAACAGCTGTGCATTCACTCCAAAATACTCACGAAATAGGTCTCCTGGGCTCTGTAAATAGAACCAAAGTATTTAACTCGGGCTAATTCCATGTTGCAATATCCAGTGACCTTGATGGTACTAACCTGAATATATCTTTTGGGGTCAGAATTGTTTTAAAAAGAAAGAAAGAAAATAAACATAAGAGACCAGTGTACCATATACTGAATGCTAGCAAGTTAATTAAAACTAATATCTGAAACGTCATTTATATGCAAAGGTTTTTGTTTATGTTTGTTTTTTTTTTCTTTCTCATTAGTACCAGCCCCATTGAGCTTCTGAATACATCTCATTGTTTTTGCAAATTACAGCCCTTATCTATTATGAAATCATTCACTGTGTCGGAAGAAAAAGACACATTCTCCAAAAAAGTTCATACCCAGAGTAGACTGAGTGTGAAGGTTATGGGCAACTAATAATCACATGTCTGATAACCTATCCAGAATACGAATTCTGGTGATTCGAGCTGCCTTTACCTCTACCAGTTAAATCTCATTATCTATATAGACATAAAAATAAATGTACTTAATACATGCAATGAAATATTCAGTTCCAAGCAAAAGATCCATCTTTTTGTACGTTATTTAACAGTAAGCTGATAAATGAGTCATAAACATCACTTAAGTTTCAATGTTTTATGACTGAAACTGACCCTCCCTTCTCTAAAAGCCAGTAGACAAAACTCACCCTGCATAAGGTTATTCATCATTATGAAGGCATTGAATTATCAACTATATGCATGTTTAACATGAATCTTTTCTCGATGCTTGAAGAAACTTTTCTTTCATTCATTTAGTCAGCATTTACTGACTGCCTACTATGTGTCTGGTACTCACCTAGGGACTGGTGACAACAGCTATGAACACAGCAGACACAGCCAAGAGACTATCAACAAACAATTAAACAAGAGAATAGTCCCCACAAGAAAAGACTGTGTTAAATGTTATGAAGAGGTATTGGGTTGAACAGTGTGAATTTATGTCCATCTGGAGCCTATGAATGTGATCTTATTTGGAAGTGGGGTTTTTGCACCTAATCGAGCAGCACCTAATATAATTACACTGGATTAGAATGGGCCTCAAATCCACTATTACTGTTAATTTTATAAAAAAAGAGTAATTTGGATAGAGAGATACGGATCCACAGGGAAGAAGTCCATGCAAGATAGAGGCAGAGATTTGAGTGACTTGTCCACTAACCAAAGACTGTCTAGGATTGCCAACAGCCACCGGAAGCTAGCCACCAGGAAGAGGCAAGGAAGGACCCTCTCCTAGGGAGAACATGGCCCTGCCATCTCCTCGATTTGAGAGTTGTAGGTCCCAGAACTGTGAGAGTATACATTTCTGATATTTGAAGCCACCAGTTCGTGGTACTTGTTATAGCAGTCATGGAAAACAGAAGCCATGAAGGAAACGAATGGATGAACATAACAAATACCAATGTGGCAAGAGCTGTTAGGCCCAGGTGTTCAGGTAAAGTGCATCTATGAGAGGTTGATTTTTAAGGTGAGACCTGAAGTATAATCAGCATTGTGACAAAGACAGAGGGGGAAAAGCATGCCTGATAAGGAAAAACTATTGATGGGGAAAAACTGTACTTTAAGCTGGCTGACCAAACTGGCAAGGGAACTCCGGTTCTTCTCTCCTACCCTGTTCCTCTCGCGCGCCAGAATGCCAAGTATGCGCGAGGAGGAGGATATAAATTACCCTCCCTGCTTGTGCTCGGGGCTCAGATCTTTGGAGAAGAATCTCCTCTGGGTCCACCGGTGAATAAATCTCTCTCCCTTCTTAGTCTCCGAGTGCCGCTTGGTTTTTCCGCCAGGATCCAGCCCAGGTTCTGCTACACTATACTTTAAGCTGCCCGACCAAACAGGCAAGGGAACTACAGTCCCTGTCTCAAAGTCCTTCTCGTTCTTCTTTCCTACCCTGTTTCCTGAGCACACCAAAATATCAAGTATGCACAAGTAGGAGGGTATACATTACCCTCCCTGCTTGTGCTCGGGGCTCAGATCTTTGGAGAAGGGTCTCCTCTGAGTCTCACTGGTGTTTTAATAAATCTCCAATTCTCCTAGTCTCTGAGTGCTGATTGGTTTTTCCACCAGGATCCAGTCCAGGTTCTGTTACATATGGTTCCCTGACCGGGAAACCCAACCGCGCTGGCCCATTATGCCACTGGTTTAGGACAATGGTGTGGTGATGATGGAACGAGGGGACTGTAAAGGAGAAGGTGCGCCCTGCCTAGTTTTCGGCAGTCTCCCGCCCGCTCACCTCGGGCCAACCTCGCCCCACTGTTTCCACCGGACTGAAAGGAGACTCAGCAGGAGAGGACCTGGTCCCGACGTTGGATTCTGGTAAGGCTGGGGGCCCCAAGACCCAGTCAGGCCCACCCCTATGCTGGTGGAAGCGGAGTCTGATCCACTCTGAGAGACCTCTTAGGTCTCACAGATAGGGCTTCCCAGAGGGGGAGGTCCCTCAGGTCAGGAATCCCCCGAAAGGGGGGACAGAAAGGAATTTCCAAAAGGAATTCCACAGGTCAGGGCCTCCCTGGGGGGAGGAACTGTAATAACTTCCGGAGTGAGTACGTGAGTGTGCAGTTTGACCTGGCTTGTCGGGCGGACTGATTCTGTGGCTCCTCCGGGATAGCGGACAGGTGGGGCATCTGACTCGTCTCTCCTTCGGAGGGACACTCACCCTTTGTTTGTCTTTACACCAACGCACAGGGTGGGGAGGTGCTTCTGGGGGGGGGGGCTCAGTCGGTAAACCGCCTGCCTTCTGTTCAGGTCACCATCCCAGGTGTCCTACAGGATGGGGACTTTAAGGAATATTCTGAAGCAGCTGCCAAAAACTCTCTTTGCTTTGGGGAAACTCCTGTCTTTGGCCCGACTTGGCCTGCCTATCCCCCATTGTTGTCAGAAAACATGGCGTCTGCCCTCCAGCAGCACTTACTCTCCTCTGCCTCTCCACCCTCTTCTCCTCTGCACCACCTTACTAGCTTTCAGGCCGCCCTCACTGCCTCAGGCACCAAGGCTCCTCCCATCGCTATCAGGAGCAAGAAGAGCACCCCTGGACCTAATGCCACTCACGCCAGATTTCTCCACGTGTCTCAGGTGAAAATTGACCATGGGGAGGATCCAGGTAGAACATAAAATTAAGTATTTAAACTAAGTTTGTTGGTTTCATTAAGGTAGACGTGTCTTTTTGGGTGGATGTAGAAACCCTGGGCCCCAGCCCCTTTCTGTCTGCTACTCTCCATCACTTCCTGCTGAGATGAAAGAAAAGACCAAATGGCCGTTCCGTTTGGTTAAGAAAAGGAAACAAGCCCCCAGGGTGATTCAGCACTCTCCTGGGACCTTTCCATATAGATTATATCTCCACACGAAGGAACCAATTGGCCCTGAGAAACTGCGGAAAGAAAAGTCCCATTACCATCCCCCATCACCCATAGCCATAAAAACTTCTCCCCCCCACCCGCGACTATGCTGATGGTTAATGGTCTCGAAGTTTTCTTAAATAATTGTTAAGATGACTTTCAAAGTCTTTGGTAAACTAAAACTTTAAAGTTTTGCTTGGATGATAAATGAAATTACGTTCGTTGGACATCTGGGTCTTTCCAAATAGGATAGAGTGCTAAGTCATTAATGACTGGACATAGGTTTATGCTTTGACCTCTTAATGGAAAGAAACTGAGGATATTTAAATCTGTTGGTAAACATGTTTTGTGCTTTAAAAAGTCACAAATTTGCCATCTAAAGAATTCTGGTGTAACAGTTCACAATTGGTTACTCCTTAGTCTTCACAGGATATTAAGGTTTCTTAAAGAGTAAAAAAAAAAACTCTAACTGTAACTGAGACTGAAAATAAGGGAAACAACTCTGTATGTAAAATAGTAGGAGATATGTAAAAAGATAAGAAATGAAAATGCATTTTGTTAAAGATAAAAAGGTAATCTTGTTCTAAATGAGATGGTTGTTAAAAATGGCTTGGGACAAAATCTGAATACAAAGAAAAGTTGTAAAAGGTTTGTGAAAGGAAAACTTTGGAAACGAGTTTTAGATGTTGTCAAGGTGGACAAAGATTGAAATGAATGAATTTAAAACACTGGTATAAGATTGCAAGTCGGCTTACTCTGTTCACAAGATTTAAATTGTAAATGAAGTCTCTTTAACTCGCTAGGCCTTTTCTTTGGTTATGCTAAGTTACTCAGAAAGTACTGATAAACAAACGATAAACCTTGGGTTACATTTGGGTAAATGCTATAACTATTCTAGAATTTCTATACATTTTCTAAAGTTCTAATATTTTAATAAGGTCATCACTTGATATTTTAATTATTGAAATGTTTTGTGTCACAGAAATAATCTGATTTCCTTGCCAGCTATATTGTAAACTCTCATCTCATCAGCTCTTTAACTGTGTCTATTCTGAGTTTTTGTCATTTATAATTGTTCTAATTCTCTTGTAAGTAAGTTTCATCTTCAAGGAGAGTCATATAAAGTACTTTTAGGACAAATACAAGTATTCAATATATTAAAATTCCTAAAACTAAAATGGGTAAGAATTTCCAGAACTAACTAAAGCTGCATTCATTCTAAACCAGAATTAGTAACATTAGATTAAATAAACTAAAAGATTATGGTGTTAGGACTCTTATTTGAAACATTGCTGGTTCTCTAATGTTTGCTCTTCCAGACTAAGGGAACTTTCTTAAGATATCTGGTTTACCGAAATGTAAAATACTCATTTGTAAACAAACCAAAACGTTCAACTTCTCTCTACCTGAACCCTCAAATTCAAAAGGTCTCAGTGAGTATTCTTTCTTCCATGATAATCCTAGTCATTTGCATAAATTCAATAAAAATCTGTTCTCCTTGTAACAGGACACCATTGGAAGCATTGGTTATTTTACCAAGGCTTCGACTGGAATGTCATATTTGAGAAAGACATGCATAGACTCGGATGACCAGACAGCTTTAAGGGACTAAGGTTGACTTTATGAAACCTGGAACCATAAAGCCCCTTGGAACAGTTGGCCTGATACCTTGCTTACAGAGTTCTGGCAGCCTCACCAGGTGAGTAAAGAATGTCACTTCCTGGCAGGTGCAGGAACCTCGGGATACTTTGAGAACCTCAGGAAGAGGAATCTGCCCAAATCTACAGGTATTGCAGGCATGTCTGATGGCAAGTACTTGGCTTGGCTTCGGGCCTGGAGAGAACTAAAAGTTCAACCCAGAGATTCCTTATAAAGTTTCAGCAAAGCAGATTCTAGAAGATCTATATGATCACTCAATGTTCTTGCTGAGCTTATGTAAATAATTAGGCCAAGTTTGTTAAAACTGGACTTGTTTCTCAAATAAATTAGTCCTGATTTGGCTATCTCTGGAAATGAGGGTTATTTTAGAGAGAAAAATTATTTTCAATAACAGCTCTTTCTGGATGTTAAATTCTAGATCTGATTGTCTTTAAAATGTTTGTCGTTTACCTAAGTTAGACAAACTAGCACAGTAACTCATATGTAGACAATTTTCTTGCTTGTTATTCTGTGGGAATAATAAAGAACCCCATGGGCACATAATTATTTAAACAGCTGGAAAATGGGATTAGTTCCCCAACAATTGTGTAACTTATCACCTTGACCAGTTCTGTGTGGCTGGGATAATGAAATCATTCCCTAAAAGCCAGAACATAACCCACTCCATAGGGTTAACTATGGACTTATGGAGATAATGGATGAACCCACTTTCTTTATAATTGGATTAAATAATGTACTTGGGAACACCCTTAACCTCTTGATAAGTCTTTCACCACTTCCCAGTGATTCCTTGTAGTCAGGATATTGACGCCTTACCCCAAAGATGTTTTTCTTAACTGTCTCATCCCTCACAGTCATATTTATCCTAGAAGCCACCTCTATTGAGGTATATTTGGAAACAGAGGCTTTAGCTAAGCCTGCAACAGTGCTCCTGGTAAAAGGAGCCTCAAAGCTCACTATGGGACAGTCCCTGACTGTAATGACTTCATATCAGGGCCAGAGTGTCCTTAAAAAACAGAAGGCCACCACTTATACATGTTGGAGGCTGACTTACTAAATACTGGGCTACACTTAAAACCTGTCAAACTTTAAACCCAGCTACCTTATGCCTGGACCTGAATGTCATACTTCTATAACGCATAACTGTTGGAGGTCATTGATCTTGTTTATTCTAGTCAACTGGATTTTAAAAAAATTCCCGCAGCTATAATTCACCTCAAAGGCTCTATGGCAGGCCACCCCCAGTAATAAGCGGGCTTAGAAGAGACTTCAAACAGATTGGAAACTTGTAAGTGTCCTAACACTTCCAAGCCCTGGGAAAAACTCTAAGGCACATCTCCCAAGAAGCGTTAGAAAGGACCCCCTCAAACCATGGTGAACCGGGCCCCACACTGTTGTTCTAACCACCCCTACTGCCCTCAAGGTACCAGGTGTCACCCAATGGGCCCACCACTTTAAAGTAAAGAAGGCTCACCAGTTGAACGAATCGCATCAGGGGAAAGCCCAACCAGACCCTACGGACCAGCTCCAGCTCCACCTTTGACGAGACCCCAACCGATGGACATCCGTTAACCGTGGCCACTGGCTTGTCGGCGTGATATCCCTCACCTCAGGAGTTGGGACTTTACGCTGCTGCCCCCTTCTGACTGGACTTTCTCCCAGAAACTTGTTATTGCTTATTTGGGCAGCCTTAGGAACCTTAAGATGGATTACTAAATTCATAGAAAACACTGTTACCAGGCGAACTGCTGCTCAGATACTAGCCTTGCAGGGCTATCGGCCCATAGTAGATGATAATGATGCCCTATAAACTAGGTGTTTAAAGGGGCATCAAAGGGGGGAATGATAAGGAAAAACTGTACTTTAAGCCGACCCACCAAACCGGCAAGGGAACTCCAGTCCCTGTCTCAAAGTCCTTCCGGTTCTTCTTTCCTACCCTGTTTCCCGTGCGCGCCAAAATACCAAGTATGTGCAAGTAGGGAGGGTATAAATTACCCTCCCCGCTTGTGTTCGGGGCTCAGATCTTTGGAGAAGGGTCTCCTCTGAGTCTCACCGGTGTTTTAATCAATCTCCAATTCTCCAGGTCTCCGAGTGCCACTTGGTTTTTCTGCGAGGATCCAGTCCAGGTTCTGTTACATGCCAATCACAGAGAATAGCAAGAACAAAGGTCCAGAATCAGAAAAGAGCTTGAGGAACTTATGGGAGAGCAGTGGGGCTGGAGGAGAGACCAAGAGAGGGATCAAGACATTGAGATATATGAAAAGAAGAGGCTGAAGAGGTGAGCACGGGACAGATGATATCAACTATTTCCTACTCTCAAGAAGCATCCATGCTAGTGAGGAGCCAAACCACATAGTAATAGCTCTAATTCATGGTAGGCAATAATAAACACCTTAAGGAGTATACAAGGCTCAGAGAGAGAAAGCAATTACTTCCTTCTATGAGATTAGTGAAAGATTTACTGGCAAAGTACCATTTGTTCCGGGTTTTAAACATACAAATAAAATTTGCATATCGTCTTAAGTCAGATTTCCTAAAAGCAAAACCCAAGATGGGGATTCTCATGCAAGAAATTCATTAAGGGAGTGCTCTCCGGAGAAAAGGAGAAGCTAAGTAAGAATGTGGTTTCAGGTGATGGGTAGCTTCAGTTGGCTCCCACAGGAAGCAAGGAAATACAAATCACACATGAAATCTTTTGCCTAGAAGGTAAATGGCTGAGTTTTGCATCTATTGCTCAGAGTAGTCACTGGCTTGGGTCAACTGGGGGCTGAGGGTGGAGGGCTTTGATCCCAAGCTGCTGGCAGGAAAGCAGCTTCTACTGCCCAAGGGCAATTCTGTGAACAAGAAGGTAAATGGAAGCTTGGGTGATGGGTGTTAAGGAGGGCACTTGTTATAAGAAGCACTGGGTATTGTATGTAAGTGATGAATCTCTAAATTCTATACCCGAAACTAATATTACACTGTATGTTAACCAACTGAAATTTAAGTAAAAACTTGAAAAAAAAAAAAAAAAAAAAAAGGGACGGGCCAGACCCAGAATGGCAGAACAGGGGTCTCTGGAGACAGCAGCTTTCTTAATCTCTGTATTATCGTTGCTTCATTCAGTTTCTACTAAAGGATAACAGGAGAAAAGAGAAGAAAAGCTTTACTCCTTACTGTAAGGTCTCAGATTTATAAGAATTTTTAAGTTTTAACATTGAGAATAGATGCTAGATTGAATACCATAGTGGTTATTTCCAGACAAAATAGCTACAAGAACAGTGGTCATTCCCAGACAAGATACCTACCAGAATTAAAAAAAGGCAGGACACACTGTCCCTTTGTTTAGTCTCTGTCCCAGGAGACAGATGAATGATGAGTTATCCCATTTTTTAGGGATTACAATACTTATCCCAATTTCCCTCCAATAAATTCTTGAAGCATTTATTTTGTTTATTTAATTTGTGGTCAGTGAAATATATTTACCATCCAGCAGACATCATCAATCCTAGGAAAGTAAGTTAAAGCAAAGTAAAAATAATTTCACTTAAATGTTTTGCCAGGACAAAAATCTGAGTAACACCATTCCTGATATGAAACCAAGCCTGTAATATAATGAAATAAAAATAGTGTCATTGTGTTTGAAGAGTTTAGTTTCCTAATTTATTAATGTAGTCAAGGAAATAATTTTTCAGAAGAATATATCATATATATGTGTACACACATAGTAGAATATATAATATATTCTATTATCAATGACAGGATAATAGGGCTAGTTCCCTTCTTAGAGATAATGGCAGAAATATGTTGATTCTCAGCATGAATACCGGTTGTTCATTAAACCCAAGGGGACTTCTGGGTTTAGATCAATAGCAAACTGGAGGAATATCAGAATTAGGAGATTTGTTTCTTAAAGTCACATTAACTGTTATTGCCTTCAGTGTCTGCAGGGCATCGTATGTAACTATTTTAGCTCATGTGATTTTTTTCCAATTTAATGGGAGGAAACTTCCAACCAAATATCCAGCTACTATTATCTTTGCATTTATAGCAACACTGATCATTGTGCTATAACTGTTGGCAGTTTTTACCTTTTAATAAATCATTTATAGTTATTTTTTAATACAAGCAGTTATAAATGACTACTTACAGTTAAAAACCTAACTCATTATTTTAGTCTATTTTAGAATGTTCCTCAAGATAAAAAATATGATTGATTGTAATGTTAGTGCTAACAAATCTTTTGCTAATGGAACAGTTTTATCAGCTCTGTGTCTTGTTATCTCCTACCCATACATTTCAAAAGTCACTTGTAGATTACATTGAGATTTTAAATAGTTTGCTTTAGCTGTAAAAATTGTTGAGGAGTATTAACTATATATTTTGTATATTTCAAACGTATCCTTATAAAAATTATTTGATGGGAGTACATAACATTTATATAATGAGGACATTTATTGACATAAAGTACTTGCCCTGAAAACTAGGCTATTAATTCTATAACAGTCTATAGAAATAAGGAAATTTGGGAACGCCTGGGTGGCTCAGTTGGTTAAGGCTGCCTTTGGCTCAGGTCATGACCCCAGGGTCCTGGGATCGAGTTCCGCATCGGGCTCCTTGCTTGGCAGGGAGCCTGCTTCTCCCTCTGCCTCTGCCTGCCGCTTTGCCTACTTGTGATCTCTCTCTCACTCTCTCTCTGACAAATAAATAAATAAAATCTTTAAAAAAAATAGAAATATTAAAAAAAGAAATAAGGAAATTTGGTAAATTATACTTTATTTAAATATGTAATTTATTTTCTAATTCTGTTCATAAAATGTGAGAGCCCTAATCAGATAAATATTATTTTTCATTTTTAGGAAATACTGGGTTTATTTTATAGCTTTGTCCATATTCTTAAAGACCTTTCCCCCTCTAGCTATACTATTGTGGATGAACTAAAAATTATATTAATTCCCTAAAATTCATATATGGCCTAGTCATATAAACATTTATAATGCGAGGGCCCCTGTCTCAGGCAGTACTAGAAAATCATTAAGAAATAGAACTATGCAATAATGTTTTCTGTTAAGTTCTTATATTAAACAAATACTGATGGGTTTCTTGAGCATCTTTGAGGCTAAAACCTTCAATTTCAGCTTAATTCAGTGCTCCATCACTTGTACATCCTGTGACTTTCCCCAAGGCATTTTAAATTCCAAACTTTAACATCCTCATTCATAAGACGATGAAAATAATAGTATCAAGTGCATGTGGTTGTTATGGAGATTAAATGAGGTACTGCATTGTATATAATGTATTTGGTCTTGTGTCTGGCATAGAATAAGTGCTCATGTAATGTTAGCTATTATTACAGACTTTAGTCAATGTCCAAATACAGAATAATGAAAATACCTGTCTCATCAGTTAATAATCAGAAGGATGTACATAACTTAATTCCTTCAGAATACAAACTATCATTTACTAGTAAACCCAAGACAACAAAATGAAAATGATTCAAAATTCAAAATTCCTACTCCATCAGAAACAATAACTTATTTTTCAAATATTTTATCAATCTTCTTGACAAAGTTACTTTAACAACTTCACAAATATTCTGGCATACCTTAGATAAAATCTGTTTTCTTATATTCATCCATTATATTCGGATCTGAAATTATTTATAATCATAGAATTTATACACCCAAGTTTTTAGTAGAATGTAACAGACATGCAGAAAATGGACAAATTGGTACGTGTTCAGCTCATTGATTTTTCTAGATTGAATACCCCCATATAACTACCAATCATATCCAGAAAGAGAATTTTACCAGCACCCCAGTGGCTCTTATCACACCACTTTCTGCTCAGTAGCCCCTAAAATTAATCCCTATTCTGACTTCTATTGAGAGTAATTAGTTTTCCATATTTTTCAAATTTATGAAAGTGAAAGCACAAAGTGTCTACTCTTTTGTTTCTAGCTTTTCTTGCTTGATATTTTGTTGGTGAGATTCATCTACTATACTGTCCTCGTTTTCATTGTGGGTAGTATTTCATTGCATGAATCCTGATTTATTTATTCATTCTGTTCTTGATGCAAATTTGTTTTCTGAATTTGGCTATTATGATAATGCTGCTATAAACATCCCTATACTTATTTTCTAGAAGACATATGTATGCACTTCTGTTGGGTTTATACTGAGGAGTGGAACTGAGTGGAATTCCTGAGTCAAGAGGGTCTTAGGGAATTTCTGAGTCAAACTGCATTTATGTAACTTAAAGAAATACTGCCAAAAGGAATATATTTTACTGGAAATGAGATTTGGTGATTATCCATTTTTCAGATGGGAAATCAGTGGCCTGTGTGGTTAAGGGACTTACCAATGCATCTAAGAAGTACTGGTCAAAGTGTGGGAGTAAAAGAAGATCAAAACCCACTATGTATCCAGCATGTGTAGTGTTAAGGATAAAATGGCAAGAGAGGAGCACCTGGGTGGCTCAGTCAGTTAAGTGTCTGCCTCTTGATTTTTGGCCCAGTCATGATCCCAGGGTCATGAGATGGAACCCTGTGTCAGGCTCCGCACTGGGCATCGAGTTTGCCTAAGATTCTCTCTGTCCTTCCCATTGCCCCTCCCCCCTACAAAAATAAGAAAATAAATTTTAAAAAATGGTAAGATAGAGGAGCCATGACTTTTGCTTTCATAAAATACAAAATCTAGTACATGAGACAAATATAAAATAAAAAGTCAAAATGATGAGTTTATAATTATAAAAGATTTGAGTGCTCTGAAAAAAAAGAACATGATCCTAAGACACCATATGACAATATCACAGGCTGTAAACTAGTAGTTCAAAGAAGTCTTTCCTCAGAAAGCTAGTAGAAGCTAATATTCAAGGAACAAATAATAGTTAAGTAGGAAAAGAGGCAGCAGAGGGCCTTCCAGACATAAGAAACAGTATATGCACAGAATACATGCTGGTGAGAAGAATGGCTCTTATAGGAAGACCTGGGAGAGGACGATGCCATGAGTCTGCAAAGATAGGTAGCGATGAGGACATACTTAGCCTTTAGTCATTCGGGATTTGGAACTGTTTCCTAAGAGTAAGAAGTCATGGAAAGGTTTTCATGTGGGATGAGGAGAGGTACAGGAAAGATCATACTGCTGCTATGTAAAGAATCGACTGTACAAGGACCAGCATAAATGCAGGGTGCCTAATCACAGGAGAAGTGATACTATTTTCAATAAGGATGATGGCAGTGGAGATGATGAAGAGCTGGCTGTTATAGTGACACATAGTGAGTGAAATCAACAACACTTCGTCATGGATTAGATGGGGGCCATGCTAATAAAGAACACATCAAGGGTGACTCCCAGGCTTCTGGTTAACAGGTTAATTCTAGGAATAAAATCATTCTGGCTGTTGATATAGCTAAATCTAATATAGCTTTTTGGAAAACAAACAAACCAAAAAACCAAAACCAGAACAAAACAAAAAAACCTACATTTAAATCCTGAAATTAAATACAAGAACAAACTGAACTGTGTGTCTTTTATCACCTTCAGAAATGCTGATACTCCTGACATGGTCCCAGATGCTGCCAGGTTTTTTTCATTCCTGCATTCCATCTCAAGTCTTCAGTCTTTTCAAAGAATATTGATTGTGGATTTCAGCATGAAACATATTTTTGGAGGTGTTTAAAGATAACATCTGTTGTATGTGCATATGAAATAGACCAATGGTAATCATGTACTCACTACCTACCGATCAATTTGAATGCTATTGAGATATCATTATGAACTTCTTCTCATTTCATTTCCTACCATTACACACACTCCATAAATTTGTTCTGGGTTTGGTTTATTATCATAAACCTAATGAAAACATTTCATCTACATGGAGCTGTCACAGAGATGTCTATGAGTGTTTTGTTTCAATATAACGGTAAGTAAGAAGTGCTTAGCTGCATATATCTTCATAAACAAAACTGTCTCTAAATCATACATCTGCAACTTGGGATGCATTTAGTACACCCCTTGTCATATTTAAGCTATGAGTGATTCACTTACTGTTCTAGTTGGAAACTATATTTTGGATGACTAAAGAGTGTTTTTAAAAAACTAGAAATTCTTGAGAAGAGTTAAACATATAGTTTTACTTCCCTTTCCCTAACTTTTTTTCCTTTTTAAATGAATTCTGCATATCACTGCCAGATTATTTTTTCTAAAAATACATGTTGCATCACACCATTGAATTACGTAAAGACAAAAGATGCTTCCATATTACATACTGCATGAAACTGCTTCATAACTAACATCTTCCATTAACATTTCTTGCCCAAAAAAACAGTATTTCATTTCTTTCTACTTCTTAGAAGTCTGGCTCTGCCAGGTTCAACCAAATTTCTTTAAGTTGTCTTGATCCTTTGAAGCCTGCACTTTCGTGCACCGCCCCCTCCAACCCCCACCAGCTCCTAAAAAAATGCCATAACCTCTGTAAATACTACCTATTCCTCAAAGCTAAGATTAAATCCAAATTCTTCCATTAAACATCCATCATTATCCTCACTCACAGTGATTCATTTCTTAGTTACCTTGATTACATATATAATTAATACTACTTGGTTGAAGCAATTAAATAATTGGTTTTCAGGGTAACATTTTCATCATTAATAGATATTACATTCTCTAAAGGAATGAGCCTTTTCTTATATATTTATATGTATCACAATGCTGCCATAGGCTCTCATTAAAGAGATGGTCAATTGATTATTGATTGATTAGAATACTCTGAGCTGTTTACTAAACACAATTCAGTAATTTGGGTACATTATTATATCCGAAGTTATAAGTACTCTAGGGGATAGAAAACATTCCATTTATGTTGTCTAATCTTTCCTTGTATTTCTGACTTTAATTTTGTACCAATCGGAGAGAAAGTCAAAGATGAACTTAAAATGAAAGTAACTGAACCATTTGGAAATTCAAAGTTATTGAAAGCAAAAGCTGTGGAGATTAGTCACACTCTTACTACAATTCTAAAGAAGCATATGGCTAAATATTTCCTCATGAAGTTTGCTCACTGAACTCTGCAACCTAATATAAGCACCACAAATGCACATCAAGATGTCATCCAATAATTACCATTAACAATCGTAGGAAAGTGTAGAGCTCTAACTTTTCAGAACTGAGTATCAATTTAGGAAGTGTTTATATAAATAGATATGATACACATCTTAGAAAGTATTTATATGTGACGGATATTGAGATATAATTGAAATAGTTATTTATATAATATATTCATTTGTTTGTTCAATAATTACGTATTGAGCACCTGCCATGTGACAAGAAATGTACTAGCTGCTAGAGATACAATAGTAACCAAGGAAGGACATGAACTCTGGCATGATGGAGCTTATAGTTCAGATGTGCAGAAACAGATATTGGAAAGAAATAAATACAAAAAGGATAAAATTGGATTATTTCGTTTATAGGAAGTAAACAAGTGTCATCCTAGAAAATGACAAGAAAAAAAAAGGAGGAGGAGGAGGAGGAGGAGGAGGAGAAGAAGAAGAAGAAGAGAAGAAAAGACAAGAAAAGAAAGAAAACGACAAGCAGAGCCTGCTGAAAATCCTCTCTGAAGAAATGAAATTTAACTTGATCCCTGAGGGATGAGAAGGAGCTGGCCATGCAGAGACCCATTTAGTATTTTCTTTACTAAGTATGTCAGTAAGTGTTATGGTGAGACACAAAATAAAAATTTTATATTATAGGATCATAATCTGTTTTTGTGGTTCCAAATCAAAACCTCTTCAGCAAGATGATTCTGTAATATGAGCAGCTGATTATTTGGTGTTTATCAAAGTAATTATAGAAATCAATATTAAGAAGGAATATAAGATTTTAAGAGCAAGATATAAGTCATTATGTCTTATTTTTCTACTTAAACCTCTGGTTCTTCCCCAGTAATTTCCAATTCCTTCTGGCATGCACCTTATTTTTCTAAAAAAAAAAAAAAAAAAAAAAAAGACCTAATGATTAAAGGATCACATTGAAGTACAGTGACATTCATAAAAAATAACTGAGCTTGGAGAGAAGGCATTTGCATTCTTGTTTAGTCTTTATTATTCAATGGCTGTTGGTTCTCAAAAACTGAAACTCCTCCCCAATACAATCAGGAGCTTGATCCTCTGAAGTTTTCCGTCCTCACTCCTGAAGACCTTAGGATTTCACAGAGTGCCTCAAGGACCACCCATTTGGGAAGGGGAAAGGTGATGAAAGGGATACTGGAGCAGGAAGAGCTTTATGCCTCCGTCTCCTACTTCAATAAAATAAGTTCTGATATTACATATTTTATATATTGGGATACTGAGTGAGATTTAATGTGAAGAATCAGTTCTGTGCGTAAAACAACTTTGTACGTGGCTGGGGTGGTTTAGTTGGTTGAGAATCCAACTCTTGGTTCCAGCTCAGGTCATGATCTTAGGGTTGTGAAATTGAGCCCCCCATGGGCTCCATACTGGGCATGGAGCCTGCTTAAGGATTTTCTCTCTTCCTCTTCCCCTAACCCCCTGCTTGCTTTCTCTCTCTAAAATAAATAAATAAAATGTTTGAAAAGAAAAGAACTTTGTAAACATTGGGCTAGCTGATCTGAGGAATCCATTTCCAAATAGCATTTTAAGAAACCATGTTCATCAAAACTAAGATTAAAATTGTCATCATTTTCTTAAGATGAAATAAATGAACTGGAAATGATAAGATCCAGGTGTTGCAATATGATTCAATCTTTAGCTTTATCATTTTAATTAAATCATTAGTTTAACTCACTTTTAAGTAAATCAGACCCCTTTAACTGCACTTGATCTTAGCCAAAAGGCCAAGAAGCGATTCAGACTCCTTTATCCGAAAAAGATGAGGACTTAGATGTAGAGAAGGTTCAATGCACGAATGTTTGTATGTGAGAACCAAGTTACGCTTCCCTTTGGGTATTTGTGCACCCCATACCAGCTACTTCCAACAAAGATTATGTCTTCATCCTAGCCACCCTGGCTTCCTTCACATCATCACTATCTTCAGCCACATCCTCATAACCCAGCATTGACCTGGCTGACTCTAAACAGAGTTGAAACTTGGGTTTTCACTTTGCCATTTCCATTCCCACATTAAAGGCTCACCTAAATGAACTGTATGGTTATTTATGTGACATTAAAGGCAGTTAAAAATTATAATTAAAATTTTAAAGCAATAGATCTGCCCATCAGTCCTCTCCAAAATATATAGTGTCTCATTCCTATAATGAATGAAATCTGATGACCAAGTTGTACACATACTCCCTAAGAATTCACTTCTTATCAGGTATATAATAGCAAAAAAGGGATCATTGTGGCTACTTCTGGATGGTGACTTTCTGCTGGAAACAATGGGAACAGTTTGGAAGGAACCATTCCATAGCAATAATTCATTTTCAGCAATATATATATGGAAATATATACATATTTCCAATAAAATCTTTGCCCAAAAAAAAGATCTATTAAAGCTTTTGAAATAAAGCTGGGTTCATACAAGGTATGTGCTGTGAAGAGTGTCTTGCTGTTACACAACACTGAAAAAGGAGAGAAAAAGATAGATAGTAAAGAAAATAGAAGCTGTTTATCTTTAAAAATTGAATTACTAAAAATGTTTGGTGCCAATTTATTCTCTGGAAAATATAGAGAAGGTGCATTTTTCTCTCCACCTCAGGAGTGATAAAATGTTCATCTGAAAAACCAGAAATGTTTTCATATTTCACATGAGCCCTTAAGAAACATCCTTTCTTCAAACAAATTTTTTTCCCAGTTGGCTTTAATTAAGTTTAGAATAGTGTACCTAGAAACTAAAAGATGAATGCAAATCAAATTACTGTCTGGACCAACAAGTTCTAATATCTCCCCTTACAGCTATATCCCGTTTTCAATGTGTTCATGAAAAGTTTCTCCTAAATCAAATTTTAGATAATCAATCATACTTTAAACGCACTGGGAGGATTTGTTATTTAAAGGACTCTCCCAGAATGAACTGCAGAAGTAATAATCCTTGGAGGTAACATACAATCTTTAACTGCTTTAACTATTATATAAATCTGCCCTTACACTTACCAAATCTGCTTAAAGTGTGGAACACTTGAACAAAACAAATACTCCAATATCTTTCAGTGTGATCTAGGAAGATAGTGACAGTTAAAATTGTAAGAGGTTTATTCACCCCTACCTTCTACACCATCCTTCACAAAACTGTCCAAAGGAATCTGCTACCAGAGCCCATCCCCATCCCTCCCCTTCCCTGCCCTGCCAAAGCGCATCAATATCACTGCGGTAGTTGAACAAGTTGGGTTTATCAGCGGTAGCAGTGAGGGATGACACGGGTCATGAGGAACCACAGAATAGCTCAGTAAGGGGGTTTTAGAAAGGGCTTGTTATGGTATTTGGGATTGTGTGGAGTGATTTAAGGGAGAGTTCAAGGAAGCAGGGCTTTGCTCTGGGTTGGCTACTCTCAGGAAATAGGGGTAACATAACTCTATGACTGGATATATTAATACATCTTATCTAAAAGTAGGGAAAACTAGATCCTTCAGCTATAATGAGCAAAAAAGCAGCACTCATACCACATGAGAGACAGGGGTGTTTGGTATATAATGGTTTGGATACTGTCCATGTTTAGTCTCTGTTCAGGCATGATTACGGAGTGGTCTTATTTTTGTCTTAATCCATCATGCTCATAGACTTGCCTTGTTTGACGTTGACTTTCTGTGAGATTGTTTATGTTCAGCAAGGGAACAGCGAGGCCTGACTGTGAGTATCAGGCCAGCTTGTAATAATACCAATTTCGGCCAGTAGTACCAGGCCAACTACTGGATTTCCGGGCTACTCTTCTCTTCCTCACTACAAAAATGTTCAAACTCTGGCATAGCATTTTATGATTTCCTACACTGTCATATTTAAATCACTAAGTCTACATGATTAGTGTACCTGGGTAGTCCAACTAACTCTCAATAGGCTTCCAACAGTGTTTAAGGCATTGATTCAATAAATCTGAACTCATGCTATGCATGTAGGGTCCATATGGTGTTGATTTTCCAGGGCATCATGATTTCAAAAGGCCAAACCTGGTTTGGCCTCCATGCCTTGTTTCAATTCGGAACTTATAATTTATAGTCCCTCCATCTCTATAGCCACCATAGATATGTTAATTCACAGATTACCCAAAATTCATTATCAAAATCCTATTGTTATTAATGTGCACTCTCATGTCCAAATTTAAACAACCAGTTACCTAGGGCACAAGGCCAAATTATTTACTCAATATTTGTTCATTAAACAATTTTTCTTTATTGAGTACTATAAAGCATGTACAATTCCAAACATTTTGTGTAAAAGCTAATTAAAGCTCTGAGTAGTCACAACACCCCAATTTCAGAAATTAACACTGTGATTTAGGGACATTGTCTGTGGCCCCAACTGAAAAGATGTGAAAGTGACAGATTTGAACCCAGATAGTCTGATTTCTGAACTCCTGCCCTTGAACACTGTAAGACACTGGGCTATATATCCTGGGAAAAATGAAATATTCTAATATCTCATCTCTTAATTCCAATATTTAAAATTTTCACATACAATGTTGTAAATAACAGACACAGTAACATATATAGTATTTAGAGAAAAGATGAAGCATATTCGAAACCAGCAACTTAAGGATCTTTCTAAAGCAAAGAATTGAGATAAATTTTGAAGGTGTCTACAATTTTTACATGGAAAGATGATAGAAGCAATATTTGACTTGGAGAATGAGATGCCATGCAAAAATGAAACCATTTCTTTTGGGAAATCCAGCTATAACAATTTAACTAGAGTTGGTAGCAAAAAATACAGGGGTAGAAGATGCTAAAAAATAGCAGAACACATTGACCGCATAGCAAGTGTTTAAATTTTCCATGTGAGAGTACACTGCTTTTGTGTTGTAGTTTTGTTTTAATCAAAAGCAGAAAATAAAAGCAGTGTATTAAGATTCAACCATTTTTCTACAGATCAAATTTTACTTAGCACAACTAATATGTATAGAGTTGGTGTTAAATTTCAAATATTTCATGTAGTTAGAACAATCAGCTCTAGAAAATTCCACCCTAGACGATAGTCCTGGTCAAGAAGCCGAATAGACCAGGGGAGAAATGAATGAAAAAAGGTCCACCCTCTGAGTCAAAACAAGCAAATGAAACATAGTCTAACATGATATTCTCCGCAAGTGGTCTCAAAATGTGGTCCCTGGACCATCAGCGTTAGCCTCTACCCAGGAACTCATTAGAAAAGCAAATTAGCAGGTCCCACCTCCTGAATCAGAAACTCTGGTGGTGGAGTGCAGTGCTGCCTGTTTGAAACAGCCCTCCAGGTTGTTTAAATGCACATTAGACTTTGAGAATGTCTGCTCTAGACATTGCTACTCCAATTGTGATCACTATCAACAGCACAGACATCACTCTGGAGCTATTACAAATACAGAATTCCAGACCCCATTCCAGTTGTACTTTATCAGAAGTGATCTACTAACCAATTCCTCTGGTTGATTCATAGGTATATTAACCCTTGAGAACCACTGACCTAAAAAGTATGCTAAAAAGTAGGTTTTCTGGATTCTTCTGTCTTGCATTGAAGTACCTTTCTACGTTAAGTCAAGGTAGGTAACAAGTCAGGGTTTTTTCACTGTCCTCCCTAGACCACATGTATAATCTCATTTCTTTCCCTTCTCTGCACTTGAATTCCAACCTGACATTCCTATGCCAAGTTCCATGTGCCTACTTCAGGAAAGAAGTACCAAGCCTACATTCTTCTGCTGAATATAAACGTAAACTATTACTCTTTATATCTCATTGCTTGATCAGTATATAATCATAGTGATTCCTGGTTATAGGAATAATTATAATCATTCCTGGTTATAGATCCATATCACTGTTCTTCATTATTTAAAGAATTCTGATCAGTCCCCTCCCCCCTCTACACACATACAATGAATTATCATTTTTTTATAAGGATTTTATTTATTTATTTGACAGAGAGAGAGAGACCACAAGTAGGCAGAGAGGCAGGCAGAGAGAGAGGGGGAAGCAGGCTCCCTGCTGAGCAGAGAGCCGGATGCGGGGCTCGATCAATCCCAGGACCCTGACATCATGACCTGAGCTGAAGGCAAAGGCTTTACCCACTGAACCACCCAGGCGCCCCGAATTATCATTTTTTTTTAGATTTTATTTATTTACTTGAGGGAGAGAGAGAGAAAAGAAAGAGGACAAGAGGGAGAGGAAGAGAGAAAATCCCAAGCAGACTTAGCCTGAGGTGGGACTCAATTTCATGACCCTGAGATCATGACCTGAGCCAAAATCAAGAGTTGGACACTTATCAGACTGAGCCACTCAGGCACACCCACTATTTTAAGTTTTTTCAAAATGTATTCTGGTTCCAGTACTCAACAGTTGTATAATCTCAAAGTAATTTAGTTTTGTTGCCAAATGCAATGGTTTGTTCTTTTTTTTTCTCCTTTAGACATTCTTTGGCATTCTACATTATATTCCACTATGGACCACCATCCACATTTCTATCATTAGCCTAAATAATATCTGGCTGGATTTTTGACTTTTCAAGATGAATTCCTCTCTCCTGCCTGCTACTTAAAAAAAAATGTCCACAACATCCTTGCCTCCCTAATTAGTCTATATAAACTCTGTACTACATTTTTGAGAAGCAAATCAATCTTACTTCATTCTGTGTATCCTACTTTAAAACACCACCTAAGTATGTTCTCTCTAAATTACTTGTCCCAACTTAATTTCCCTAATTTTTCACTTTTTCCTCAGTCTTTAAAAAAAATTATTGAAGACATTTTTTTATTGAGGTATAGTTGACACACATTATATTAATTTCAGGTATACAAAATAATGACTCATTATTTGTATATATATTGTGAAATGATCAACAAAGTCCAGTTAACATCTGTCATATACGTAATTACAATTTTTTTTCTTGTGATGAGAACTTTTAAGTATGATTCACTATGGTTGCCATGCTATACATTATATCCTTTTGACTTATTTATTTTATAATTAGAAGCCTGCACATTTGGACCCATTTCACTTGTTTCTCCCACTACCTACATCCTACTTCTGGCAACCACTAATATTTTCTCTGTATCTACAATATACAGTATTAGTCTTTCTCTGTCCAACATATTTTTCACTTAGATTTATATCCTCAAGATCCATCCATGTTGTCGCAAATAACAAGACTTAATTATTTTTATGGCTGAATTATATTTCATTGTATACATAAACCACATCTTTTTTTTTTTTAAGATTTATTTATTTATTTATTTATTTATTTATTTATTTGAGAGAGAGAGAGAGAGAGAATGTGCACGTGCCAGGGGAGGGGATGAGGGAGAGAGAGAGAGAGAATCTTAAGCAAATCCCATGCTGAGTGCAGAGCCCAAAGTGGGGCTCAATTCCAGGACTCTGAGATCATGACGTGAGCTGAAATCCAGAGTTGGCTGCTTAACCAAAGGAACCACCCAGGCGCCCCTAGACCACATCTTCTTTATTCATTCAACCATTTATGGACACCTGGACTGTTTCCATATCTTGGTTATTGTAAATAATCCTGCAATAACATGGGAATGCAGATACCTTCTTGAGTTACTGTTTTTGTTTTCCTTGGATAAATGCCCAGAAGTGGAATTGCTGGATCATATGGTAGTTCTATTTTTAAGTTTTTGAGGAATTTTCTCAGTCTAAAAGTCAACCATTAAGAGAGGCATACAGGAAAAAAAAAAAGATGCATTTGGATTAATAAATCCTTTTTTTTTCAAATTACAAATAATTCTGAGAATTTTACAAACTGTTATTCATATTTTTAAAATAAATATGTAAAGAAGCACTTTTCCTAACCCCTTCAGAGAGCCAAAGGAATTGGGAATTTAGATGTCTTGATAAAAATGGAAAACTTCTGTGACTACTTTTAATAATGTCTTTCGTTTCCATTACCTGTATTTATAACATTTTAAAGCCGTTCAAAGTTGGTGTTTCTCCAGTCCGGAAACTCGCTTAAGATTTTTAAGACTTTCTGTGTCTGAACCTGGCTACCTTTAGTCGCTTTGAAATTCCAAACCAGTCACCCATATTAATCGAATGTAGCCGCATAGTGCATCTAAAAGCAAGAAACTTTACCTCTTTTCCCCTCACAATCAAGCACTGAAATATCAGAATATTACATTAGAGAACTCAAGAGAGAGTGAGCAGAATGTCATTGTATTTAGTGCTCAAGTCTAGAAGAGAAAACAGGAGACAGAGGGAGACTAGTGATGGTCGTTTTCAACCAGTTGCGGTAGATCTTCATTTCTATTGTTCCAAGAGCAAAATTTATATGACAATACATTGATTATGCAATGGGTAGAATTTCTTCATTGGGAATTAGATTGATGAGCTTAAGTCCTTCCAAACTAAGACTTTGGGACATGGCCTGGAAACACAGACAGTGCTTGGTTTATAGCATAATTATTCTAGGCCACTTGGGCACTTACTCAAACAAACATTTGCCAGGTGCCAGGTGCCAGGCATTGTGCTCAATAGTAGTGGTGCATCAGAGAAACAAGAGACAAAGTGTATGTCCTATTGAAAACTGTCTTATTGTAGACCAACAACACACCCTACAGAGATAAACATATAAATAACACAGGAAGTACAGACTGTGATAAAAGCATGAAAGAAACTAGTTTAGCAAAAGGGGAAAATTAAGCCCATCTTAGTAATAATGTTTAAACCTTTAACTTAGATGGTTATATCACAGAGTTAATGAAGTAACAGGTAAGTTTTCCTCTTCCTGTTTTACTTTTTGGCTTATGTTTTCACTTTTAACTTTGATTCTCAAGTATAGATCATTGCCATTGGGATGATTTAATAAGAGAATATAAAGAGATCAATGTAAATAAGTCTTTATTATTGAAAAGAAAAAAGCAATTTAGATATTAGATCTGCTGAAAACCTCTTTGATTTAGAGCATCAGCAACCTCTAATTCAGCACAAATATGTATCATAGGTCCATGATATATGGCCTTCTGAAAACATTTTCTTATGCAAGAAATCTTTGCTGTTTCTTGGCAGAGAACGTATACTGATAATAACTGTATTTATTTCTGGTTTCTTGAAGGAGAATTAATTCCATGGAACACCAAACAAATGGCTTAACACATCTTTATATGATCTTAAATATGGTGCTTGCATCCAAAGTATAAAAGCAACTAAGCAAATTCCATATCACAAAGTAGCATAGGTAATTTAGTTGAATAAAGCAGAGGCAAATGGATAAATCCTTCTTTAATAAGGTTCACAAATCCTTCACTCAAACAGGAGAGAAAAATGAAAACAGAGGAGGAAAAAAACCCACGTTTCTCACAAGCACACAGAAGCTACTGTGAAATTGATTAAATGGGGGGATTTAGACCAATGAAAACAAGATTCAACAACAACAACAACAAAACAACAAGATTCAATCAGAAAATCTCTTGTATTATTTTAAATAAAAGCCAACAGGATAAGGTGGGATTATCTATGAGTCAACTTAAGCCAACAGCTTAAGTTTAAACACCAATCATGAAAAATAATGTGTAATTTGAAGAATTCTGCTTTTATGATGAGTTTCCTTGTGTTAGCAACTTACAAGTGTTAAGGGTTTTGTTTTATTTTGAAATTTTATAAGCAGGTGGGGCTTTGGGAGAATAAATGGTATCGAAAGAAACTGTTGACTTAAATCCTTATTATTCAGGCATCTGAACAGTTCTTTACCTCCCACAACAGATCTAGATGAAAGGAATAAAAATTTGAGGCTAATCCATGTATCTTAACTATATAAACTGAACATTGTTATCTCAATTTATTTTACATCTAAATACTCTCCCCTGTAAAATGAGTATAAATTAGGATCAAATATATTTTTATCTAAGAAACTGTGTGCTTCTAATTGAAATATTGGCACTCAAACCAATTCACTGTTTATTCATATAGGCTTCTTTTTCTTCATTGTAACTGCATGTTATAATTTTCATATAAAGCTATTTTTAAAAAAATTTCCTTACTTTATTCCAATTTATCACTCTTTATAAAATTCTTATTAACTTTTTTGCATTACTGTGTATTACTTATCATCAGAGAATGATTTTCTCATTTATGTCACACTAAAAATGTTCGGTAATATTTATTTAAAAAACATTACATTAAGATTTATTTAATTGCCTTTATGTAACCAAAATTTTTTCCTAGAAAGTAACTGCAATCAATTCTGTCTTCCTATATTCATTATAAGCAGGATGAATTTCTATGATTAAAATAACTATCCTTCCAACTGAGGTAATCCTACATTAACTTAAATAACATATGGATAGAATAATTTATCTTGCTTATCTTCTTAATTTTTAATTAAAAAAACCAATGTTTACATCTGATCTAAAGGGCACATCCCTCAACAGATATAGAGAATCTGAGTTTTACTATGGTAGCTCTGGGAAGAAATAATATGTGATGAAATAATAGATTTCTAAACACTAATTCAAAGGGATACATGCACCCCAATGTTTGTAGCAGCATTTATTTACAATAACCAAATTATGGAAGAAGCCCATTGTTCATCAATTGATAAAGAGATAAAGAAGATATGGTACATATACACAAAGAAATATCACTCAGCCATAAAAAAGAATGAAATCCTGCCATTTGTAATGACATGGATGGATCTAGAGAACTATGCTAAGCTAAATAATTCAGTCAGAGAAAGACAAATACCATATGATCTCACTCATGTGGAATTTAAGAAGTAAAACAAATGAGCAAATGGAAAAAAAGTAGAATAGAGAGAGAGAGAGTGAAACCAAGGAACAGACTCTTAACTATAGAGAACAATCTGATGGTTACCAAAGGGGAGATGCACGGTGGGGGAGGGGATGAGTGAAACAGGTGATGGGGATTAAGGAGTGCACTTGGGATGAGTACCAGGTGTCATATGGAAGCACTGAATCACTATACCTCTAATCATAACACCTGAAACTAATATTACACTATTATGCTATATGTTAACTATACTGGAATTAAAGGGAAAAAAAAGATTTCTAAATGGAAAGAGTCAAACTCATTATACTTTTTAGTTTCATGTCAAATGAACTTTCATTTATCTTGTCACAAAAAAGAAGGAAGGAAGGAAGAAAGAAAGGAAGGAAGGAAGGGAAAAAGGAAGGAGGGATATCAGGCAGGCAGTCAAGTAGATTTTGACATAGTCTGTAGAGAAAATATAAAGGTTTTCCATTGTTTTTGTAATTTTTATTATTTTTTAAGATTTATTATTTAGTTAGTCACTAGTTTTTATTTAAATTCCAGTTAGTTAACATATAGTGTAATATTGGTTTCAGGAGTAGAATGTAGGGAATCATCACTTACATATAACACCCAGTGCTCATCACAAGCTCCCTCCTTAATGCCCACCTCCTGCCTACCCCCACTCCAGGAACCCTCAGTTTGTTCTCTATAGTTAAGAATTTGTTTTCTGGTTTGTTTCTTTTTTTTTTTTTCCCCTTCCCATATGTTCATCTGTTTTGTTTCTTAAATTCCACATATGAGATGAGTGAAATCACATGGTATTTTTCTTTCTCTGACTGACTTATTTTACTTAGTAAAATACACTCTAGCTCCATCCACATTGTTGTAAATGGCAAGATTTCATTCTTTTAGATGGCTGAGTAATATTCCATTGTATAGATATACCACATCTTTATCCATTCATCAGTCGATGGATTTGGGCTCTTTCCATAATTTGGGTATTGTAGATAATGCTGCTATAATCATCAGGGAGCATGTGTCCTTTCAAATCTGTATTTTTGTATCCTTTGGGTAAATACCTAGTGGTGCAATTGCTAGGTTGTAGGGTAGCTCTATTTTTAACTTTCTGAGGCACCTCCATACTGTTTCCCAGACTGGCAGCACCATTTTGTATTCCAACCAACAGTGTAAGAGGGTTTCACTTCTGCATCCTCACCAACATCTGTTGTTTTTTTTGTTGCTAATTTTAGCCATTCTGACAGGTGTGAGGTGGTATCTTATTGTGGTTTTGATTTGTATTTCCCTGATGATGAGTGATGTTGAGCATTTTTTCTGTGTTTTTCATGTCTTCTTTGGAAAACTCAGACAGATGAAAATCTTGATGGGAAACTATTATGTAGTGTTTCTAAACATGTGATGTGCATGTTATTTAGATTGAACATGAACAATTTTATTTTAATATTTACTTATTAAAATGCCTACTAGAAAAATATCACTAGAAAATCAAATGAATATTTAATGTCTATTGCTGCTTAAGGTAAAACTAGAATTATTTAAGTAAAAAGATGAGTCACATTAGGAAGTTATTGAATAAGTGGTAGTTCAGTAGATATGGAAAAAACTATGAAGATAGCCCACAAATGACTAAGGCTTAAAAACTTGACTATAAATCTGTCATTCAAAACTGGGATGAGTAAACTGAAAAAGCTATCAGGGAGGAAATAATAAAACAATCTTTAAACCTTACCAATTGCACAGAGTTGGACTCATATCAAAGGAAAGAACCTGCATAGTGCATATTTCTACTCAACAGAAGGAAAGAGTCACCATGAATCAAATACTGCTGGAAAAGAAAATGTGCTGATTCCAATTCCTTGTCTCTGATGGAATTTAAGAACAGTCCTGGCAAATATTTAACAGAGATGTGTAGATGGGAGTTCAACAACTAGAAAGTTATTGGACTCAGATCATTTTCCAACCCAGAAACTTTGTGCTAAAAACATAAATACACTATTAACTCATTTTTCTACATTTACTAGGGATAATGAAAGCAAAAGTAATTTAAATGCGTAGAACTTTATTATCCAGTAAACTCAACCTTCATAAAAATGTAAAGTAGGAAAACAGATTTGAGTTTTACTTAGCTTGCACTATTCATGTTATCCCAGCTGGGAAAACTTAGAGTCAGCACAACTCTTCCCATTTAAGGCAAGTCTTCCATGATGGTGTTTCTGACTCAAAAGGGTAATAACTTATCAAATTATACTGTCCATATTACAATAATTCATCCTCGTTTTTGATGACTTAATTATATGCTTTCTTACATTGTCATTAAGCTATTTCACATATGTAGGGTCTATTTGTCAGGGATTTGGGGGCAGCAAATAACAAAAACCCAACTAAGAGTGGCTAAAACCAGAACTATAGTTATTTCAGTTAACAGGAAGTCTAGAAATAGGAACTTAAAGGCTAGTTCAAAAGTTTAATGAGGTCATCAATAACTTAAGACTGTTTCCATTTACCCAAATTTGTTGACACATTGGCTTTTGTTTTGTTTTGTTTTGTTTAGTTCATCTTAGGCTTGTTGCCTTATAGTTGCAAGCTCCAGATATCACAATTATATTCAAAATTAGAAGACAGTGGTAAGTGCTGTGAAATGTGTAAGCCTGATGATTCACAGACATGTACCCTGGGGCAAATAATACATTATATGTTAACAAAAAAAAATAAAAAATTAAAAATTAAAAATTAAAAAAAAAGACAGTGGAGGGAAAGGACTTTCTCCTCCTCAGCCTATGTCTTTTTCTTTTTTTTCTTTTTTTTTTTTGTGGGGAGAGACAGAGAGAGAGAGAGAATCTTGAGCAGGCTCCATGCCCAGGGTGGAACCTGACACAGGGCTGATTTCACAACCCTGAGATCACAACTATAGCTGAAATCAAGAGTTGGATGCTTAATCGAATGAGCCACCCAGGTGTCCCGTCAGCCTATGTCTTCTTATTGGGAAATAAAAGCTTTACTTGAAGACCCCAGAAGATTTCTTTTGACATTTTATGGGCTAGAAAGGGTTCACACACCTGTAAGTGCCATTGGAAAATTTACACAAGGCAAATAGGAAAGGCAGAGACTGGGGATTACCTTAGATCAGTTGTGATTTAATCCATATTTGGTACATTGCTCTTCCTAAAAAGCTGTGATTCTGACAGTAAGAAAGAAAGGTGGGATTGTTGGATAAGCAATAGATCAGGTCTATCACATAAATCATATACCTTCAAGGAGATCTAAGCTCCCTGATGACAAGAAGAGAATCTCCCTTTTTATTAACTTAATGCTAAAGGAAAACATAATTTTGTAGATACTGAAAGAAATGTTGAATTTAACTGAGATACTTGAAGAAATCAATTTAAATTTAAAAATGAGTATCAAGAAAGTTGATTGATATATTTATTTATCCATCAATAATCTCATCTATCTACCTATCAATTTATATTCATATTTGGAAAAGGGGACACATTTATTTTTAGGGAGGAAGGGAGTTTAAGGGAAAAAAAGGAAGCTGAAAGAATGAACAGAAAAATTTGCAATGAGACTGATTTGATTCACATGAAAGTGTGTCAAGAGAGCCAGGTCTAGTAGATTTCAAGCTTAGGTGACTGGAACATTCATGAAGACATAGAAAGAAATGGGGAAATAGAGGAAATTCCTCCAAATTTAAAAAGGTATATTTTTACATATTAAATATTTAAAACTTTCATGGGATGTTCACTCTGGATTTTAAATTAAACATGAGTTAGACTTGCAAATTATGGTAAGCATAAAATAAATCAATTTTCTATTAACTGTTCTTTAAGCTCTCTCCTTTTATTGAACCATATCTAATCTGCTCATAATCCCAGCCAGTGATGTTTAAACAATTTGAAATATTGTATTTCTTAGTTCTGGGATTTCTAATTAATTCATTTTTATACTTTTTATTCCTCTTTTGAAAATCCCAGGCCTTCACTCATTACATCCATCTTTTCCTGTACATTATTTAACGTAAGTAAATATAAAACCATTGTACATCTGAGTCACCACTAGATCTGTTTCTATTGACTATTTTTCTCTTGAATATGGTGATTTCCTGATTTTTTCGTATCATAGTTTTTTATTATTAAATTGAAAATTGAAGATAATACTTTGTAGAGATTAAAGATTTTCTTAGTTTTCTCAGAATAATTTTTTTTTCCTAACATACATGTATGTTATCTATGGATCACTTAAATAGTATGCAATGTTTTATTAGGCCTTGTTAGGACAGGGCTATTTTGGTTTGCCCTTGATCCTCTGACATGGCCATTATAGTAAATTTTATTCCTCACATGTGTCCCTTCTAAGCTTTCCACTGAAAACAAAGTTTTTATGAAGCCCCTCCAATTAGGTAGGACTTTAACACAAAACTCTTATTCCCCACTGTGGAAGCAGATGAAGTCTCTTCTCATATTTAAGCCTTCTCTCTGTTATTTTCTTCACACAAACTTGGGAATTCCTTCAGGAAAGACTTCTTAAATGTGGATCATTACGAGTTTACTTCTTTCCTTTCAAGAGTACTATTTCTTTCTATTTTTCTCTGCTTCGGATGTCTCTTTAATGCTTTCAAACAATTTTTTTCTTAAAATTTTGTCTAGAGTTCATAATCACTTCAGGAAGAGGGTAGGTAGGCTAGTAAAACCCCACTTTGTTTTCAGATGTGATATGGTGTGGTTTTGTTAAAAGAAGAGAAACATTATTTAACGAATATATACTGAAATATCTATAAAGTAATGCATATGTCCGGGATTTCCCTCAAAATATTACAGAAACAGTGGAATTAAATGAGGGAGTTGATGGGGAAAACCATCATTTGATGGTTGTTGGTTTTGGTGATTGATAGATAAGAATTAAATATTCTCTTCTGCTACCTACAGATAGCACCAAAATTGACATCACTTAAAAATCCTATCTATTATGTGAAGGCCTAACTCAAGGGACAATTTAAGGAAGAGAAGTAGGAACCAGTACAGAGCAGGAAAAGAGCAGTTCTTTATACAAGAAAGTCATATGTCCATCAAGTATTAGTAAATTTAAAAAAAATACTCACACATACATATACACATGCACACCTATACAAAATTAAATAAAGCCTCCACAGGTACCTGTACACACACACAAAATATATTTCTTTTCTTCCTTCCTGTATGCTTAGTATTATTCCAGTATTTAAGAAGCTATAAACATATAAATGCTTTGTGTGTTAGATGCTTATATTTTTATTATTGCTTAAATTAGCACTCATGAGATAATATCAAAGACATAAAGAAAATAAGTATAAATCTATATGTTTTAGGTTGAGTAACGTTGTATAAAAAAATTTTTTATATGAAAGAGTACTGACCAGAAAACCACACTGATTTTTCTTTAATTTGCTAACACTTTTAAAAAATTTTTCTTTAGATACTTCAAACACTGTCATAAAACTTACATTATATTTTGGTGTTTCCTTTTTTTTTTCTTTTCTTTTCAAGATCTTGGACGTTGTCAGAAAGAATTAAAACACAATAATAAATTGACAATTAGAGAGTGGATGAGCTTTATTCATATAATTCTGCCCTGTTGACAAATTTCTAAAAAATACTTTTTAAACCTCTGAAAATGGAATCCAAGCATGCATAGCACTGCAAAATCTAAGTTATAGAATATTAAAGAAAGAAGACAAAAGTTCCTAAGGTATAAATAGTTCAGCCAAAATATCTAGCTGTCAACTCAAAGATAAATCAAGATCATAGATTAGTAGATTATTTTTCTAAATGGGAAAATACTTATTTATCTTACCATTCTTTATCTGCAAATTATTTGAAAAAAGAAGGCATCTTGAGGGAGAATATGGAGTAACTCAAAAGATTGAAGGATAAAAGGCACAATCAGGGCTCAGAAATTTCAAGAACTACATCAATATCTATAGAATGGGAGCCAATGGATTTTCTAAGAGCAAGCTGGAATACCCACATTGGCAGTATTACCAAGACTGCAAGAAATGAGAAGGAACAGTTCCCTAAAGGCAAACAGAGTTGCAGCAACCAGAAGAAAGTGAAATGGATGTGAGTAGGAAAAAGCATTAGATACCATATCAGTATTCCAAGAAAACAGGAAAATATTGCTAAGACTGCATTAAAGACAAAAAATAACAATGCAATTTTACTTTAAAAATGCCAACAGTATTTATACCAAAATATTCACCAGGATATTCATAAAAGGAACAGATAGAAAATATCCAAATATCAGCCAAGAGAAATGGATTTTTTTCTTTTGCTTCAACTGCAGCAACTGGTTGAATTCCTCAATATGGTAATATGAAACTGGCAACATGGAGACTCATACAAAGAAGAGAGAAGGATTCTCCTCTCTAATGCAAGAAAACTGATTTGAGTTGTCACACTTTGGAACTACAAATTGAGATTACCTGTCCTTTAACATCTTAGAATTATTTTTCTTCAAAAGTATTTAAAATCAAGGCCAAAAGATCCATTTTGGTTTTGGTGGAGTAATTTGGCCATGAAAGAAAGAAACACCACACATATGCTCATTAAAAATCTTTAACTAAATATACCAGAAACCACCTTGAGCTAGCTTATAGAAATATAATGGAAACATTATGAAGAATCAAAGCACTTTCCATTTTCCAAGAGTCAGGATACAACAAAGCCACAGAAAAAGATGTGAACAGGGAATGGAAAGTTCTCTGGAACATGAGACTTATTTTACCTCTATTTTTATTTTTCTCTGCAGAACTACCCGTTCTTCCTTTTTGCTTCTGATTAATAAATAAGGGCTGCATTAGAGTAGCTTTGGAAAGAGAATATGGCTGTCCCAGTGTGAGTAAGTCATCTCCTTAGATGAAATCAAATGAGTCCAGGAGAGAAATCTTTTATTTTCAAATTAACTGTAGCATCACATTCCTATAGGTAAAAGTGCTAATTAGTAGATTATAATGAGCCTGGAGGGCATTGTAAAAGTTACCTTCAATGGATAGAAGCTGTGAAAACTTAAGCCAGTTTTGCATGTGTGTGTCTTTTTCATTCTTTTTTAATTCAAATGAGATTTGAATTTAGAAGGATATAATGAAGAAAAATGTTAGAAACAAACAGAAATTTGTGATGTGGATCACAGGTTGAAAATAGTGAGATAAGGAACTGAGAGCCTGGCTGGGGAGATTACCAAAAGAATTACTGTCAAGAACAGTGTGGCCACGGTGGCTTTGTAGCCAAGAACCATAAGGTTGGTCATTGAAAATGAAGTTCAGAAACAGTCACAGCCAGACTTCGGGGTGGATCTGTAAAATGGCAATTACGGAGGTGGAACTAAGTCATTCGAGACTGAACCAAAAGACCAGACCCCAAGGTCACCACAGAGCTAAGAGACCAGACCTCAAGGTCTTTGACTAGCTGGTGAAAGAGCTGGCTGCTCAGGAATAGAGCTCAATTAACTCTACCCCATGGACACCACCAGTGAACACACAAATACCAGATGAGTCATGCTGAAAAGAGATCAGTGGTAAGTAAACGCCAGGCAGCTTTTCCTCCATGAAACACAATAAAGATCTTTCACTTACCTCCAGGGGCCATCTTGGGAAAGGCTGCAGCAGGGGTGTGGGTGGGGAGGGTGTTGATGAAGCACCTCTGATAGAAACCAGATTCTAACATGGCTAAATATTTAACAGAGAGCATCTACTTACACCTGGAAGGTACTGTTAAACTGGAAGGTGCTCAGATATCGCTGATAAACAAATGTTTCTCCCCACTGCCTCGAAGGATAATAATCCATGAAAAAGTTTAGGTAAGTTACATAAAATAATTTAGCTATGATTTTTGTGCACACCAGAGTGTATATACACTTTTACAACACAGTTACACTGATAAAAGTAAACACAGTTTATAAGAGGAGGAATGAAATAAGAAGAAAAGGAAATGTCATGGTGAACAAATACCGATAGTGAAGGACACAGGTGTATCATAAAAGAGAACGAACTGAGTCACATCTTACAAAGTCAGGTGAGATGCAAATGAAGGGGAGTCAAATTTACTCCTAAAAATCCTTGGGAAGGCAACTGTGGTGTTCCTGTGTCATCTCTCAACAAGAACAACTCAAGGCTGTCTTATTAAGTCCTAAGACTCTAGATGCTAGAATCCCTAGCCCACAGATTATCAGACATTATGAAACACTCAATTTCCATACTAAATATCCCAAGAGAAATTTCTTTAAGTGAGAAAATTTGCACTTTTGTGTTTGATAGTATGTGGCTACAAGTGAAATAAATTTCAAATTTTTGGATCACGCATGTTCAGGAATTGTTGCAAATAGATAAAAATGCATTACAAAATTATTTTCAAATTGAAAATCGAGCACGAATATTAATTTTACAGTTTAAAAAGTTGAGTTTATGTATTTAATTAAATATTGACTTTTTAATTTTTTAACTTACTCTATTTTGAAGTCAATATATTTTAATTCAAGGGTCAAATATTTTCAGAGGGCTTTGAATAACTCCAAAGCCAGAAAACAGCTTGCTTCGAAGGTAAATCAGCATTGAGTCTAACGCAGCTGCTATCAGGAAGAAGAACAATAACAACCGCCACAAAAATAACTGTTTTTCAGCTGGACACTTTATGTGCAATTTACATTGAGTTTGGGAGCCACGTAGTAAAATACAGATATATAGATATACAGATATATACAGATATTTATCTTTATCTCTCTCTCCATACATATATAATATAATAATATATATAATATATAATTTATTAAAAATAATTATATTTTTAAAATTAAATATATATTTTTAAATATATAAATAAATTATTTTATTGGAATGTCTGGGTGGCTCAGTTGGTTAAGCGTCTGCTTTCAGCTTAGGTCATGATCCCAGGGTCCTTGGATCGAGTCCCTAATCGAGCTCCTTGCTCACCAGGGAGCCTGCTTCTTCCTCTGCCTGCCTCTCTCAATTTCTCTCTTTCTCTCTCTGACAAACAAATAAAATGTTTAAAAAAATATTTTATTTATCATATAAATAAATTATATATAATAAATTAAAAATAATATATATTATTTAGAAAATTATATATTATATATTATTATAAATAATAATATATAATATATATTATATATTTATCTTAAATACTAGAATTAAATCCAGCAAAGTAAATAGTCAAACTAAGCTAAACATGCAGGAAATCCAATCACTTTAGGGAGCAACAGATATCCCACATCTCAGCCTCCTTTGGCCCATACACTTATCAACTGAAATGGAAGGCAGAATCACCCACACAATTTACATGGTGGGTTTTTCTTCAGCTTCTCTCTGCTGATTTCTCTCTTTCCTTCTCTCTCCATGTCTCCCCATTGTGTGCAATATAGTTTACTCTGGAACTCCAAGGTGAAATCTGAGGAGCTACAAGAAAGTCAGGGGAGAGCACACTCAAATGGGGGGTATCAAGGATAATTCATAAAGAAGTGACCTTTTGAGAGTGGCATTAAAGGAAAAGTAACATTTTAACAATTTTTTTTTCAGGAGGGTTGGCATTCTTGCTGATAAAAGAACATAAACAATGGAATAAAGGCAGCAAAGGTTGGGCATTTTTGAAGAGTAGTGAGATCAGAGTATGTTCAGAGAAACAGTAGGAAATAAGGCTGGAAAAAAAGAGATCAAAACAGAACACACAGATTTTTTCTTCTAGTATTATTCCATACTATTTGGAGGTGCGTTAAGGACAAATGTTTTCATTTCTCTTCTGCAGCCTTTAAACCACCTCTGAGTTCCTAACTTGAAGTTTGATGGTTTTATTAAGACTAGTAATTACTACTTGCTGCATTTCACATTCCACACTGCCTTGCCTTCAAAGTTGCCTAATTAACACCAAGGCTGACCTCCACATGCCTTGCTCTACTCATTTGATGGTGTTTGCTCTAGCGCTCCTTGCAACTTGGCAACAGTGATACTGGGAAGTAGAAGGAAAGGAGAGAAGGAGCTGTCACTGTTGGACACACGAAAAAATAAAATCTGAAGATTACATGCATACTATCAGCTGGAAATACCTCTTCAATGACAGTAAGCCGAAGGATTTCTACCCTTCCCCTTTCTAAATGATCATTCATACTTTCTGTCAAGACGGTGTTAGTCTGCTGTGAGTGCTAACCAGTAGGGAAGTTAAGACCAGCATTCCTTTGCAAAGCTTTAGATTGTGAATCCTGGGATGGGAGCCGCTCAGATGGAAAGGCCTGTTTCCATGGCAACGGGAGCAGTTCCTATTGTTTCAGTTTGTCACTCATCACAGCGATGTTTGCCTTGGGAGACTGTGTTTTGTTGTGGATTCAAGAGATAGGATGGCAAGGCTGCTATGGTTACCAGGGTTTTTGTCTTAGGGGAGATCCTAGAATAAAGTAATCTCTCTGGTTCCAACAGAAATTTTAAATAACTAGTAGTGGAATAAAGAAAAGAAGTTGTGATAACTAACTCCCTTCCGGGACAATGGTAACAAAGTCTGACTTCTTTGTATGTGTGTGTGTATGTGTGTACTTATGGTGATGGGGTGGTGGGAAGTGAGAAGTGAGAAAGGGTAAGATTAGAACAAGAAATAAAGAGAATATAGCATGATCATTTACCGTTCCTTTAAAAAATAGGGAGAGAGAATGGCTCAAATTATGTACAGTAAATATTCACATATTCAAGGAATTCCTTTCACCAATCTCCTATATAACTTAATTCAAATGAATTTCTCCCTACATTCATAAAAATAATCCATTTCCCAGCCATGACCCCATCCCTAGCACTGATCAGTTAGGGTGCTGAAGGAATAGGCGAAAACAGAAAACCTTTGAGCTAATGACACCGACACTTTAGGAATTTTATTTGCTCCTTATTCTCATTCTTTATTGGTCTCAAGATTGAAGCAAAGAAACAGCCATAGAAAAGGCCACAACCAATATTCTCCTTTTTTTCCCAATTATATAGTTACTATTACATCTCTAGAGTAGCAGACCACTGCAAAAATGACAACCATTAGCAAAAACTTATTTTATAAAAAATTATTAAAAATAAAATCGTAATATGCTCAGAGATGGACACTTATTTTTATTAGATTTTGATTTTATGATTTCATTTTAGTATCTCTCTTATATCAAGAGTCTACAATGTGATAAGGATTTAAGCAAGTGCATTACTTGCTTTGTTTCACTTAAATTTCACTAAAAAACTTTTAAGGAAATTATTATTATTTCACTTTTCGGAGAGACTACAGCTAGTTGGCAGAACTATTTGACATTCGACATAGAGTCCCACTACTTCATCTATCCAAAGATAGAACATTCTCATTTTTCAAATCGCCCCAAATCAGAACCATACTATATGTACTCCCTTATTATTTCCTGAGCCTGAGAGACCTGTGAATTATCAAGAAGTTGTCAATAGCTACACATATTTTCAATGTCTATAAAGAGTGATGATTTCCCACTTCATTTGTGTATTTTGACAAATCATCTGTATCTATATAGTTATAATGCATTCTTTCAATCTTAGCAAACATTTAATCAGCAACCAACTATGACAAATAGTTTCTTTTATTGGTTATGTGTGACAAATTCTTTAATTGGTTATGAATATATGATATGCATTATTTTCTCAGAATATTCTTTTGGGAAATATAGCATAAGATATTTCACTAGATTTAATCTTTTTGCCTTAAAGGTGAGTGGAGAAGGGGCACGAAAGAGCAGGGAGACATCTGAAGAAGAAACTGGTTCTGCCCTTAGGGCAGGGACAGATGGCTCCCCCCAATGAAATGGAAACTTGGTTCGACCTCTCTAGGGACCCACACAACAGTGTATGCCCTCTATAAGTTTTATCTCTAAATTCCTCTACTGAGATGAAAGTAGAATGGATCCGCAAGAAAATCCAGCTTTCCTCTTTTTTCTTTTCCTAGATTTTGGTCACACTGCACTAAAAATACTTTTCAAATGCTATTTTCTTTCCATAAACTTTATTCCTGGCATAAATATGTTCAGAGCTTTTAAAAGAATTTAGCTTGAAATTCAAGGCCATTTTGCAAGATGCTATCAAATAATATACTATACAGGAGTCATGCTAATTGCAGGTGTTGAGAAAACAATCCCAAAATCCTGAACAGTTTTGTTCAAGAAACTGGATGCATGTATGTGCACGCATATGTATATTCATAATCTTGTGTGTATGTAAATACATGCATAGCTAATACCAAGTTTTCAGATTTTAACCAGGAGGATAATGAAAGCCTGCATTAGTGCTTTTTGCATAAATTGCATTCTGCAGCTATTTTTTGAATCCATGAATGAATGAATGTCAAGAGAAAAGGATGAATATCGCCTGACTGCTTAGTTAAAATGGAATGTTATTACAGGGCTTGAATCAGAGTTTAAGATTTTCATGATCATTTTCTTTATTGTATTTCTCATTTGCTTAATATTCTAGTTGCTTATACATTTTATGATTAAAAGGTAATTATTTTGTTATAAACAAGTAGTACTTAAGATCTATTTTATGCCTTAAATACATATGTTATTGAGGTTGGCAAGTTATTTACTCTCTGCCTTCTATCCAGTGCCACCTACCTGCAAAATTCATAGGTTTATTCTTTCATGTGAGAATTATTTATGGAAGCCTTCTCCGTGCAGTACATTGGGTACTGATGGAGAGGAGACTGACTGGTCATACATAGATCTGTGAATACCCAGAGTACTGCGATTAAAGGTCAGTGTGGTTTAAATGATCTTAATTGATGAATGTATTAAGATTAATCAAAAAATATATGCCTGCTTTAAAATAAGAAGTCCAACTTATAGCTTCCAAGGATAAGCCTGTGTCATCTGATCACCCACAAACCTTTACTGAGCATCATATGTGAGTGAGGCTTTCCTGTGGAGAATAGAGACATGAATCATAGAATGTCTCCCATGTGTTCCTGACCTGCCTAGTGTCTCACAGTCTTGACTTATGACATTCCATCACCTTGGCAGAACATTCTTCTTCTGTTTTTCAGTGCAATATTTACTCTATCTTTAAGACTTATCTAAAAAATTACTTCCCTTTGATGCTTTCCACGGCAGTTTGGTCTCCAAAAAAAAAGGTATACGGTACCCTTTCTCTTCCTTTCCATGGTGCACTTTCCAAGTGCAACTCTATCATGGAAGAGACCAAGTTGATATTTCAAATTTTTTAAGATCATTTTAAATATGTATGCATAAGAAATAACATAGAGAGATCCCATGTACTCTTTACGCAATTTCCTCCAATTGCAGTATCTTACTATGTCACAATATCACAACCAGAATATTGACATTGATAGAGGCAAGATACAGAACATTTCCATCAACAGAAGGATGCCTTATATACCTAACCACATCCGCATCCCACCCACATCTTCATTCTCTTCCCCACTCCATTTCTATAATTTTGTCATTTCAATGCTATATAAATGGGCATGTAGCATCATATATGTAATATATAGATATATTATAGATAATATACAAATATGTAATCACATGTATCTATATTATTATACATCTATATAATATATAATATACCTATAACAAATACATGTAGATAATACATAAGTGGATATATAAAAATGGATAATAATGTATGTAACCTTTTGGGATTGCTTTTTAACTAAGCATGTTTCCCTGGAAAGTCATCCAGGTTGTGTGTGTACCAATAATATGGCTGTACTACTGTTTGTTTAATCATTCACCTGTTGAAAGACACCTAGGCTATTTCCAGTTTTTGACTACTAGGAATAAAACTGCTATAAACATTCATGTACAGGTTTTTGTATGAACCTAAATTTTCATTCTCTGGAATAAATGCTCAAAAGTGCACTTGCTGGGTCATATGGTAGTTACATTTATGTATTTAAGAACCTGCCAAGTTGTTTTCTAGAGTGGCCATATCATTTTACATCCCCACCAGTAACGCATGAATGCTCTAGTTCCTCTGCATTCTTCTCAGCATTTGGTGTTGGCACCGCTGTTTATTTTTTAGTTATTCTGGTTAAAAAAGTGAAACAAAACAAAAAAACAATGTAAATGGACTAATCACAGTATAAGAAATGCTAAGGTAGGGGGTGCCTGGGTACCTCAGTCAGTTAAGTGTATGACTCTTGATCTCAGCTCAGGTCTTGATCTCAGGGTCATGAGTTCAAGCTCCAGATGGAGCCTATTTAAAAAAAAAAAAAGAAGAAATGCTAAGGTAGAAATAAAGATAGGGTTCAAAGAAAACATGTAGACAAAGCTTCTAATTCAATCTTGAGTGGGGATTTAAAGAAGTCTACTGAGAGAAGAAGATAATTAGGTAGAATATAAAGAATGAATACAACCCATTCAGGAGAAAAGATGGTGGAAAACTCTTGCAAGAAGAAGTCATATTGCCATACCCAGGGATAAGAGGGATCACAAGGCAAACCAGGAAAATGTAAATAGCTTGGGATGTTAGCAGGCAATGAGGCATTTGAGGAGGAGAAGATGGGAAGCTGAGGGGAAATCAAATAACAAAGGGCTTTGCATGCCTCACTGAGACTTGGCCTTCATCCAGATGGTAAAGTCTTGAGATAGAAATGGTGGTCTCATTTGGAAATACACCTACTTCTTCTTCCCAACTGGCACTATGTTCATTTAGATAATTAATGTGTGAGCAGGAAAAGAAAACCCAAGAAGGGGATAGAGGAAGAGTGGTCAATAAGTGTAAATGAATGCCCTGTAGGCAGAAAGGTGAAGGTCACCAAGTGCAATAAGAAACCAATGAGGGGTTTAGAGTGGGGTCAGCAAATTACACATGTGAGCCAAATCCAGTTCAACACCTGCCACTATAAATAAAGTATTATTGGAACACAGCCACATCCATTATTTATATATTGTCTGTGGCCATTTTTATCTATGATAGCAGAGTTGAGTAGTTGAGACAGATACCTTCTATCCCACAAAATCAAAAATATCTACTATCTGGCTCTACATAGAAAGGGTTTGCTTATTCTTTGTTTAAAGCAAAGGCACAGTTGATCAAGAAAAGGATCAAGTGTCCTCTGGAATTATCAGTAAGTATGTTTTGGTGACTCAGAGAGCAGTTTTCAGTGAAATAGTTGGTGTTAAACTTGAAGAATGGGATAAAAGGAAATGTAGAGAGTAAATGCAGCCAAGTCTTTCAAGATATATTCACCTTCCCATCACCAACTTGCTCTTGCCCCAGTCTCCACCATTAAAATATTATTATCTCCATTCACAGATGAGAAAACTGTGATTCAGAGATTTTTAACAACTTGGCCAAATTCGCACAGCAAGTAGATAGGGATCAGAGCTGGAATCTAAGTCTATTTAATCAAAATCCACATTCTTTCCGCTGGACTATATTTTTCCCTAGAATTTAAGACCCATGAAATTGTCTTATGTTCTAAAACTTGTGGATTTAGAAGCAAAGTATTCTTACAATGAAAGGACATCTTGAAACCTCATCTGTTATCCCTGCTGACAGGTACACTGAAGGAGTAAGATCATTTAATAACTATGTTCAATTAATCCAAAATCATTCTGTCTCCAAATGTAAAGGCTTCTTACTCCCCAGACCCTTCTAATTTTCTGAAACTGCCTACTCAGAGTAAGTTTTGTAGACACAATGGAGTTCACTTACAACAACATCTGTTCTAAAATATTTTGCATGGCAAAGACAATGAATAAATGCAATCTTTTAAATTAATAGCTATTAAGGGAACAATAATAACAACAATAACAATAGGGGGAGGGAAGCATTTCTAACAACTAACAAAAGGAACAGAGAGACCTGGTAGACCCAAACCTAACTATCTTATGAAGCTTTACATGAAAAACCTGAATAAAAGGATATGAACAGGGATGTCTGGGTGGCTCAGCTGGTTAAGCATCTGCCTTTGGCTCAGGTCATGATTTCAGCGTCCTGGGATGGAGCCCTGCATCAGGCTCCGCACTCAGCAGGGAATCTGCTTCTCCTTCTGCTCCTGCTCGTGCTCTCTCTTTCTTGCTCTCTCTTTCTCTCTCTCTCTCAAATAAATAAATAAATAAATAAATAAATAAATAAATATTTTAAAAAAGGATAAGAACATGTTTTCCTAATCTGTAACTGATTATTTCCCAAATTCATAGTCTTATGTTATAGGAGACGTTAGTTTTACTTTTTCCTCATTTCTTTGTCAAATTTCTTTTTTTTATTTTTAAGATTTTATTTATTTATTTGACAGAGAGAGAGAGATCACAAGTAGGCAGAGAGGCAGGCAGAGAGAGAGAGGGAAGCAGGCTCCCTGCTGAGCAGAGAGCCCGATGCGAGGCTTGATCCCAGGACCCTGAGATCATGACCTGAGCCGAAGGCAGAGGCTTTAACCCACTGAGCCACCTAGGCGCCCTCTTTGTCAAATTTCTGACGAACAATTTTAGGTAAGATTAGCAGGGCAGAGGGAGAGGGTTGCTATCATATATGTCACCATTCATTATAAATCACCGTAAAGCAGTAATACTCAGTGGGGATCATCTTGCCCATCTAGGGACATTTGGCTATGTTTGGAGACATTTTTGGTTGTCACAACCTGGGACAGAGGAAAATGCTTCTAGTATCTAGTGGGCAGAGGCTAAGAGATGCTATTACACATCCCACAGTGCAGGGATGGAGGATGGCCCCCCACACCAAAGAACCTTCTGGCCTAGAATGTCACTAGTGCCCAGGTTGAAAAATCCTGCTTCAGAGGAACACCATGTGGCACTCTGGCATTTCAGTCAATGAAACAGTCACCAATATTCCAAACATGCTAATTATACATGGGCAAACATTATTTGCAAAGTCATGAAGTATAATTCTTAAATTGTCAAAGTCGGGAAGGATAGCCCCAAAGGAAAAACTAAATAGGGATGCTTCAAAGAAAAAGATAATGTATTTATCAGTATTACCAAGTATAATGCTCAATGAAAACTGGCCATCCTCTTAAAAGATGGCATTTGTACATTATGTGTACAAATATCCTTTAGACCAGCAGTCTGGAACTACATAAAAACAGTACAATAAAGACCTAGATGAGGCATGTTGTCAATTTACCCACAAAGAGAGAGAGAAATGTGTGATCTTAAAGGTATTTGTCAAACAAGCTGCAGCTGTGTATAACTAATACCTAATTGCTCATCTAGAACATATTATCTATCAAGCAGAACAAAGGTAGGTAATTTGCTATGATCTACTGAGATGATTTACCAAATTACTGCATAAAAATACGCTTAGCTCATATCACAGTTATGACACTAAACCAATCAAACCCCCATAGACTCAGAATTAATGGTGATTTGACCTAACTTTCCTTTGTGGATTTTAGAAAATATACTCCAAGGGAATAAATCAAAGGTATTATAAAAACCTCAATTGGAAACTGAAACTTGACATCTGAATTTTTCCAGAACTACTATAAAGATTTCAATAAATTTTGGTACTCAACAACTGTAATATGGGAAAATGCCAGTAATATCTTAGACATGAATTAAATTTCCTATTGCATTGTTACCATTATAAAACAAATTATGTACCAATATTAGTATATAATTTAATTTGAACAGAAATTTACCTTCTTGCATCTTAATAATAAACTCTACAAAGAGAAATGGAGAAAAATCTTCTGATAGCTGACTTTGTCATCAGGTAAGCACTAGAAACACACTCTGGTAAATTTGATCATTGCTCTCAATTTTTCATTCCTGTCCTATATTAGAATTAAAGATTCTATGCCCTTTGTCATATGACCTTGCAAAGTGAGTAGAGTGTATTTCCTCACTCAGGTGATGTTGGGTTTAGACACATGACTTGTTTTGCCCAGTGGAACGTGGGCTAAAGTGACCAAGTCCTAGCTATAAGCTGAAGCCACTGAAGGCATTTCATAATTCTGCTCATCTTTTTTGTTTTTATGTCACTTACCATTAGAGAAATATGCCTCACATGGCTATTAACTAATTAATTAGAGACATATAGGGTTGACCCACAGACTTGAAAACCAGAAAAATATTTGTTTCTGTAAGCCAATGAAATTTTTGAGGTTGGTTGTTAGGCAGCAAAAACTGACTATTACACTTACAAAAGCCTTTCTAGCAATGTTTATACTATGGATGTTTGATGCTTACCTCCCCAGCATTTGTTTCCCTGATTTTCAACTGGACATCTACCTTCAGTCCACATAGTTTAGCAAGAAGTGCTGGGGTGAACCAGGTGTTAGCATTCCTCTGGGAGCTGTGATTTGATTGTACCGTAGATGCATGATTTTAGAAGGGCCAATGAGAAAACATTTGAGAACTTTTGGAACAAAGACCAAAAAATAATTTTACTGTTTCCTCCTAGTCTTTTACTAGAAGAATGGGAAGTTGAGGCTATTGCAGACATCTTGCCCACATAAGAGAAGCCCAGAATTACCAAGACTTAATTCAACAAAGTTGAAAGTAGAGTCAAGAGACAGAGGGAAACAAATTCTGAAGATGTGGCCCAGTCCCAGGGCCCAACTACACCTGAAGAAAAATCTAGCTTTCCTTTTTTTTTTTAATGTGTTGATAATTACTGATTTCTTAATATAATTTGAACTGAGTTATTAGCCCCTGACCACAGAGAGATTCTTAATAGATATTTCATTGCTTATTTCAACTTAAAGGACAGGAAACAGAGAAAATAAATTTTTTAAAATTCAAGTTTCTTTTATTCAAACTGAAACACTCAGCAATTCTGTAATGTGTATAGAAAGAAGAATTCAGTGTAGAAAGGGAACGATTATAAAGGCATATGCAAAGTAGATGCTTAAATCTCCTTCTATTCATATAATTTTCTTGTAAAAGTATCATTATAGCATAATTATAGTTTATCCAAATCTCAACATGAAATTAACATTTCAAAGATATAATGGAATTATAACATTTTTCCTACAGGACAAAATATTTTATCAATTCAGACTAAATTTGTAATCTCCCAAACTTCACATGAAATATAACACACTATCTAAAACTCTACTAAATTTAAAATGAACAAGTTTTAATCTCAGGTTTATAAACAAGACACAAAAATACCTTTGATAACAGAGTAAAGTATGTCTGTCCTGGAGTCATGTCTGCATTAATCTATTTGTCCAGATAAGACAGGCAAAGTACCTGTTTGTAATTGAGTAAAGGAAACATTTCTATCACTTAATCAGGTTGCCTCGACTCACTGAAAAATTTCCCTTGGTGACCATTAGTAATGTACACACATTGCCTAAAGTGACTAAATGTTTGATAAGTAAATTACCAGATGTTAGTATTTCACTTTGAGTTGCTTAGCTACCACCTATATTTTAGAAAATAATATTCCACTTCTTTGACTGTAGATGTGATACACACTATTTTATATAATTTGTAAAACACTGAATGGTGCAAAGAAGATAAAAGCCAGCCATGTTCTAAACACAGGATATTTATTACTGTTACTATGTTATTGTATTTCTCTCTAGAATTTATTTTCTAGAATTATATTGCTTATATTATCATTTTTTAATACTTCGTATATTTGAATATTTTCCTATGATAATTATTTGTTAAAAACAATTTAAAATATCACAACAACTCACATCTTACTTTAAGTAAGAGCCAAATTCCTACAATAATATCCATGAATTGCATCGTCTCATTATCTATCTGACCCAACCACCCCTCCTCTATAACTTGACTCTGGTCAAAACAGACTCTACACTTCCTCCAGCAAGCCATGATAGCCCCACTTTAATGCCTTTCTACATGTCCCTTCCACCTGGTATGCTTTCCCTCCTGATGTACATTGGTCATTCCACCTCCTCCAAATGGCAAATCTCTGTGAGATGCACCATGGCCCACCAGGTGACAATGATCATGGCTTCTGGAGTCAGAATTCACATACTAACTGGCAACCTTGGGAACACTGCTGAATCTCTCTGTGTTTGGGGGAATAACTATAACTACCCCATGAGGCTGTTGTGGAATTAAATACATCTCTATTGCAAAACCCTCTTCCTTACCAGCATTCTCAGTGTTCCAAGCCAGCTCTTTTTTCTGTCACTCTTTCTATAGTCCATATGTCATTTGAGAATATACTCTATCACTTACTGGTTTGTATATTTTTATTACAAGTTACAGATGTACTTTGTGTATTGTGTACCATCTTATCTCCTCTCACTAGAATATAAGGTCTATTGATGTAAAGATTTTCACCTGGAAAACTACTTCAAAACTATACTCAAAGACAAAAACAAAAAGTTAACACTAATGTAGGATGTACAAAGCCATCACTATCCTAAGCTTCTTAAATGTAGTAATCATTTGTTCCTTGCCATAACCCATGGAATAGGTGGTGGTATTATTATTATTATTATCTCAATTTTATAGACAAGAAAATGGAAACATTGAAATCCTTAAGCAGTCCTCCCCACTGGTAATGTTATTATATGGTGAGAGGAGGATTTGAACCTAGGCAGTCTGGTTTTAGAGAGAATGTTCTTTACCATTATGCTATGCTTTTGATGAACATGGAATGATTAGATGTGCTGAATAAACCAAAGAAGTGGGAGAGGGACCACCTTCCTTCAGGCTGGGTGTCCAAATATATTGGATTTTTTTCTTTAGTTCCTTCCATCACCTTCACTTTGGCTTCCAGCTTCAGGCTAATTTGCATCCATAATGCAAATGACCTTTGCTGGCCAATGTGTGCTCCTTTTAACTTGGGCATAACTTACTTTTTCTCTTTTTCCATATTATAGCACAACTTGTTAGTATACTATTAATAACAGCAATTTTCAAGCAATTACATCATATTTTAGTCAATTCAACAGCATATTCTATTCTCCCACTCCATATATATTGCATCCTAATATAATTTCTTTTATTGAAATATGAGTTGTTTGCTGAATGCATTAGGAAACTCCACATGGATGTATTATGAAAGCAATACTTTCTAGCTGTGCTCAGCTCTGCTTCAGCTTTGCTCAAATATGTCATAGGGGTAGGAGGAGGGGTTCCTCCTTTAATCCTTGAAAGGGAGTGAGTAAACCAATGTTCATGCCCCTTTCATCAAAACAAGACTAAAACACACTTAAACTTTATTGTCCTCTAGGACTACCCAGAACATGATTTCTCAAAACAGAACCCACAGACAACACCTGCATCAGAAGCAGCTCAAATAGCTCATAAAAATGAGGATTGTTATTCCCCATCCTAATTTTTTAGTGACTTGAAATTTGCCAAGGCAGGGCAAAAGAATTCACATTTTTAACAAGTACCCCCAAGTAAGTGCATGTGTGTATTAATATATATTAAACATTATTATTCAACAAATAAGTGTTCAGCACCTTCTATGTGACATTTCCTATGCTGATTTCTGGGAACATAATGGTAAACAGAAAAAAACATAATCCCTGTCTTTATGGAATTTCAGCCAAGCAGGGAGGCAGACATTAGTCAAATGACCACACAAAAGCACAGAGAATCTTTACTACGACAAGGACTATGAAGGAGAGAACATCCAAATTATGGATGCTTGGCCTTGCCAGGAATTTCAAGGAAAGCGTCTCTGAACTGAAACCCCAAACTGTATAAATGAACTCCGTAAGAGGGGAGAGGGGTTGAGTTACAGGGAGTAGGAAAGTGATGTGATCAATAATGCTGCAGAAGGAGCGTGCAGAAAGGCAGGCACAGGAAGCCCACGGTGATGACAGCAACTGGGCTAGAGGAGCAGATTATAAGAAGAAGCAAGACTGGTGGCAGCCGCCAGACCACACACTGAGCCTGTAGACTAGCTCTGCCTTTACTTTCTACAAATACAACGGGAACCCCTTGGAGGACTAACATGGGGGAGAGGACGCTGGCAGGGTGACAGTTAAAATTATTCTTATTGACCCTAGAACCAGGGAGTCAACTAGGATAACACTAGCCATATGTGGCAATTTAAATTTAAAGGTAATAAAAGTAAAAACTCAATTCCTCATTCACACTGACTACTGTTCAAGTGCTTAATAGTCTCATGTGGCTGGTAACTACGTATCAGACAGCACAGATATAAAATATTAATTGTCGCAGAAAGTTCTAACAGCAGAGCAGCTCAGAGGAGGTCTGCAGACCCCAGTGTGGTAGCCATCCCCTGAGAGCTGGTTAGAAATGCACAACGTCAAGTCCTAAGAGGATACTTAGGTGACTTCTATGCATATTACAGATTGAGGACCATAATTCTGAAAGGTAACCGAGCATTTAATGAAATCCTATATAATAATCTGATGCTTTGAAGGGAGTGAAAATCACAGATAAACTTCTAATGTAGAGGATAATGACTAAAGAGATGTCAATTTCGTCAAGTAAAGAACCAATTTGAGCCCGTGTCACAAGATCTCTACAAGTCCCTTTAAGAACTTGGTGAAAATATACACATCATCTGACTCAAATCTAAAGCTTTACATCTGGGGAAAGGGGAGTGTGTTGCAGTTCTTTCTAAACGTGATTTTGAGGTGTTCTCCCACTGTCCCCCCATCCTATCCTTTCTCCTGTCTTATTCCTCTCTAATGTCTCACTGTTGTGAGTAGGACTGCTACATATCATACCAATAGAAGCTAGGCTGTGACACAAAAAAGCTGAATTTTCTTTTTTAGGGTTCCCGGTGGAAGACAAAAATATGTGAAATGTTATTTGTTAGATCGTTAAGAGAAACTAATGAACTCACTGGCTTCCTGAAATTGTATTCTATTTTTCAGGAGTATGGGTGCCTATTTATTTTTAACTGTACTATTATCATATAAATAGATCAACTTGCGGTTGTTTCGGTTTTCAGACACGCGCTCCACTCCACTGCCATTGTACCGTCTGTTAGGTGACAAACTACCTGAGGAAGCTCACCAAAATGCCAACCTTGTAAACAAAGCATGAGAACATATGTGAGGATGCAAAAAAAAAAAAAAGTCCAAATAGCTGGCTTGTGCTGAGGGTTAATTTTGAGGTAGAGTACGGCTATAATATCAACATGACGATAATCTTAAAATAAACACATACCTATAGTAAATATGTACTAACCATGATGGACTGAATTTTTGCGTCCCCCGAAAGTTCACATGTTGAAGCCCTGCCCCCCAGTGTGACGGTATTTGCAGACAGGGCCTTGGGGAAGTAATACGGATTAGATTAGGTCAGGAAGGGTAACAGTCTCTCCTTGACCAAAGCTTAGTCAGGCTCCTCTGTCTGAGTCCTCTCCCTGAAAAGGCCCCAACTTTCATACTACCCTGTCCATCTCTACATTGTCCAATTTTAACAAGAATCCTGGTAAGTAAGTCAGTTAAGCCAGAATTTTCCACCCTCAATATCTGATCATCCTGACTGATAACTGGGCTCCTCATCCCCCATGTTCCCCAGGTGATAATCTGGTCACAGAGCCTGCTTTCAACAAGAATCCTGCTAGATGGATTTAGCCAGAATTCCCCCTTTCCCCAGATGTTCTCTCTTAGTAATTTTCCCTCCAGCGACTCCCACTCTGCTCTGTTGCTATAAACATTCCCGCCCTTCCTTTGTTTTATTCAGAGTTGAGCCAAATCTCTCTCCCCTACTGTGAAAACCCATGGCAGTGCCCCTCCCCCTTTTATCCGGATAATCCTGAATCAAGTTGGGTTTACCATTTTAACAATTGTCATAACAATCTTTTCTTTAACAAGGTGAGACCCTCAGGACAGGATTAGCGGTGTGTTGAAAAGAGAAAGAGAGATCTCCCTCTCTCTCCATCTGTGAAAGCACAGAGGAAAGGCCATATGAGGAAAAGCCATGTGAGGACACGGTGAGAAAGGAGGGTCTGTTTTCCAGGAATACCCTTCTTGCCAGAAACCGAATTTACCGGCACCTTGACCTTGGACTTCCAAGCCTCTGGAACTGAGAGAAACAAATTTCGGTTGTGTAAGACACAGTTTATGGCACCCTGAGCAGCCACTATGTGCCAGGCTCAGAGCTACATACCTCACAGATATTGTTTCATTTATCTTTACTTACATTACCAAGCTGAAGTGACTAATATCACAAATGCTTTACAACCGAGGAAACTGAGGTTTACAGAGATTAAGTGAACCCATCCAAAGCATTGAAAACGCTGCTAGCAAATCTGGACAGCTATATTAAACTATTACCTGCACTTAAACAGATGCTATTATTTTTACGGGTATAATTAGGCTGTGTGTACAAAACAAATACATCTGTGGTTATTTCTTGCTTTTAATCTGAGAAATCTTACTCATTTGGATTCACGCAGCACAGACAAGACGGCCTGCTAAACATACAAATGCACATCAAAAGGAAACTCCTCTGTGGATTGGAAACCTGAATTCTAATCTTTTTTTGTAATAAATTTTGTGACCTTCAGCAGGTCACTGCATGTCTTAGGACAAAGTGTTCTCTTGTGGGAAGAAGGGGCTGGTCTCTAACAAACCCCCAGAGTTAACACTGTCTGATTTTGTGTTCTCAAAGACAGCCTTATCAAGAATTCTATTATCTCAGCTGACAAAATAAAATGTTTGATCTTTATAACAGATTTAAGTCTTGCTGTAAGATTACTTTGAATTTTGGCCTCTAGGGTCAAAAAAAGAGAAAAGAATAAAAAAGAAAGAGAGAAAGAGAGAGACATTCAGACAGAGAGAGAGAGAAAGGGACCAGAAGAAGAGTGTGAGGAAGAGAGCAAAGGAAGGAAAAAGGGAAGGAGGAAGGGAAGTAGAAAGAAGAAAAAGAAAGAAAGAAGGATCAATCACATATGCTGTTCTACCAAAAAGAAAAAAAAAAAAAAATCAGACATTGTTTGGCTGATAAAATCCACACTGTTAGGAAATGTTAAATAATTAGTTGTACTGGCCAGGTCTCATTCAGTTGCAAGTAACAGAAACCCATCTCAAAATGCATGAAGTAAAAACAACAACAAATTTATTGATTCACATAAATCAAAAGTTCATAGGTGGTTATGGCTTCAGGCAATTATCTCTGCCAGCAACTCCATGCTTACATACTCTCTCACTTCTCCCTCTAATAAAACCCCAGAATTAAATCTCATTGGCCAAAAAGGGGTCATGTGCCCCTATTTAAGTCAGTCCTTTGGTCAAAAAAGGTCACATGTCTATTCTTTGAACTGAAGATGAGGGCAATTTTACTCTTAGTCACCTAGAAACCACAAGAAAAATCCAGGTAAGATCACCATATAGCTGGCAAGCAAAAAACAGCAGTCATCTATCTTACCAAGAAAGATATTAATAATACTGGGAAAATAATGGTATGTGAGTGGTTTCCCCATCTTATGAAAGATAATATAATTACACAGGCATACCTTGGAAATACTGTGGATTCAGTTCTAGACCATTGCAATAAAATGAATAGGGTAATAAAGTAAGTTAAACATTTTTTTAAATTTCCCAATACATATGAAAGGTATATTTACACTATAGTCTTTTCTATTAAGTGTGCAATAGCACACTCATGTCTAAAGTGTGCATAGCCTAATTTAAAATTATTGCTAAAGAATGCTAACCATCATCTGAGTTTTCAGCAAGTCATAATCTCCTTGCAAGTCATTATCTTGATGTTGATGGCACTAACTAATCAGGGTGGTGGTTGCTGAAAGCAGGGATGACTGTGGCAATTTCCTATAACAAGACAATGATAAAGTTTGCCATATCAACTGACTCTTCCTTTCTCAATTTCTATGAGCATGCAATACTGTTTGATAGCATTTTGCCCATAGTAGATTTTCTTTTGAAATTGAAGTCAAACCCCTCAAACGCTGTCTCTGCTTTATCAGCTAAGCTTCTGCAATATTCTATGTAATCTGTGTAAGGTTCTTTGTTGTCATTTCAACAATCTTCGTAGCATCTTCACTAGGAGTAGATTCCTTCTCAAGAAACTACTTTCTTTGCTCATCCATCAGAAGCAACTCCTCACCTGTTAAAACTTTATCATGAGATTGTAATAATTCATTCACATCTTCAGTCTCCACTTCTGATTCTAGTTCTCTGGCTATTTTCACCACATCTGCAGTTCCTTCCTCCACTGAAGCCTTGAACCCCTCAAAGTCTTCCATGCGGGTTGTGATCAACTTCTTCCAAACTCCTGTTAGTGTTGCTATTTAGACCTCTTGTCATGAATCATGAATGCTTTTAATGGTATCTACAGTGGTGAATCCTTTCCAGAAGGTTTTTAACTTACTTTGTCCAAATCCAATACAAGAATCACTACGGCACCTACAGCCTTACAAAATGTATTTCTTAAATAATAAGACTTGAAATTTGAAATGAGTCCTTGACTCATGGGCTGCAGAATGGATGTTGTGTTGGCAGGCACGACAACATTAATCCCATTGTACATCTTTATCAGAGCTCTTGGGTGACCTGGAGCATTGCCAGTGAGCAGTAATATTTTGAAAGGGATCTTTTTTCTAAGCAGTAGATCTTAACAGTGGGCTTAAAGTAGTCAGTAAACAATACAGTAAATCAATGTGCTGTCATCGGGCTTTGTTGTTCCATTTATAGAGCACAGGCAGGGTAGACTTTGCATAGTTCTTAAGCGCCCTAGGATTTTTGGAATGGTAGGTGACCACTGGCTTCAACTTCAGGTCACCAGCTGTATTTGCTACTAAACAGAGTCAGCCTGTCTTTTGGAACTCTAAAGCCAGGAACTGACTTCTCCTCTCCAGCTATGAAAGTCCTGGATGGCGTCTTCTTCCAATAGAAGATTGTTTCATCTAAATTGAAAATCTGCTGTTTAGTGTAGACACATTCATTAATTATCTTAGCTAGAGCTTCTGGATAACCTGCTGCAGCTTCTACATCAGCACTCGCTGCTTCACCTTACACTTTTATGTTATGGAGAGGATTCTTTCCTTCAACCTCAAAAAACCAACCTCTCCTAGCATCAGTCTTTTCTTCTGTAGCTTCCCCACCTCTCTCAACTGTGTTCACAGAATTGAAGAAAGTTAGGTTCTTGCTCTGACTTAAGGGAATGTTGTGGCTGGTTTGATCTTTTAACCAAACCACTGAAACTTTCTCCATGTTAGCAAAAACTCTGTTTTGCCTTCTTATCATTTGGGTGTTCACTGGAGTAGCACTTTTAATTTCTTTCAAGAACTTTTCCTTTGTATTTACAATTTGGCTAACTGTTTGGCACAAGAAGGCTAGTTTTTGGCCTATCTTAGCTTTTGACATGCCTTTCTCACTAACTGTAGGCATTTCTAGCTTTTGATTTAAAGTGAGAAATGTGCAACTCTTCCTTTCCCCTGAACACTTAGTGGCCATTATAGGGTTTTTAATTGGCCTAATTTCAATATTGTTGTATGTCAGGGAAGAGGAAGGCCTCAGGAGGAGAGGGATGGGCTAAGTGTTGGTGAAGCAATCAAAGCACATACAACATTAATCGATTAAGTCTGCCATCTTATAGAGTTGCAACTCATGGTGCCCCAAAACAATTACAATAGTGACATCAAAGATCACTGATGGCAGATCACCATGAAAAGTATAAAAATAAAAAAAGATTGAAATATTTAAAGAATTACCATAATTTGACACATAGACACAGAATGAGCAAATGCTAATGGAAAAATGGTGCCAATAAACTTGCTTGATGCAGGGTTACCGCAAACTTTCAATATGTAAAAAATGCAATTATCTGCAAAGTATAAAAAGTAAAGCATAATAAAATGAGGTACACCTGTAATTGTAAATTATTGAGCATTCCTTACATTCTCTGAATTGTGCTAAATGCTTTACACATATTACGTACTTTATTTTACGCACAGATGAAGAAATAGAGGCTCAAAGAACTTACGTCACTTGCATGGAATCCCAAAAGCTGGTAGGAGGCAGAGCTAAGATACAATATGGATTTATCTCATTTCCCAGTATATGATCATAAGACTCTTAATTAGGTACTACTTCCATAAGAACTAACTTGGTATCTTATTTTCAGAGAGTAAAAGAAAATGGAAGCCTTAAAGTAAAATAACTCCACAATGTGGCTTCAAAAAATAAAGGTCTTTTACAAGAGTACAACAGAATATGGTTTAATAGTGTCCAGAATGGATCCGTGACATAATCAGTAATACACTGTTTTAAATAATTCAGTTACCTTACTTCCAAAGTACCATGATGATCAAAAAATAATTTTCAGAAAATATATGCATATGTATATGCGTATATATGTGTGTATGTATACACATATACATAATTAGAATTCAATGTTCACAAAAGAGTTATTAATAATCGGAATGTGTAAACCTCTGAGAACCATCTGCAACTCTTACTAGTTACATCAGAAACACTAATTACATCAATTACTAGTGATATCTGAATTATTTCAAGTCATGCAGCTAAGGATACTGGGACACCACTAACCAGTCATTTGAAAGTTGGCTGTTCATATACCTGTAACTATCAACCCCTGCAGCTAGTCACTGAGTTACCACAATGGCATGACTCTGAGCTAAACAATTTTCTATATTAGGGGTTGACAAATGGTGGCCCGTGGGTCATACCCAGCCTGCTGCCTGTTTTTGCAAATAAAGTTTTATTGGAACATAGTCATGCATACTGATTTACTTACTGCTTATGACTACATCTGTACTACAGTGGTGGAGTTAAACAGCTGCTACAGGGACCACCACCCTCAGGGGTCAAAAATATTTACTATGCCGTCCTTTACAGAGAAAATTGTCAAGCCCTATTCTAGAACTGCATACACATTGCAAGGAGGACTTGAATTTTGTCATTTTTAATTTTTTTAAAAGATTTTATTTATTTACTTAACACAGAGAGAGGGAGAGGGAAAAACAGGCTCCCTGCTAGCAGGGAGCTCAACACAGTGCCAGATCCCAGGACCCTAGGATCATGACCTGAGCTGAAAGCAGACATTCAACCAACTGAGCCACCCAGGGGTCCCAACGACTTGAATTTTACAGGGAAACTCCAAAAACCCTAATTTTTTCCCCTCCCCTTTTGTAAATCATAGGTAAGGAAGCTAATATTTTATGAATACAGACTGAATTTCTAATGCTATAAAAAGAACATCATATCATACCTTAAACCAACCTTTGAAAATGAGGTAATGAACTGCTTATGAGGCCAGCTGCTCCAGAACAATTGAGAGTTCACGCGGATGCCTGGAGAGTCCTCTCCTGCTTTTCCAACTTTAAACTCTGTTTCTATTCGGCCTTTAAAAAAGGAGTTAATGAGCCGGAATCTTTTCATTTGTGCTCTTTGGGACAGCTGTCATTTGGAAGCTATGACACGAACGTTCTTTTTTAAAAGGTTCCTTAAAGCCTTTTAAGCCTTAAAACCTTCCGTAATAGTTTCCCTTTCATTGGTTTCTACAAACTATGTCTTGTTTCCTTCCCACTAAATCATGATGACCCTGTAGTCATATATAAATTAGACATGTTTGACCCTTAACAAGCATTCAAAGCACCATGTGGCTACTGAGGGACTTTGCTTACCCACAGGTCCTTTGAAAGATTAACTAGGCACTTGGCCTTCATTGGTTTGTACTTGGAATTACCGTATTTCATCTGTTTTTCGTAAGCAGCTTGGGCTCTGGATGACCCACTTTCACTAAAGAAGAATTTACTTAACATTAGAGCATATTGTATTTTTCCTGGTTCTGAATTAAACTCTAGGGCTAATGCCTTCATTTTCTACACACAGACTGATTACCCCAATCTTATCTGATTGGATAGAAAGAAGATATTTTGGATGTGAAATTCTTGTCTTGATCTTTTATCTTTAACTCTAGACTGCATAGGGAATCCCTGATCAAATTTCCAGCAGTTACATGCCGAGGACATATTAGGCATTAGGGTATACCACTGAGAAATACCTCTAATGGTCTGCCAGTTGCTGGATACATTTGGCTTGTGCTATTTAAATGAACTAGCCATGTTTCATTGTGCACCATAATGTTTCACTGTTGGCCTCACAAGCTTCAGATTTTTCAGATTTTCAACAAATTCAAGAGTAAAGATGTGAATGTGAACATATATAAGCAGTATTCACCCCAAGCCAGAACAGAATATATCGCCCTCAAAGGAAGAACACATTTTTGGTTGTAAAGAGACCATATGGCTACCAGAAAAGCAAAACAAACAACAACCCTTAGAATATTTTAAAATCAGCACAGGAAAGCTGTTGACAAGGGAAACAGGATTGCAGTGTGGGTGAGAGAATCCGAACTCTGAGTTAAGATCTTCCTAAGAACGACTCATTCATTGCTGCATGCTGTTCCACTTACAGGGAGAAGTTGCTTCCCCTCCCTACCCCAAAGTCCACATTGTCCCAAAGAGTGTTTGCATCAGCCCTCATATCTGTAAATTTCCCTTCTGGAATACCAATTCTATGTGCTGAAACTACTAAAATGCAAATAGAAATGCTTCCACTAACTCTACAGTTACATACATTTTGGTACGATTGCCTTAAGGTTTGTTGAAAATGCACTGAGTGTGTTCGATGCATGCTTTTTCTCTATCAAACAACCATCCAAGGAGAAGACCATGTCACCATGAGGTGGGGATCTGTTCCAGCAGTCAGCATGTGACTAACAAACCAGCTGGGAGTCGGGAACCCCAGGTCTTTTTCTCTACAACTCTCAGAAAAGATGCATTCTCTTTCCATGGAGAATGCCTAGCTGCTCACAGGTAAGCCTAGAGGTATAAGCATACTTGCTCCAGGAAGGCAGACCCTGCCTGACAATGAAGTCGGCACAGAGAGCAGAATTAGGAGACTCGTAAGATGAATCTCAAATGGCACCATTTGAGTCCAAGAGTGAAATGCTCCCTAAGGAAAGAGCTGCTGACTACTTCAGTTCGCTAATAAATTCACTTTTTGTTTAAGCCACTTAGAGATGCCACTTGCAGGATGGTAACAAATAAATATTTTTTGATTGATCAAAAGATAATAAACTCTTAGTATGATATATTTATTAGATATCAGAAATTTGAAGATATGTGTTATTTGATAGAAAAATGTTGATATATGAGGAGGGTAGAAGAAGAATCTGGAAGAGTAAGCAGAATCGATAGGCCTGAGTGGAATACAGAATGACCAGGCACACTGAAAGGAGAGGGTGGTGGGTCATGATGGGAGGGTCATTTCAAAAGGTAAGTGAGTGGACATGGAAGACGTATTTTTATGGATTTGACCACTATGGTTGGGGTTGAGACTGATTTAGCAAAATGGGAGTTCCACAGTTTTATGTAGGACTGAAGCTTAAACACTCCAGCAAAACTCTATCTCCACTCCTGTTACCTCTGTCATGAGCCAGGGTGTCTGATAAGTTAATATTTATTTCATATTTTTGACTTATTAACAAATACCTCTACCACTTATCAGAACTTCCTGATCACTTTGTGATCCAAGATCGAAACTTTCCAAACACTATCCTGAGCCACTCATAGCCTTACTCTCTAAGGATGAACAGGCAGGTCCTGAAGTGGCTAAACCCTTGAACAAGTCATTGTCAACTATGAAAAGCCACGAACAGCAACAGTGGGAATCACAACAGTCATGTGTGTTTTGTTCAAGTCATTTCACCCCCCTAAGACTGGTTACTCATCTGCAAAAGGGAGTAGAATATAGAGATAATATACTACATAGAGATTCATAGCAGAAAATTACGCTCAATATAAAATAATACCGAAAACTGTCTATGTAGCACCATAGTATAGAAGGTACTAAATAAATTATAGCTGCTATATTTTCTATAAACAAATTTTACATTTGTTTGCCAATTACATTTGCATTTGTCTGTAAATGCACATATTTAACACTGAAATTATTTTCCCCAAACAGAATGTATACATGAAAGTCTCTATAAAAGGAAAAGACTTGATTTTTCAGAATTCTTTATTATCGGCATTGTTGAAATCCTGGAGTTACAGAAGAAAAATGCATGGAATCATATCTAATTATTCCATCCTCTTAATCAGAGAATTTATTTATTATAAAGGAATTATCCACACTGGAATTACTGGATGGCACAGAATAAAATTGGATTTGAACAATAATTTGAGGCTATAGTTTTTTTTTTATGAAAAATAATATGCATAAATAAATGAGATTAATAATCTACTTAAATTATTACTTCTTTTACAGTCTGTTTATGTCCTAATTTCAAAATATATATATTTGATGCTACTTAAGAGTGCAATCATTAAAGGTCAGTGTACTTTTATAAAAGCTGAAAGGCTCTAAGACTTGCAAAAACTATTAGCCTCATCAGAAAGCTAGCATTTAGGAGACAGTGGGAAACCTAAAAAGTTGTTAAAGTACAGAAAGAAAATAGTGCCTATGCATAAAATATTCAGCAAGATAATAAGGTAATATGACACTGGCGAACTGTAAAAAGTGTATTTCAGAGTGAATATGGAAGAGAAGAACAAAAAATATTTCATTGGGCTTAAGACTTGTGACTTTATTCTGGGATGAATACAGTAAAAATCAATGAAGAAAAAAATTGAACAAAGATACAAAAGAGATACTATGTTTTTCTGATAACAGAAATGGAAACTAAATATAAAATCATTGCTTGTTATTGATGCCTCTTCTTCCTCTTTCTGAAACTGAAATAAAACTTGCAAACAGAAAAAGGCACAAAGAAGTTTACAATTATTTTTGACACCTATATAAATGGACTTGTATGGTATGCTTTCTTTCTCTCTCTCTTTTTTTTAATATTCTAAGTAGGCTCCACTCCCTGCATGGATCCCTTTTGGATTTCTCTTACAAAATATATGGTTATGAGATTTTTTTCCCCTATTGTTACATCTCATGGTAGTTTTCATTGCTGTATATGTATATACAGCACAAGTTTGGTATTAAAATAATATTGTTATAAACAGCCTGGAACAACCTTTTCTACTCTCTCTCTTTTTTTAAAATATACTCAGGAGTGGAGTTTCTGGGTAGAAGTTTTGTGGGTCTGGGACACCTGGATGGCTCAGTCGGTTAAGCGTCTGCCTTTGACTCAGTTCATGATCCCAGGGTTCTGGGATTGAGTCCCACATCAGGTTCCTTGCTCGGCGGGGACCCTGTTTCTCCCTGTGCCTGCTTGTGCTCTCTCTAACAAATAAATAAAGTCTTTAAAAAAAAAAAAAAGAAGAGGTTTTGTGGATCTTTACCTTTAGGTTTCCAAACTGGTTGTGCCAATTTACCCTACTATATGCCCTGCTTGGATATTCCCATGGGTCCATAACCCCATCAGTATTTAGGATTACCTTGTTTGTTTGTTTATTTTAATTTTAGCCATTTTTACATGTAATGACATCTCATTAGGTTCCTTTTTTATCGAAGTATAATTTTACATGCAATAAAATACACAGTATTCACTTTGATGGGTTTTGACAAATCTATCACCCCAAAATTATTCTCTTGCCTTTTCTATTCAATTCCACACTCCCCGGTAAACTATTACTGTCCTATTTTCTATTACTATCGTCCTCTTTTTGGACTTCAAATAAATGAAATCTTACTGCATATAATTATTTATGTATGACTTCTTTTGTTCAAAATTGTGTGGTTTTTAAAAGATTTTATTTTTATTTATTTATTTAAAAAGAGAGAGAGAGAGCACGAACAGGGAGAGGTGCAGAAGGAGAGGCAGAGAGGATCTCAAGCAGACTCCCTACTCCCTACAGAGCTCAATGCCGGGCTCGAACTCACAACCCTGAGATCATGACCTGAGCTGAAATCAAGATTCTGGTGCTTAACTTACTGAGCCACCCAGGTGGCCCCAAAATTGTGTGTTTAAAACTGTGTTTATAAGATTCATCATGACATGGCATGTATCAGTACTGTTCATTTCCTTTTTATTGTCAAGAAGTATTCCCCTGTACGAGTATACCACAAGTTGTTTACGCCATTCTCCTGCTGGTGAGCATCCAAGTTGTCTCAAATCAGGGGATATTTTGATGGCGCTGTGAAAACCATTTTTATAAATCTTTTTGTGGACATATGTTTTTATTGATTTTGTGCAAATACTTAAAATGGAATTCCTGGAGGGTGGGATGAAATGTATGTTCAACTTTATAAGAAACTACAAAATGGTGATTCAAAGTATTTGTACAATTTTACATTCTCATCAGCATTTATGAAAGTTACAGTTGCTGGGCGCCCGGGTGGCTCAGTCGTTAAACATCTGTCTTCAGCTCAGTTCATGATCCTAAGGTCCTGGGACCGAACCCTGCGTCAGACTCCCTGCTCAAGGGGGAACCTGCTTCTCACTCTCCCACTCCCCCTGCTTGTGTTCCCTCTCTCACTGTCTCTCTCTGTCAAATAAATAAATAGGATCTTGAAAGAAAGAAAGAAAGAAAGAAAGAAAGAAAGAAAGAAAGAAAGAAAGAAAGAAAGAAAGAAAGAAAGAAAAAGTTACAGTTGCTCCACAACCTTGCCAACAATTATCACTGTCACTCTTAACCATTTTCCATTCTAGTGGGTGTACAGTTGTATATAACTGTGCTTTTCTTGATTTATTTTATTGTATGACAGTTGATATATTATTGTGGTTTTTTTTATTGTGGTTTTTATTAATATTTCTCTGATGATTAGTACAGAGTTTTGGATTTTTTTTAATATTTGTGCTTATGAGTCATTCTTTCTTAAAAACATTTATTATTTATTTAATAGATCACCACCTTTGTCTCCCTCCCTCCCTAAAATTGGGATTTCATCTTATTTCCATGCTGAGTAATGAAACAATGACAAAACTAATCAGAATGAGGTACTTCAAAAGGAGAAGCTAACACAGCTCATTTTCTCTAAACAAGCAAAATATAAATATATTCACTCTAGAATGCACAATGGTTTAGTTACTAAAAACTTCAAATGAGACCTTGAAGGATGTAGGCAAATCCAGGGTGCGGTAGAGACAAGCTGAGATGCTGTGCAACTAGTGAAGGGCTCTTGGTGCTGCATCTCTTGGCCGCTTGCTGAATCATGACATGGGGGAAGATTTTACCTAATGCCATGTGGAGATGCAATAAGTGCTAAGTTGACTTAGGCGCCCAGGCTGTGCACAGCAACCAAAAGGCAGAAAAACACTAAACAGTGCTGAGAGCATCCACCCTAGGAAGTCCTTTATTTTCCAGGAGCTCTAAACTAGCATCACTCCCAGGGCTCACATAGCTGACGTTATCCTTTGTGTTCCATTTGGCACAGCAAGTGACAGTGTCTCCCCACCTGTGTTGGTGATGCAGCCCCTGGAAGTGGCTTTCACTGCCTCATCAATGAGGGCTTTGGTTCCTTGGGCAAAAGATTCACAATCAAATACGTCCATGGCTCCATTCCACATAATCTTCTAAGTCCAAGCAACTGCTTTAAGTACTTGTTCCTCTCAGGACTATAGTCCAAGCCCATCGAGCCTGCAGGTATGCCAGAAGGCACATTGGCTTAGCCAGTCTTGGCATTTTCATCAAACTTGTCAGCAGTGACAAAATCAACAGGTAAGGTAATCTTCACATGATTCTTCTTTGACAATCTTGGCCCAGTCCTCATCAAGCAGAGAAGTGCCAATCTCCGTGTTGTTGAGCACCTTAAGGAAAGTAAAAGCCACTCCACCACCAATAATCATCTCACTGACCTTGTCCAGCATATTATCAATCAGCTGGATCTTGTGCGCAACTTTAGCTCTGCCCAGGATGGCCAGGAAGGGTTGCTCTGAACTCTCCAAGGCCTTGGCAAAGTAGTTCAGCTCCTTCATAAAGAAACCTCCGGAGCTGTGGGCTTGGTGAGCAGTGCGCAAAGCATCATTGCCATAGACATCCTCTAGCTTGGAAAGTGAAGCTTGGAAGGCTTCTATTTTGGCTGGCTCAGATACAACCCTCTTCTCAGAAGTATCTCTTTCCTTCCCTTCTTCCTCCACATTAAAGCAAAGGCTCTCCAGCAGGATGATAGACCCAGCAGCTGGGTCAGCACAAGCTTTCTCCACTTTCAGGTCCGCACAGTCCTTCAAGAATGAAACATCCTTGCTCAGCAGAGATTTGAGTTCTACAGCAACTGGCTCCAGAGAGATCTTATCAGACATAGGGACACCATCAGGCCAGCCCAGATTTTAAACAACAACATTATTAGTCATATCTCCTTTTGCAAAGTATCTTTTCAAAAAAGTTTTGCCCTTTTTCCTGGGTTATTTGTCTTTATAAGATTGGTTTGTGGAGTTCTTTCAATATTCTGGATAAAAGCCTTTTGTCAGACTTACACATTTTATAAATTTTTGTTTAGTCTGTGGCTTGCTTATTCATTTTCTTAATGATTTCTGTTGATAGAAGTTTTCTTTTTAATATTGATGAAGTGCAGATTATCAATTTTTATAATGACTGGTACTTTTTTGTTTTGTTCAATAAATCTTTGCCTACTCGAGGTGACAAAGACAATTTCCTATGTTTTTCTCTAGAAGATTTAGGGTGGTAGAATTTATATTTAGGCCTTTGAAATATCTGGAAGCAATTTAACTTTAGTGTACGGAGTGACATACAATTGATCCAGCACTATTTGTTTGAAGTACTTCATTTCCTCTGAATGGATTTAATTTAGCACCTTGGCTGAAAATAAGTTGACTCTCTAGATAATTTACATCTGTATCTATATCTAAATCTAAACTCTGTATTTGGTTCTACAAATATATTTGTTATTGATATATTTGTTATTCCTTATACCAATACTACAGTCTTAATTAATGTAGCTTTATAATGGTTTTTAAAGGAAGGAATGTACATTTTTTCCATTTTGTTTATTGTAAAAATCCCCTTGTAATTCCATTTTAATTTTAGAACAGTTCATGAATTTCCTCAAAAAATCTTCTGGGATTTTGACTACAGAACTCTGGATGCTTTTAAGATTTACTATTTAACTTTTGTTTTCAATAATTTATGACATACCACAATATATTTTTCTTTGTATCTATGCTGCCTATATTTTACAGAATTTCTTCAATCTTAGCCTTGAATTCACTAATCAGTTTTTAAAAATTCTCAGTCACAATCTTTGCAAATATTGCTTTTGCCTAAGTAACTCTCCTCCAATTCTAAGAATTCAATTACATATTTTTAAAATGTTTATACTATATTCAAATTATCTGTTATGTTCTCAGGTTCTCCATATTTCTGGAGTTCCTTGCTTCAGTTTGACCATTTTCTTTTTTTTAAACATTTTCTTTTGACCTATCTTCTAACTCACTTATTCTTTCTTCAGCTACGTTTAATCTGATGCTTAAACTCAACCACTCAGTTTAATAAGATCTCAATTACTGAAATCTTCAATTATTTTAAGTTCTAGAATTTTCAAATTTCAAATTTTCCTGTTCTCTGCTAAAATCTTCCATCCTGTCACTTAATTTCTGGGTATATTAATTAATTTAAAAGTTATGTACTTTTTCTAAAACTTATGTACTTTTTAATATGTGATTATTTTCTTGATAAATCTCAGTTGTCTGCTTTTTCTCTTGGGTTGGCCAATTCTTAACTTTAGTGCCTGATTACTCTGTATTGCTTAACTACATTATATATCATTAAGTAGCAAATTTGTATCAATCAGTTGAAGCTTTAGCTAATGTCATCTTTTTCCAGAGAGGAATTATTTCTGTTATTGTTGAGCAGCTGGTGCATCATCATAATCGAGTCAGGAATTGAGGGGATTTTAAACTGGGCATCAGTTATGAGAATTGGTCTAGTTCCCATGCATGTAGAATATAACAACTTTAGATATCAACGGAAAACTCAAGTTATTTATAAGAACCCTTAACTCCACATTTTTCCCAGCTACATGAAAGTGTCAATGTTTTTGCTCAGTGTCTGATCCTCTCATCAATGAGGTCTTTATCTAGCACTTATCATTACTTTTAATGTGAAAAGTAGCTCCGGGCACTGAAATAATCTTCCTTGCTGTTCCTCGTTTTCTGGTTCTTGGTTCTTTCAGTTCTGCATTGGTAGTTTGTTCCCATTGGTAGTTTTTTTGTGCATCTTAAAATAGGTATTTAAAAACATATTTTCCTAGCTTATTTAGTTGTTCTCAGCAAAAAGGCTGTTCTTAAGTGTCCTAGTTAGTCATTGCTAGAAAAAGAATTTCTTTATCATCTCTCTTTAAAAGTAGACTTTTTACAAGTTACTCAACCAGCTTTAAAAATATATATTAAAATATCATTCTCTCTGATAAATTTAGAAGAGGCAAGGTTTTCTTTATTTAGATTCAGTTAATTTACATCTAGAATCTTTAGTTGGGATATGTCAATATTTAATTGGTAATTATGGACATTGCTTGATGATAAGGAACATGTGACTGATAAGTATGACTTATTGAGAATAAAAGAAGATGCTATGATTAAATTATGCTTGGGTTTACCCCTGAAATGTATATGCACAAAGTATACCCAAACCAGTATAGCAAAGGCCGAAAAAACTGAACTGAAATTTAAACCACCACCCATAAAAGATAGACTTTAGAGTTTGAACATAACTGGACTGAGTCCCTCCTAAGACAAAACCATCCATATCCCCAGGAGGACTATAATAGCAAACTGAATTTATAGGACATAATATCAACATAAAACCCAAAATTAATTGACATGGAAAGTCCTAAGAAGTGTGACTCACTCACTCCCTTCCTTCTCTTTCTTTCTTTCTTTCTTTCTTTCTTTCTTTCTTTCTTTCTTTCTTTCTTTCTTTCTTTCTTTCTTTTCTTTCTTTCCTTTTCTTTCTCTCTCTCTCTTTCTTTCTTTCTTTTTTCTTTCTTTCTTCTTTGTTTCTTTCTTTCAAGGAAAGAGCATGAGTGTGTGTGAGCAGAGGGGAGGATGGGCAGGGAGGGCCAGAGAGAAATGGGGAGAGAGAATCTTAAGCAGATTCCATGCCCAGTGTGGAGCCTGATGCAAAGCTTGATTTCACAACCTCGAGATCATGTCCTGAGCCGAAATCAAGAGTTTTGGCTCAGGACAACTGAGCTATCCAGGTACCCTAAAATATGACCCATTTTTAAGAAAAGAGACAACAGATACAAAGACCAAGAAGACCCACAATTTGAGATTATCATGACAAGGACTTAACAGTAACTATTGTGGGATGCCTGGGAGGCTCAGTCGGTTAAGCATTTGCCTCCAGCTCGGGTCATGATCCCAGGGGCCTGGGATCAAGTCCTGCATTGGGCTCCCTGCTCAACGGAGAGCCTGCTTCTCCTTCTCCCTCTGCCTGTCTCTCCCCCTGCCTGTGCTCAATCTCTCTTTCTCTGACAAATTACTAAGTTAAAAAAAAAAAAAACAACAGTAACTATTGTAACTAATACTATGTGTCATAACTTTTTATAACAAATACATATAGAATGAATACAGAGAGAGAAAATATCAGCTCAGAAATAAAAATATAAAAAATAACTAAATGAAGTTTTAAAACTGAAAAGTACAATATCCTAAATAAAAGGTTCACTGGATGGGCCCAATAACAGAATATATGTAACAGAGGAAGGTGTCTGTAAACTCAAAGGCAGATTAATAAAAATTATTCAAACTCAAGAAAACAGAAAAAAAAGACTGATTCAAAAATTAAACAAGACTCAGGCATAAATGAAACAATCTTAAAATATGTAAAGTAAGTGGTGTTGGATTCCCAGGAGGAGAAGATAAAGAGATTAGGCACAAATGGATTTAAAAAGAAAAACATTTGAAAGTATCCTAAATTAAAAAAAAAAAAAAGAAAGAAAAAAATAAAGTATCCTAAATTTGATGGGAAACATAAATTATAGAATCTAGAAGCCCGGTAAATTCGAAACAGGATAAATTCTAAGAAAATCATGCAAACTGCAAAATCCAAATATTTCAAACAAAACTAAACACATTACATGGAGAGGGATAACAAAATTTACTAAGAAGAGTTAGTAAAATGACATTGGCAAAGTACTGACAGGAAAAACAAGAACAGAATAACTTTCAACCCTGATTACATACCCAACAAAAATATCCGTCAAGAATAAAAGATAAATAAGAGAATCAAGGAATCAATTCAAGTCAAGGAACAGTGAAGACAATTTATTCCCAGCCAATCTAACCTACAAGAAAAAAAATTAAGAAATAAATTTTTAAAAATTTAAAAATTTTAAAAATTTCTTAAGAAATCTTCAGAATGAAGGAAATTGACATTGGAGGGAAAACTGAATCTTTAGGAATGAAGGAAGAGAGTGGGAAAATTTTAACAAAATGCATTAAAAAATCCAACTGGCTGATTTTGATAGCTAGATGCAAATATCAAAGCTTTAAATTAGATGTTTGCCCCTGATTATTGAGATGAGTCAAATGTGTTGTGTCACCCAGATGCTTCCATTTAGAACAAAAATACTCATTTCTCCGGTTGCCAGGACTTGTTGGCTACTAAAGGTTCATAGGTGAGACCTGGTCAAGAAATGCCCTCATTCAAGAGGAGCTGCCTCATCCACCTTGTGCCTCATTTCCAGGGACTATTCACATTCAGTGACTGGTCTATGTTGGGGTGTAAAAGCCCATTTGCCTTTTCTCAGTTTGGGACCCTGAAAGGTCATTGCACTCATTCAACTCTCCATAAAATCAGCTGATAGCCTTTGTTCTAACCACACCACAATACAAACTCTTCCCTCTGCATGATCTTATTTCATCACTCCCTTGTACATGTGGTTCCACAGGGCCTTCTCCAACAAACTTAGTGCATGCAAATCCCTGTTTCCAGTCTGTTTCCTGGGTAACCTGACCTAAAAGAGTTTAACATATACAAGAACCCTTGTAAAGCTGAATCCTTTGAAAAAAACTGTGAAAGATGAGGGGGCGAGGAAAGAACAAGCATCACAGTAATTTTCAGTTGAAGATAATTATTTAGATTGCTTTTCTCAGTATGACTGGCTAAATAAAACACATTCATGGAACCCTGTTGAAAGGGAAATGATAGTGTTGAGACTTGCTTTCTATCTAAACTCCATCAACTCTAAGATCTTGTATGGGTTCAATCTACCACTGGTCTGCAATGCCAAAGATAAAATAAATAGAACACAATTAGAAAATGAAAAAAATGAGAATTGTTCTCTTAAGCCTTAAAGTGTGTAGAGTAATAGAGGCTAAGTTATCACAAGGAGCCACAGCTATTCACTGGCATTCAAAGCAAATAGACCAAATCTTCTTTTAAAGGCAATGACAGATTCATGCTGAAAAAAAATTTTCAAAAAAAAAAAATCACATAAACCCTCTCAATCACTCTCAAACATTGAGGATTAAAGGTGTTTTGGTTGAGCTTTTTGCTTATTTCAACTGTTTGAAAAAATTATGTATTTTTAAAAGATTTTATTTATTTGAGAGAGAGTGTAAAAGCAAGGGTGGTGGGGTGGGGAAGGGAGAGAGAGGAAACAGATTCCCCACTGAGCAGGGAGCCTGATTCGGGGCTCAATCCCAGGACTCTGAGATCATGACCTGAGCTGAAGGCGGACACTTAACCGACTGAACCACCCAGGTGCCCCAATTCCAGTCATTCTTAAAAATCCCTTTCATTATGGAACTAGTGTTGAGTGTACACTATTGTATATAGTATCTCATTTATATTTTTGTTATTACCCATACAGTATTTATTGTAGAATTTTTGAAAAATACAGTGGTGTCCAGGTGGCTTAGTCAGTTAAGTTTCGAACACTTGATTTCAGCTCAGGTCATGATTTCAGGGTGCTGAGACCAAGTCCTGGGTTGGGCTCCACATTGGACATGGAGTCTGCTTAAGATTTTCTCTCTCCCTCTGCCCCTCTCCACCCACCCCCGTCTCTCTTAACAACAACAACAACAACAACAAAGAAAACAACAAGAAACAAAAACAGAGAAGCAGAAATTGGATAACAGATCCAATTTAGGTTATCCTAAATACCAAGATAGACATTGAAGGAGTTATGGTTTTTGTTGCCTTCATAGTAGTCCTTCCTCCCAAAGAACATACTATTTTTCTTCCTCCAGGAAACTCCAAGCCCTCCCTCCCCAAATGCAATATAAGTGTGGTTATGACTTACCCTATCCTTTACTTAAAAAAAAGTAAGGTGCTTATTTCAGGCCCAAATAATCAAATCCCCATACGGTTGGTTCAGGGATAGTACACGCATCAAGACAGGACAATGGATGTTGGGGTATTGGAGGCAGCAATTAAGAAAGATTTTTTTTTTTCCTACCTGGGAATGCTAAACTGGTAGGAAATGTTTTTGCATGTGGCCATGTTGATCACCATATGTGGTGGTCCTTTCTGAAACTAAAGCTAACACAAACAAAAGCAAACACAAAATAAAACTAAAACCTTAGAGCTCACAACATCTAAGCCTTTGAATTCAGCTGTACCTGAATCTCTTTTGAACTTTTCTTTGTGTAAGTTAATATAGTCCCTTTTTTCTTAAGCATACTTGAATTTTGTTTGCATTACTTACAACTGAAAGAGCTTCAATAATATATAACTGTTCATACTGCTGATTATTTCCTCCTGACTATGTTTAAATAGATGTACACAGTTTAAGAGATAATAAGAAGACAACAAAATTGGGAAATATTTCATTTTCTCTCTATAAAACTACCCAGCAGAGCAGGCAAGGTAAATATTATTAATCATATTTTACAGACAAACTAGGGAACAAGGGACAAAGTCAAAGTTTGAATTGAAACCCATGTCTTGTTAACATTTGGTATTTTTTTTTTAAGGATTTTATTTATTTATTTGAGACAGAGAGAGCAGGAGCAGGGGGAGGGGCAGAGGGAGAAACAGACTAAGGAATGCTTAAACTAAATCCTGAGGATTAGCTGGCTTAAAAGGGAGGGAAAAATGGTCCAAATTGAGGCAACAGCATATCCAAAGATCCTGGGAAGTTGGGAGGGTGTATGAAGCATGCATAAGACCATGAGATGCTCTCCAGGTCTCACCTAGTTAGAACAAATGGTACTATGACTAAAGGTATGTCTGGCTTTGGGTTTTTGTTTTTGTTTTTTTCCCAAAACTGAGATTTATAAGATTAGGTGTTATTTGTTTAAAATGGACTTACTCTATTCTCTCCCAACACATAAGCAAAGATTTTTTTCCACACAAATTCGCTTTCTATTGTTTTAAAAACACACACAGAGAAAGACATTTTGCAGAAGAATATAAATGAATTAATATTCTTTTTCTTTGCAATATGTAACCTTTCTCTTGCTTCAATTTAAGCTATTTTAAGATAATACCTTTTCTGTGCTAATCTTTCCTAGAATTATACAATTTAGAAGTGAAAGAGATCTTAAAAATATTCTAAAATAATCCTTTGCTTTTAAGGATAGAGAAACTAACCCCTCTCCCTCAATGTGATTTATACAAGGGCACCCAGGGAAAATAGCACAGTGATTAGTTATTTCTCAAAAAACAATTTTTGCCAAACTAAATCCTGATTTCTATATCCAACCATTATCTTGTCAATCTTTTAATCCTTTCATTGACTCTCCACTTTTCCTATATCTGTTAAGCTGTAAAGCTCAAAATGTGTCACAGAGTACCTAATGACAGTATACTGAAATAAAACACAGTAGCTTAGATTCCTGCAGTTTTTCATGTTATATTCCTAAAATATTTGTGCCTGAATGTTGAGTGTGTTTGATATCGCTAACTGAATAACCTTATAAATTTTGTACAGATATGTAAAACGCTGTCATAATCCTACTATAATTGATTTTGTATATTATGAAGTATGGGTTTTTCAAATAATCTATTTTTTAATAGGAAAAAGAGTCCAGTTCTTTTGAGAAGAGATCATAGATAAGATAGCAATAAAGAATTGATATTTGCAGCTACAGAGTGCAAACCATCTGTTATTAAAGTAATTATTGAAATATTTCTTTGACATAAGTTAAATATTTCAAAATAAATTGCCTAATAATAGATTTATTGAGAGCCTCAGAATTCACATTGGTTGTAAATTTATTCAACCATTTTCTTTTTTTTAAAGATTTATTTATTTATTTTAGAGAGTGGGGGGCAGGGGCAGAGGTAGAGGGAGAGACTCCCAAGTATATTCTGTACTGAGTGTGGAGCCAGAGGCAGGACTTGACCCCATAACCCTAAGATCACAACCTGAGCCCAAACTGAGTTGGGCATTTAAACGACTGTGCCACCCAGGCACCCCTTCTCTTGCTTTTAAATCCTTTGCAAAATCAATTTTAAGGTTTAAATCTGCCTTTTTATCATCTTTCCTTTATTTTCTTTTTTTGTTAATGGAATGGATGAAAAATTCTGAGCAATTATAAATGGAAGTATCCTCCATCTATCATGAAATAATTATGTCCAGAAAAATAATGGTTTTGAATAAAGTGTCACATAAGAGATAAACATAAAAAACAAGCAGTTGCTTCTTCATTATTGTACAATTAGTATATTTATATTAATTATATCAATTAATATATTTAATATAAGCATATAATAAAAATTAAAGAGTATAAAAATATATAATGAAAAGCAATCATCCTCCCAGTTTCACTATTTATATCATTATTTTTATTTTTATTCTTTCATAAATTTGAACAATATTTTTACAGTTCATATTCTTGTGCCATCACGCCCAGTCAATATGATGGTTCTGTCCAGGTAAGCCCTTCTATTTCATTTTCTCCCACTACTTTTCACCTCCTACATTTTCTCAAGTATCTGTTTGCATATTTTTTTTTAATATTTTATTTATTTATTTGACAGAGAAAGAGAGCACAAGCAGAGGGAGAAGCAGACTCCCCACTGAGCAGGGAGCCCGATGCGGGGCTCGATCCCAGGACCCTGGGACCATGACCTGAGCCAAAGACAGACGCTTAATGACTGAGCCATCCAGGTGTCCCCTTTGTTTGCATATTTTTAACGTACATTACATTCTATATTCATAATCTTTACCTGAGCTTTTGCATAGATTTATTAACAAAGTTGAAAATCAAGAAGCTGTATCAACATTAATATGAATGTCTTAAGCTCTTTTAAGGATTTACCAGATAGAGAGCTTTCTATTTTAGTGGTCCAATATTATGATCCCCAAGTAGCTCTGAGAACAATATTCCTAGGTAAACAGAATAGCTTTTCTTATACTCCTTTACTTCAAACCATTCCGTGTATCACTTTGCTTCATACTTGCTTGGATCATGAATTTCCCACACAAAATCTGATTTTGCCTGGCCACTGTAATTGTCTTTCTTTTCTCTTCTTGACCAAAAACACCAAAACAATTACAAGCTTCACTCCAATTTATCATATATATGTGTATATATATGGACAAAAATATCATATACTATATAAGGCCTTTTCCTGCAAATATATAAATTCCAAAGTGCTATAATCTGCTCTAATTTAAGATGAGAGTCACCTGGTCAAACGCTATTAACCCAGAACTTCTCAACTCTCCTAGGTTAAATCCGTATGTTCTGGATCTCACGAGTTTGGTTCCCTTGGTTTTCTTCCTCATTTTGCTAGTGTGTTTCAAGAAAATTCTATGACACAGAAATGGTTAATGTTAAGAGTCTTGAATATTTTAAATGTTCCCAACCAACTGATATTTTGGGTGGGTATAGAATTCTAGATTCTATATAAATTTTTTTTCTCAGAGTTTTAAACGCATTGCTTCATTAACTTTTATCATTCCATGTTCGAATAATAATTTTCTTTACTTTGTACATATCTTGTCTTTTGGTATTTTTAACTTAATAATTTTAGGATCTTCTTATCATTAATGGTATCGCATGTGACTTGGTGTAGTTCTTTCCACATTCATCATGAACGCTTTCATTTTAAAAACATAATTCCTTTACTCTCTGGAAGATTATCTTATGCAATTTCTTTGATGATTTTTTCTTCCTTGTTTTCTTAACTCTCCCTCTAGGGCCATAATTCAGATAATCAATGTCTTATAATATTTTTCTGTTACCTTCCAAATAAGCTACCTACACTCAAATCCTGTCTCAAGTTCTGGTTCTGGAGGAAACCAAATCAAGACATCATGTAACACAAAAACAGACTTTAAATTATATATTAAAGTACATTAAAATAATAAATAAAAATTAGACTTTGGGGCAAGTGAGAATGAAGTAATATATTTGTATGTTGAAGTAATGATTTCATTTCAGTTTTCACCTGAAACTGTACGGATTCTTTTACTTTTCTGAAAACAAGGGTTAGTATCGAAAATATACATGGAACTTATAAAATTCAACACCCCAAGACCAAATAATCCAATTAAAAATAGGCAGAAGACATGAAAAGACATTTTCCCAAAGAAGATATAAGTCTTCTTTGAAGACATATGTGTCAACAGACACATGAAAAGATGCTCAACACCACTGATCATCAGGGATATACAAATCAAAACTACAGTGAGATATCACCTTCCACCTGTGAGAATGACTAAAATTAACAACACAAGAATCAATAGGTGTTGATGAGGATGTGGAGAAAGGGGAACCCTCTTGCACTGTTAATGGGAATGCAAACTTGTGCAGGCATTCTGGAAAACAGTATGGAGATTCCTCGGAAAGTTAAAAATAGAACTACCCCATGGTCTAACAATTGTACTACTATATATTTACCCAAAAAATACAAAAATACTAATTCAAAGGGATACATGCACCCCAATGTTAATAGCAGCATTATCTACAATAGCCAAACTATGGAAAACAACCTAAGTGTCCATTAACTGATGAATGGATAAAGAAGATGTAGGGTGTGTATATGTATGTGTGTGTGTGTGTGTGTGTGTTTCTGTGTGTGTGTATATATAACTTAGCCATAAAAAAGAATGCAACCTTGCCATTTGCAACAACATACATGGAGCTAGAAAGTATAATGTTTAGTGAAATAAGTCAATCAGAGAAAAATGAATACTATATTATTTCACTTCTATGTAGAATTTAAGAAACAAAACAAACGAACAAATGGGAAAAAAAGAGACAAATTAAGAAACAGATGCTTAATTAAAGAGAACAAATTGATGGTTACCAGAGGGGAGGGGGTGGAGGGTAGGATTAAATAGGTGATGGGGATTAAAGAGTACATTGTCATGATGAGCACCAGGTAATGTACAGAATTACTGAATTGCTATATTGTAAACCTGAAAATAATATAACACTGTATGGTAACTAACTGGAACTAAAATAAAAACTTAGAAAAAATCATTTCACAGAAATCTCTGGGTCTAGATTCTTTCACTTGTGAGTTCTATCAAACATTTAGGATAGAAATAATACTAATCTTAGACAACTCTTTTAAATTAAAAGTAAGAAGGAACATAACTCAACTTGATTTATGAAATCAGCATAATTCTGATATCAAAACCTGACAAAGTAAAGATAAACTAGTTATCACTCATGATCATAAATACAAGAAGCTTAAGGCAATACTAATAAATAACATCTAATAATATATGAAAAAACAATATATCATAAACATGTAGAGTTTATTCCAAGAATACAAGGTTAATTTAACATCAGAAAATTAATCAGTGTAAATTACACTGATAAAAGGAGATAGAGAAACATAACATCATTATAATATTATAATGATAAAAAGTTTTTCGAGAAAATATAAACAGAAGGGAAAGTCTTCAATCTGACAAAAAGAATTGATAAAAAAAAAAAACCCTAAACCTCTTTAATGTAAAACATTGAAGGCTTTGCCCCTAACATAACAAACAAGACAAGGATATCTTCTCCCACCACTTCTATTCAACATTGTACTAGAAGTCTAGCCACTAAAATGAAACAAGAAAAAGAAATAAAAGAAGAAGGGAAAACTAAGATTTTTTTATTATTTATATATGACCTAATATGTACACAGAAAACACTAACAATTAAAAAAAATATTGGAATTAGTGAATTTAGCAAGGCCAAGGGCTATAAAGTCAATAATCAAAGTTCAATCATAGGTGTATATCTTATTAGTGAGCAACTGGAAAACAAAATTGTAACATACATTGGCTTGTCTGAATATCAGATACCTAGGTATAAATTGAGTACTATCTCTACACCGCAAACTATAAACTGCTGTTCAGAAAAACCAAAGATGATCTAAATAAATGGAGAAATGTACCATAATATGGATTAAAAGACATCATTTTCTGTTCTCACCAAAACCAACAACTGACTGAACTAAATCCCAATCAAAATCATAGCAGGATTTTTAAAGAAGCTGACAAGCTGGTTCTAAAATTTATTATGAAATGCTAACAATATGATATACCCAAAGCAATCTTAAAAGAGAACAATGTTGACTTTTACCACTGAATTTCAAGGCTGTGTATGAAGATTTAGTAATGAGGATACTGTTCTATTGGTGTAAGTAAATAGATCAATGTAACATAATAACGAGTACAGAGATACCCACACATATTTTGCCAACTAATTGACAAAGCTCCAAATCCTTTCCGTAAGAAAAGGATAATCTTTTAATGAATACTCTTGGAAAAGCTGGATATCTGTAAGAAAAACAATGAGCATCGACCACTACCTTACACATCCAAATTAAGAACCACAAATCAAATGTGAAATTTAGAGGGATAAAGTCTCTTGGAAGTATTTTTATGATCTCTAAGACACATAAAACACTAACCATAAGTGTCTTTTAACATGGATAAATTGGACTTCATCAAAATACACCATTAAGAAAATAAAAATGGAAGGTGGATATGGTAAGTGCTGCGTAATGTGTAAGCCTGAGGATCCACAGACATGTACCCTGGGGCAAATAATACATTATGTGTTAATTAACAAATAAAAAAATAAAAAAATAAAAGAGAAAAAAAAAAGGAAGGTGGAGATATGGATATTTATTTGCAATAGATACAACAGACAAAGAACTCATATATACAATATCTATTTTTTAAACTGCTATAAATCAATAAAAAGAAAAATAACAAAAAAGGTGCATATATTTGAATAGCTATTTCACAATAGCAGATGTACAAATGGTTAATGAGCAAGTGAATAAAACGGTCAACACCATCAGTCATCAAGCAGATGCAAACTGAAACCAGAATTAGATTCCATTTTATATATACTTAAATAGTTAAATTTTAAATGGCTGACAATAACAAAGGTTGGTAAGCAGGCGGAGTAACTATAGCTTTCATACACTGCTGATGGGAACATAAAATAACAAGTTAGGATACATGTTTGGCAGTTTCTTAGAAAGCTAAATACATCAGCACCCAATGACCCAAAAACTCCACACTGAGATCTTCACTCAGGAGACATGAAGACATATCCAAAAATAATTTGTCTAAGAATGTTCTTAGTAGGGGCCCCTGAGTGGCTCTGTCGGTTGAGCAGCTGCCTTCGGCTCCGGTCATGATCTCAGGGTCCTGGGATGGAGCCACCTCCCCACACCACCACCCAGCCCCTTACCCCCAATAGGGCTCTCTGCTCAGCAGGGAGCCTGCTTCTCCTTCTTCCTCTGCCCCTCCCCCTGCTTGTGCACTCTCTCTCTTTCTCTGTCAAATAAATAAATAAAATCTCTAAAAAAAAAAAAAAGAATGTTCTTAGCAGACTTATATACAATAGCCAAAAACTAAAAACAACCCAAATGTGGATCGTCAATAGAATGGTATAAACAACGTGCGGCATAGTCATACAATGTAATGCTAGTCAGCAATAAAAGGAACAAGGATTGATATATGCAACAACATGGAAGAATTGCAACATTATGGGGCATGATAGAAGCCAGACACAAGAGAATACATATTCTAAGTCATTTCTATGAAGTCACAGGACTGGCACAAGTAATCTTTGGCAACAGAAATCAGGCTGTGTGGACTCTGTGAGGAAATGGACTAGAAAGGGGCAAGAGGAAAATCATAAAATTCTTTGCCTTGTTTTTGGGTGTATACAACTGTTAGAATGCATCCAAATGAACATTTGACATCTGTGCCTTTCTTTATTGCATATGAACTAAAACTCGATTCTAAAATGTGAATGGGATTCTTTCACAAATGTTCAAGAAGTGTTATTTTTTAAAAATTCTATTATTAATTTTATTTAAACATACAGATTGGTTTTCCTCTTAAAAAACATTTTTAGTACTTCAGCAACAAAATGCCCTGCCTGGAATAAAGTGCTATTATGATTCTGCCAGAGAGAAAATACTGTTATCATTGTGTCTCCTTAAATATTATTATATGGATAGATGATTTTATAGAGATGAAATTACCCATGTCTTTAGTACTAATTCTGACAGCCACAACAATACAAGTAATTGTATCTATCATTGCTGTAAGTGCTTGGGTAAGTATTAGGCACTTGATCTGTTATCTCTGGTAGTTCTCACAGTCTTATTTTGCCAATGAGGAAAATAAGCTCAAAGCAGCAGTTATATAAGTTCTCCAGGGTCACATGGAATATACTGTGAGCTGGTTTCTGAAAGGAGATCTAATTGCACAGGCATTATTCTGTCCAGTATAGGACACTGGCACTTAATTGGACACTTGACATAATTTCTTTGATATTAAAAAACTCTTATTGACTTTTTAAATTGTTACACATTAGCGTATCAGACAGAGTTTAATCAGAGATGAAAAACCACTAGGGCATTACACACACACACACACCCACATACACATGCACACTTATACATACATATAACAATTATCCAATATAAAATTATATTAACATATTATAAAAGTACATATGCATCTAGTAACAACAATTACATATAATGGGAATTTCATACAATAGAAATGATATAGTAACAATGATAATATCTCAAGGGATTTAACCTTACTCAACTGTGGGAGCTGGGTAAGTAATCTGCATAAGGCTGTTATCTTGATGTCTGATGCAGGAAGTTTAGAAAGGAAGACTGTAAAATGGGAGAAATCTGGCAAGCTGAGACCCCTAAGGGTGAGCTAAAGCCTGGAGGACTGGGAGTAAGCTGGCACCAATTCTTGTTGACTTTGATCTTGACGATGTAAGTGTCCAGCAGAAGCCAGGACCCTCCACCATGGAGCTAAACATATACATATAGCCCAGAGTAGGAGTACATGAAGGAGGATCAAGGAAAGGAAGAGCAACTGTAGGCCCTTGTGCCATCTCAGGATAAGAGGTGATGGAGCAAATAAGTGATAATATGTCAAAATGGCTGCTGCTTTTCCTCTGTCCCTCGGCTCGCCCATAAGAACTTCACTTATGGTGCACATGAACTGGAAACATGTAAGAAAGGGAATTATGAGAGATGTGGTTTTATTTTAGCCAAGTTGACACATTATAGAGCCACCATGAGCCATGTGCACATGAATTCTGCCTATAATCAAGTCTAGCCAATTAAAACATAGTATGGAATTAAAGACAGCATCTTCCAGAGTGTTATATCTTGCTTTATTATTGTCTAGCAGTATGACCCTGGACAAGTTACTGGAGGTCTCTGAGACTGAAAATCATCATATAGAAAATGAAGATAATAACTACCTATAATTAACACTTCTGTTAAGAGTAAAAGAGAGGAGATTTTTAAAAAATCAACGTAGAATAGATCTTGGCACATGACAAGCAATGTCTATTGTTAATATAGAATGAACAAACTCTCAAATCACATAAGTAGAATCCTATTTTTTTAGTTTAACTGGTTAACTTAAAAAAATTTACAGTATCTTGTAATTGGGAACCAGTAAATTACAATAGAACATACTTCTGTAGACTTATCTTATGTATATAAATTTAAATATAAATACATGTGTTTATAAAATTGTATATTTCAGTAAAAGTTCAGTTTGAAATAGGTATATATCAAGTAAGTCACAGTGCTAATAAATCCGATTTAATAGAAGAATCTGTCTAAAAATAGTCTATCACATGAAGGCTTCTCTACAGGATTTATAATGGGAGTAGGGCTTTGTGTGCTTTATATATATAACACTGTTATACAAGCAGAGTTTTTCTGATCTCAGTCTCCTTAATCACCTTCTATAATAAAAACAGTTGTTTGTGGGCTGATATATAGTATTTTAGATAAAGAGGGGTAAGAATGCTCTGCTGAGCTACAGTTAAATTATTTAGTATTCTTTTTGAGAAATAGAGGGAGAGTGCATCACTTCTTTATTATCTACAGTCTGCATCTCCAACCACAACTGCTATAAAAACATACCTGATATTCCATGCAACCTAACTGTGTAAGCAAAAAGTGCCTGCTCAAATGTGTAATGGTTCACGAGAAGGAGATCCACCTTCATTTAACTAGATCCAAATACATTTATCAATGCAGAAAATTCTAAGGACCTAAAAAAAAGGCTAAGAAAAGTAATGTGAGTTCAGCAGGGCTCAAAGTACAAGGTCAATATGCAGGTCAATTATATTTCTATGTACTAACAAACACCAGCTCAAACTTTAAGTATGTATTTAAAAAACATTTATTGAGGACTTTAAAACTAAAATGCTTAGAAATAAATTTGACAAAACATGTTCAAGATGTGTACACTGAAACTACAAAATACCGCTGAGAATAATTACAGAAAACCTATAAATCAAACCATGTTCATGGCAGCACCAGGGTGGCACAGTAGGTTAAGTGTCTGACTCTTGGTTTCCACTCAGTCATGATCTCAGAGTCGTGAGATAGAACCCTGTGTCAGGCTCTGTGCACTGAGCGTGAAGTCTGCTTGAGATTCTCTCTCCCTCACCCTCTCCCTCTGCCCCTCCCTGCCACTCTCTATTTCTCTAAAATAAATATATCTTTAAAAATAAAAAAAACCCATGTTCATGGATCACAACACTAAATATTATTAAGAGGACTCTCGCCAATATGGTCTATAGATTCAACTCTAAATCAATCAAAATCCCTGCAGGATTTCCGTGGAACTTGACAAAATGATTCTAAATATTATATAGAAATGTAAAAATCATTGCTAAAACAGTTTTGAAAATGAGTAAGTTTTGAAAAACTTAAACTAGCTGGTTTTGAAACTTACTATAAAGCTATAGTAATCAATAAATTAGAATTGATCATGTCGATTTATGATGATCAATAGCACAGAGAGTCTGGAAATAGATCCACCCTCATACAGTCATTTGATTTTCCCCAAAAGTGCCAAGGTTATTCAGTTTGGAAAGAATAGTCTGACAAATGGTGTGGAAGCTACTGGATATCCGTAAACAAAAAAATTAACCTTGATCCTTAACTCACAAGATAAAACAAATATTAACTTGCAATTGACTATAACTAAAATATTATAGGTGAAAATAGAAAATTCCAAAAGAAAACACAGTAGAAAATGTTTATGACCTTGGGGTAGGCAAATATTTCTTAGTTTGGATATGCTAAGTACAAACTTTAAGTATAAAATAGTAAATTGGATTCATCAAAATTAAAATATTTTCCTCTTGAAAAGGCACTTTTTAAAAAGAAAAGACAAGTCACAGAATGGGATAGGGATAGAATATATGCAAATCATATATGATAAAGGACTTGTATCTAAAATTTAAAAGGATTCTTAAAACTCAATAAGAAGATAAACAACTCATTTTTAAAATACGAGCAACAAATTTGAATACACAAACAAAATAAGATGTAAAAATGGCAGATAAGCATCTCAGAATATGTTTAACATTATTAGTCATTAGTGAAATTCAAAATAAAACCACAATGTGATACTACTATACACCCACTAAATTTGCTAAAATCTTTAAAAGAATGACAATATCAAGTGTTGCTGAGAATATGGAACCACTGAAACTCTCATGTGTCGCTTCTGAAAATGCAAGATGATATAGCCACTCTGAAAAACAGTCTGGAAATATACTAAAATGTAAAATATACATTTTCCTAACAATTAAGAATTTTACTCCTACATATTTACCCAAGAGAAAATAAAATGTATGTTAATACAAACACTTGCACACACTTGTTCATTGTAGCTTTGCTCTTAATAGCTAAAACTAAAAGGAATCTGCCTCTCAAATGGTGAATAGACACGTGTGTGATATGTACAAATATGCTGTCACTTGGAAATTCACTAAAACAAGATAAGTACTTTGTGTTCTCCCCATGGAATGTAGTAGAATGTTAAAAAGCATAGCTGTCTAGTAGGATAAACCTGAATTTGAATCTGTTGCTATGCCCTTTACAGACTGTGAAATCCTGGTATGTCCACCTACTGTGTCAGAACTTGAATTTCTTTATTTGTAAAATGGGAATACTTTTAGTAGCGACTTCACAAGCTTATAGGACAAAGTACATGGCCCATCACAAACATGAATATAGTTGATTAGTTGTTATTATAATTGTTATGAATAGTAGTTGAATAATTAGTTGTTATTACAATTATTACTGTTGTCATTATTATATCTAAATAATCCCGGACAATGTGTTTATTAAACACATTTCCATCACCATGAAACAATTTGGTGTTGTTTAACATTTATGAAAGCATACATTTCACTTGACCAGAAGACTAGATATAAAGAGGTCAGAAAACTTATTTATCACATAAATCTTTCAGATCTAAAACTATCTGAACCTTTATCTATTGCTTGCCCAAAACTGCTAAATGTAAGAGAATCAAGAATTCTTTGTCAACGAATAGCTTCTCTTCTCTTATAACTCTTTGTGTTTCTATTATAAAAGCAGGATAAATATTGTTTTAAAGGTATATTTTCAGTTGTATCCTAGCTCCCAGGTCACCAGCCTTTTTTCTGAGATATGAAACGTATGTGAAACATACTGATCCTACAGTGAACTGAAGATAATGGGGTAGAAACATAAAGTAAATGTCCTCACCCAGTATTAAAAAGAATGATAGGTAGATGATAATGATGATGATGATGATGACAAAGACACATAAATCTTATTTTTCTGGATGTGAAAATCCTCACTTGAAAATAAAATCTGACAAACTAATAAAAAAAATACCTTCTTTTTATGCCTAAAATAATCTTCTCTTTCCTGAAATCCCTGACTTTGAGTTTAGATCTATCAAAGAAACCACTCTTGGTTTGGACTCCTGAAAAACTATTCCACCAAACATACACTTAATTCATTTAGCTCCCCTTCCTTGTTCATCTAGGAATCAAATCCATATTTCATTACAACATGAATTTTTGTGATTTAGATATTAAACATAAATTTTTTTTAAAAACCCAGATGTAGGATAAAGAACGGAAATTGCTTTAGAGTTAGGCAAATACCAAAACAACCACCTCAAACTGTCAAGTTAAGGGCACTACCAAAATTAAAGCAATTGAGAAAATTAGTTATTTGTTATGATATAAAAAAGGTGGAAAATCTTGTCCTCTTCATCTCCTTACCATCACCTTTAACTCCATTCTACTAGAGCTAAACTGGATATCTGGAATCCAGACCTCATGATCTTTGGGTTGAGGTGTGTAAAGCCAATTTTAACACTCAAATATTAATACTTTCTTAGACAGTAAATTCATTAAATACTATCAGCCATTGATAAAGACATGAGTTAATAAAGGATATAATATACTTATGGATGGCAAGACCCAGTACTATAAAATCTAAGTCCTCCTTGACAATTACCTACAGTTCTGATGCAATCTCTCAATTTCTCAGCAGATATTTTTGAAAGAAATTGACCACAGACTCCAAAATAAGCTAATGCAAAGCCAAAAATAACCAAGGCTATTGTCGAAGACAAAGATAAAGGCCTTTTGGTACCAGATGGTAATACTTATTACAATTAATACAATGTGCTAATGGTGCTAGGATAAACAAATACATCCACAGAACAGAATAGATCTGATAATCAGATCCACACATATATGTTCACTTCACTGGTACCAAAGGTCACAGTGCACTGTAAAGTAACTGTCTTTTTAAAAGTGGTTCTGTGTCTAGGGGTATTCACATGGAAAAAACAAGTTGTGTCCGCTTCCACAAAATACACACAAAAAAAATAAGTGTAGATCTAAAAATTAAAGCTAAAATGCAAACTCATCTGAAAGATAACCTAGGAGTATATCTTCATGATCCCAGGCAGGCAAAGTTTCCTTAACAAGACACTAAAAGAACCAACCATAATTACGGTCAAATATCAATAAATTGGACTTCGTGAAAGGTTTAATTTTGTAAATTTAAAGCTGGATTAACTGAAGAGTGAAAAGGCAAGACACAAATCTGGAAGTGGTATTTACCATACATCTATCTGACATAAGATCTGTATATGGAATGTATGCCAGCATATATATGTGTATATGTGTGTGTGTGTGTATATATATATATATATATATATATATGTATTTATATATATATATGTATTTATATGTATATACATAAATACAGAAAAATAAAAACTTAGCAAAATACCTGACCGGCCACTTCGTGTGTGTAAATATATATATATATATTCGATATATATTACTCAGTGTATATATTATATCCAAATGAAAAGATGTTCAACCATAACAGTCATCACGTAAGTGTAAATTAAAACCACAATGTAATATGATTAGATGGCCCAAAGGCTAAAACAAAAAAGGCCAACAAACCGTATGTTGACTAGCATGTAGAAAACCTAGAATTCTCATATGCCGACAGTTCAGGTGTAAATTGGTATACTATTTTGGAAAGCTCTTTGCCACTATTTAATATATGTACACTCTATTACTTAGTAATATGTCTTCTAGGAGTACATCCAACAAGAATGTGTCTATATGCACAGCTAATCACATGCACAAGAATGTTCATAGCAGTATTCTTGGAAATTACCAAAACCTGGAAGTAATGCAAATGCGCATGGACATTAGACCAGATCTAGTATTATAAAAATTGGATACTTTAAAAGCATTGAAAACAAACTACAATGGCATAATAATACAGACAAAACCCTAAGACATAATGCTGAGCAAAAGAATCAGACCAAACAACCAAACATGTATAGTTCCATCTATGAAAAAATTTACAAACAGGCAAAACTCATCTTGGATATTGCAAGATAAGGTAGTAGTTGCGTTTTGTGATGAGAGAGAAAAACTATAAGGAGGATTTTTGTGGTGCTGGTAATGTTCTAATTCCTCATCTGAATACTGACAACATGGGTCTGTTTATACTGTGAAAATAGTTAAACTGCATATTAAGCATTTTTCCTCTATACTGTTTATACAATATTTAAAAAGAAAATAAATTTAAAAAATTAAAAGTGGTTACTTCAGGAATTATATATTTTATTTTCATTTGGTATCATAAGATCTCCCTGAATGTGTTTTATCATTCGCAAGTTTTATTTTTATAATATTGAACTTCAGATATGCATTTATAAATAGAACCTACATACCAAGTTTTTCCATGACTGAGAAATCCACAATCATGTGGGTTGTTCTTACCCTCAGGAGTCAGACTCAACAGTTAAATTGCACTACACATCCTCTTCCCCTGGAAATGGCTTATTGATAAAGGGCTAGCCAATGGATCCCAAAGTGGGCCAATTTCTGCATCCCATTGTTGGGTAACAAAGAGCCTGACCATCTGGTTCACTAATACAAACATGAAATTGAGAGATCTGGCATGAATGTATGCATGGATGAACAAAAAGCTTTCCAGAGATGAATGAACAAATTAGACCATGTTTTCTAAACTGAACAGAATCAGTGAATAATTGATAGCTTTCCAGTTCCTGACTCTAGCCAGTCCTTGAGAAGTCCTGTCACACTTCTTGTCCTTGTGTTCAATAGATGGCATCCTTACATCCAAGTGATTAAGTATCTACTTTTAATTATAAAAATTATCAGATAGGGGCGCCTGGGTGGCTCAGTTGTTAAGCATCTGCCTTCCACTCAGGTAATGATCCCAGGGTCTTGGCATCGATCCCCACATTGGGTTCCCTGCTCTGTGAGCCTGTTTCTCCCTCGCCCTCTGCCTGCTGCTCCCCCTGCTGTGCTCTCTCTCTGTCAAATAAATGAATAAAATCTTTAAAAAAAAATTATCGGATAATTTGTCTGATAAACTGGCAGATTCAAGAGGAAAGGCAAAGGTCTGGTAGATTTTGATGGAAGCATCAATGGATTTCAGAAAAAAGTCCTAAAAGTGCTACAACTCCATGAGAGAGCAGGTTTTGGTAAGGGAATTAAGAAGCTTGACTGAAGAGGGTTTTCTGAAGGCACTGTGAGTTAAGGAAAGGAAGAAGAACTAGAAGAGAGAACAAGAGACTCAAACTAGGAGCAGCAGTTACCCCCAGAGCAGTTCTCCATAGTAAAAGCTCTCAATGCATAGCACGATTACTCTTTTTACTCTTAAACCAACAGTGGTTACACAAAAGACTGCTCAAGACCCATAAATTAGTAACAGCTTTAGCTGTTGACCATCATACAGCTTGTCCCTTTTGGCAAAACTGAAGACCTGGCTATTTAAGCATATAGGATACAGCATTACTAAAATATTAAAAAAAAATTAAAATTGCATAATCAACATAAATGAAAATAAAATTGCAAATAAAAAACTTAAAAAGAGGATATTCAGATGATCACAAGTATAAAAGTTAAAAGCTAAATAAGTCAATTCAAATGACCAATTAAATTCAGATAATATTATTATTAAGAAAAATATGAAAAATCAATGAGAATAAGAGCAATCATTAGTTGGAATTTTAGAAATCATGGAAAAAACAGTTACAAATCTATCAAACATTATTTAAGTCAATAATCAAATATGACAATGAAATATGAGCGAATCAATAGGAAAAGTTCACTCTAGATTGCTAACAGAGAATGTAAAACTAGATAGATTTTTAGAAAAATGATAGATAGCTAAAGAAGTAACAATTGATATTATGAGACATAAAAACATTAGAAAAAGAACAGGTAAGGAAAAGGTGGAAATACAGTTAACAGGATTTGTATGCAGTAATATCCCAAGGGCCAGAAATCAAGAAAACAGGAAAAAAATGGACTTAAAAATACATTGTGGGGCACCTGGGTGGCTCAGTCAGTTGACCCTTTGACTCTTGGTTCTGACTCTTGGTTCTGAGTCAGCTCCACACTCCACACTGGGGAGTCTGCTTGGAGATGCTCTCCCTCTGCCCCTCCCCTCAATTTGTAAGAGCACTTGCTCTTTCTCTAAAAAATAAATCTAGGGCACGTGGGTGACTCAGCCGGTTAAGCATCTGCCTTCGGCTCAAGTCATGATCCTGGGGTCCTGGGATCAAGCCCCACATCGGGCTCTCTGCTCAGCAGAGAGCCTGCTTCTCCCTCCCCTTCTGCTGCTCCCCCTGTTTGTGCTCTCTCTCTCTCTCTCACTGTCTCTCTCTGTCAAATAAATAAATAAATAAAATCTTTAAAAAAATCTTAAAAATATTTAAAAAAATAAAAATACATTGCAAGGCATTGTCACAAACTGAGGAATCTGTAATAAGTATGAGTTTCAAATAGAAACTTTTTTTGTAGGCCCAGTAATGAGGCAGAGGGCAGGCTTGAGTGTAGGGCTCAGGCCAAGGTCAAAGTCATCCTTCCCAGGGTGCTCTTCAATCTTCTTAAAGCTCTTGAATGATTAAAAATACATTTATTTATTTATTTTTCAAAGATTTTATTTGAGAGAGAGAGAACAAGCAGGGTCAAGGGGCAGAGGGAGAGGGAGAAGCAGACTCCCCACTGAGCAGGGAGCCCGAGGTGAGGCTTAATCCCAGGACCCTGGAATCAGGACCTCAGCTGAAGACAGATGCTTAACCGACTGAGCCACCCAGGCGCCCCTAAAAATACATTTAAAAACAGAGACATGGCTTCATGATGGATTGCAATGGGGCAGGGGAGAGGGGGTGGTGGAAGGGAGCAAATGATGCAGACCTCTATTTGTCAGTGGACAAGTCATTTAGTGATAGAACCTTGTCAAAACCTGAACCATCTGGAGCACAGAGACATTTTCATCCATTCGTAAATTTGATGCTTTTTGGTCTTTCCAAATGATAAGGGATGTGTAATCTTACAACACCTATAAGGAGAAATAGACTTAGCAGGAGACTTGTCTTAAGAGTCAGGATCATTAGGATTGGGAACTAGGGTGGGGGAACGGACAATCGGTGGATTGTCCAAGCTAAGAAATAGAACTAATGTAATGTAGACTATCTAGGGAAGTCCCTCACTGTAAAATAGTCTCCTACTACTTTAAGTGGATCTATTCCTTCTAGATATAATTTTATTCCCACAGGCAGGACAGAAGTAAATGAGCAAACGAACAACAAAGGTGGACTCAATGATTTAGAGCAGTAGTTTTCAAAGTGTGAACAAGAACCAGCAGCATCAGTACCTGGAAACTTAACAAAACCGCAATCTGCTCACCTTCTTGGACCTTGTGCACCAAACCTATTTCCCTTCTGATATATTTTAAAGCAAAAACTGGGACACAGTATCATATCAGGTTTTGATTAAATGAAATCAGAATGCTCCCTGAATCACTGGCACCTATCTACAAATTTCTCTACTTAATGACCAGAATGAAATTTCATCTTCTCTCTAAAAATATTTCTAATAAAAGATAATTTATTTTATCATTATCGTACTAATTTAATTATTAACGATAATTATGATCATAATTTACTGAGCCATAGTTTAATATACTGTATTTACTTCTAAGTCATTTCAGTTTAGTATTATCTTAGGGTTAACCCAAGTACAGTTGTATGTGTACCATCACAGATAAACAAAATTTCTTATATTAATATGTATTTGTTTCCACATGAATTAAAAAAAATACTGCTTCTCTTTATTGTTTTCTTTTAAAATAGAAAAACCAAATGTGAGTACTTTCATAGAAATATTAAGTAAGTAAACAGGTCATATGTAAATATGTGAACAACTGAGGAAGTATATAGAGGAAAGTATTATTTGAGGGAAATCGCTTTTTACTACTCAGTCATCTAAACACTGCCATGAAAAAAGTTTTGTCTCTGAGGATCAGAGGGTTTCTGTAACTTCCCCAAGACCCTACGGCTTACATGTCCAGAGCTAACATTTAATCCCAGAATGGATAGCCACATCCATGTTCTTAATTTTATATTATAACCTCTTCCACATTTCCAGTATTACACTTCCAAAATATATACATATATGTACATATATATGTAATTAACATAATAATTTATAATATTTTACTAACATTAGTTAATTTGAATCACTCTACTCTGAACTATATGAATATTATTTTGGATGTTTTTTCTTTTTTTTTTTTTTCAAAGATTTTTTAAAATTTATTTGACAGAGAGAAACACAGAGAGAGAGGGAACACAAGCAGGGGGAGCAGGAGAGGGAGAAGCAGGCTTCCAGCCAAGCAAGGAGCCCGATGCGGGGCTCGATCCCAGGACCCTGGGATCATGACCTGAGCCGAAGGCAGACGCTTAACGACTGAGCCACCCAGGCGCCCCTTGGATGTTTTTTCTTGATACTATATCATTATGCCTGAGTTAAATTGAAATTCTCTTCATATTATAATTTACATTTCTAGAAATTGGGATTATGTCTACTTATTTGTATTGTAAAGCAGAATGAGTATAAAGTAAAATGCTATGTGTAGACAGTGTTTGGCGACATATAAGTATACATATACATATGTGATATGCACACACGCACATATCTCAGCAGTAAGAGTAGCAGAAAAAATCCTTAAAAATAAAATAATTTGGTGGTAGAGAGTACTCTGCTAAACAATCAAGAAATCATAGTAGATAGCATTTTCTTTGGGAGTGGGCAATCCTTGATGAACACATTGATTCCATTCACTGCAAATGAGGAGTGAAGTGCTGGAAGGAGAAAAATTATGTTTCCTGTCCGCAAGGAGTTTTCCATTATGAAAGAGTGAACAAACACTTATAATACACAGTTAAAAGGAACCTATGTGAGTGGATACATAGTTTATGTGTGTCTGTGTGTTGTATGTGCATGCATATCTATAAATTAGAGAGGTAAGTGTAAAGAGAAGAGGGGAGGAAAAATGAATAAATATAAGAATTCGGATTCTCTATAGAAGTGCAATAACTCTTTCACACTATAAGTGATTTAGAGATGTGGAACTGTGGTGAGCAAAAAGAGTAAGTAATTGGCATAGAGAACTTGGAGAGCAGACAGGGGACTTCAGGCTTTCATTACTTATTTATTGCATTTACTCATTTATTCAACAAATGCATAATGAATACCACTACAGTATGTGCAAAGTGAATTGGGAGATGCTGGAATATAAATAAATCCATGTCTAGAATAAAAGAGAACAGATTGTAATGGTAGGGAGATCTTTGGAGAAATACAAATGGTGAGGAGCTTGATTATAAATAAATATTTACATATAAAGGAATTAGAAATGGGGAAATATTTGTCCCCACAAAATAATGATGTCAATAACCATAAAAATGAAAATAAATAAAAGGCAGTGAGTAAGCTACATGTTTCTAAGATGAGTCTTTGAAATCTCAAATGGATACTGGAAGTAATTTTAACTGAAAAATATTTTTCACGCTCCTGAAAAAGCCTCTAGCTTTAGCTTTTAAGGTTATTCCTTCAAGAATATCCTAAATCATACATATTAAATTCACATTGTTTTCTTTTTTAAAAAATTAGCATTTATTCATACCCGGGATAAACCTAAGTTTATATCCTAGAGAACATATAATCTTTTTAAGCATTATTTCCTTATGTACAAAATGGATGTAATAATAATACATACCTTAACTGTTTTCTCATATGTAATATCAGGCAGGATAACACAATTGCAATTAAAGACAGCATAGAGTTTCAATGAAATAAACTATGTAAAGAATCAAGCTCACTGTCTGGCACAGAATTAAGGTTCCATAAATATTCATTACTGTAGTTACTATTATTCCTGTTAGCTTCGATTTATTTTTGTTAATTTTGAATGTATACTAAGAAAATTTGGAGACTGAAATCTATCCATTGCCAAGTAATCAAATAATTAAAAACAGTATTATTATGTGAAGATGCAGAGAATTCCAAAACCCACAAAATTAAGAAATTACTTTTAGGAGTAAAATCGACTGAGAATAAGGAAACTAGCAAGTTCCTTAGAACTCATCCAATAAATCTCTATAAAGTTAAGTTAGTTTGCGATTCCATAGTGCCCTAAAAATTTATGGCAGTTTACATTATGGAAATCCAATGACATGGAAATATAATTTAGGACTTTTGCTTCTGCCTCTGAAGGAGTAACTCGTATGAAACTTGCTCCCCTGCCATAAATAATTAGAGAACTCAATTGAATATAAGAAACAATTATTTTGATACATTTGAACAAGAAGCAGTGCAGGACTGTGATCTCTCAGAGCAGAGAAAGAAATGATACCTCTCGAAATTGACACAGCTTCCTACCTGGAAACAACTGCAGGACAATGGCATAGGAGGGCCCACCCAGAGCAGAGAAGGGAGATCTTAATAAACTGAAGAGGCACTGATGAGCGTTTGGAGAAGCTAAATTAGCTATAATATGTGGGACAAAGTACGGGATAGGAGGAAGCTTTAGAGAAAAGGGACTGTAGCAGTTTCCATACAATGTTTTTTGAATCTTAGATAAATACTCATCATCACTGTCAAAGGGAAATATTTTATTGGCTGAAGTTAAACAAAACAAAAATAGATTGAAGTTTATATACAGAACCTTCCAGAATTCACTCAGAATACAGAGACCCTGTTAAACGCTGAGGCAATCAGCAGAGAAACAGAGTCACACCTTAGTATTAAGACAAAACTAGCCTTAATTTCAAGGTTAATACTATAAATATGCTCTAACAAAGCTTAAAAAAGGCTTTCAAGAAGTCAAAGAAAAAAAATCTCATCAGCAAATAACTGAACTGCCTGACTAAATAGAACAGAGGTACAAGACAGTAGCATACATTATAACTCATAATCACAAGGAAAAATCAGTCAATAAAAATAAACCAAGAAATGGCATAGATAATGAAAACTGAACAGAAGGAATTTGAAATAGCAGTCGTAAGTATTCTGACTATGCTCAAGAATTTAAATAAAAACATTAATGATTAGAAACATGGAAGATATAAAAAAGAGCCAAATGGAATTTCTGAAGGTGGGAAAACACAATATTGTGTATTTAAAATTCACAGTATGAGGCATCTGGCTGATTCAATTGGTAGAGCACATGACTCTAGTTCTCGGGATCATGAGTTCAAACTCCACATTGCGCATGGAGCCTACTTAAGAAAATAATAAATAAAAATTGAAATTCACAGGATGGCTAAACATCATATAAGATACTGAGGAAGAAAAGATCATGGACATGAAGTTTAAAATGATGGAAATTATCCAAATAGAAGCACAGGAAATATAAGAGATTAAAAACAAAGGCACACACTTCTGTTTTTAGTTCTGACATGTGAAGAGCTTGGAATTCATCACTCTTGCCCTTATAACAAGAAAAAGCTAAAGAAATTGAAAAGTCATTGATTACCAACTTATTGTGGTAATCGTTTCAGAATATATGTAATTCAAGTCATTTTTCTGTGTACCCTAAACTTATACACTACCGTATTTTAATTATACCTCAATAAAACAAAAAATAAAGTGTTCTGTGTAAAAAAAATATATATATATATAAACACTTTGTTTACCTCAGTACTTATTACTAATAGAACATACCCAGGTTTCAGTGAAAAATTTCAGGTATGCTAAAAGGCAAGACAAATACCATCTGAGAGACAAAGCAAACAACAGGACCAGATTCACAGATGACACAGATGTTGAAATTCTCAGAAGATAAATTGAAAATAACTGTAATTAATATGACAAGGGCTTTAATGGAAAAAGTGAACAGCATGCAAGAACACACAAGATTGTGAGGGAATACCAGCAAAAATGGAGAGGTGAGAAACTTCAGAAATTTGCCCCTACATAAAAATAACTAGGAAATTGGAAAAAAATCAACCCTTTTCAGGATTCTGAAAATGAACACAAAGCCTACAGCAATTCAAGGAGTACCTATTGAATTCACTGAATTTCAGTAAAGACAGCAAACTCCATGATAGTTTAACTTACCCAACGCGCACCCATCACCACCACCAACTGCCCAGTTCCCGTGCTACCGTTCAGCAGTAGCATGGAAGATAACAGGTTGCCTTCTACCAGTCTCCAAGGGAATAGGACTGATTCCATTTCCAAAGATCTGTCCTTGGTTCATCTTCCTGGTGACTTCATAGAAGGCTGGCTCAAAGGGTCTGTTTTATTTTGCCTAACTCTAATGCTAAAGCCATTCAGGAGACATTTACAGAAAATATTTTCAGGCAAATGTTTTAGTCTTCCTTGCCCAAAGGAAAAGATAACAGCAGGAAAGACAAACAATAGACTACCTAAATACCATGAGAGGAAAGGCTGAGGAATCTGGGGAATGAGATGCTTTGGAGAAGAAGAGCCTTGGAAAGTTCTGAGACATTCCTGGGAATATAGAGACCAAATGCATGTTCAGGATTAGATGCATGCTCAGAGAAGAACTGAGAAGGCCTAAGGATAACTTTAAGGATCTGCACAAGCCAGAAGTGAAGGCTAAGGCAGAGTTGGAAAATGCCTGGCTGAGTGTTTGAGATGTACCTCTACACATATGGAGTAGATCTGCAAAGACTAGACGATTCTTTGTTCTAGGAATTTAAATAAATTTCTATCTAATCATTACCTGACAAATAAGCCACAGTCAACAAAGAATACAGACTTTAAAAAATAGTTCAGAAAAATCACTAAAACATATAACACAAAGAAGCAGTGATAACAAATTTTGCAGAGGGGAAGGAATCTAATTTCCAGAGTTACAATATTATAATATTCAAAATGTTCAGTTTTCATCAAACACTTATGAGGCTTGAAAGGAACCATAGTGTATGGTCCAAAAGGAAAAAAGAAGTAATCAAGAGAAAATGTCCCTGAGAAAATCCTGACACTGTAATTATGAGAAAAAGAAGTTAAATCGGCTATTTTAAATATGTTCAAAGAACTAAGGAAATTATGTCAAAAGAACTGAAAGCATGAAAATTCTATTTCACTAAATAGAAAATATCAGCAAAACATTTAAGCCATAAAAAGAAACAAATTGCAGTTCTTGGCTAGTACAAGAACTAAAATGAAAATTTACCAGAGGGGCTCAACAACAGATTTGAACAGAGAAAAGAAAGAATGAGCAAGAGTTAACATAGGTTGTTTGAAATTATCCAGTTTGAGGAAGAAAAGAAAAAAAAAATTGAAAATAAATGAACAGATCCAAAGACACCAGTAGGACACAATCAAGTTTACCAATATATATATATATATATATATATATATATATATATATAAATATAAACATATATATATAGATTTCCTGTAGTGCCAGGAAAAAGAAGGGGGAAGAAAGAATACTTAAAGAATACTTGAAGAAATAATGGCCCCAAATTCTCAAACATGATGAAAATATCAATCTATTCATCAACAGGGTCAACAAACCCCAAGTAGGATTAACTCAAAGTGATCCACACTGAAACACACTATAATCAAACTGTCAAAAACCAAAGACAAAGGAAGAATCTTGAAAACAGCAAGAGAGAACTAATTCATCCATGAACAAACAAAATAAAACAAAACAACTCAATAAGATTAACAACTCATATCTCATCAGAAATCATGGGGACCATGTATATAACTATATAGGTATATATAAAAAGTATTTTATATTAATGAATTTGTAGCATATCTTTTTTCCTATCTGGTTTAAAAACAATCACATAAATAAATAAATACAAATCTATGTTGATGAATACACAATGTATAAAGATAAAATTTGCAACACATAAAAGAAATGGGTAACAAAGCCTATAGATGTAAATTTTTTTTTTTAAAGATTTTATTTATTTTTTTGACAGTGAGAGAGAGAGATCACAAGTAGGAGAGAGGCAGGCGGGGGGGGGGGGGGAGAAGCAGGCTCCCCGCTGAGCAGCGAGCCCGATGAGGCTCCATCCCAGGACCCTGAGATCCTGACCTGAGCCAAAGGCAGAGGCTTTAACCCACTGAGCCACCAGGCGCTGCTAGATGTAAATTTTTTGTATATATTAAAATTAAGTTGGTATTTACATGAACTAGGTTGTTTCAAATTAAGATGTTAATTATAATCCTTAGCAACCATTAAGAAATTATTTCAAAAATATACGGTACAAGAAATGATGATAGAATTAAAATAGTACATCACTAAATAACTATTCAATACAAAAAAAGGCAGTAGTAAAAGAATTGAGAAACAAAAATATATGGCATACAGAAAACAAAAAAATATCGGAAGTTCCTTTTCAGTAATTACATTAAATGTTCATGGATTAAATTTACTGATTAAAAGGCAAAAATGAAAAGAATGGATATAAAATCATGATCTAACTATATGCTGTCTACTAGTGACTCATTTTAAATTCAAAACACAGATAAGTTGGAAATAAATGGATGGAAAGAGATATTCCATGCAAATAATAACCAAAAGAATGTCAGAATTGCTATACTAATACAAACAAAATAGATTTTAAGAATTTTAAGACAAATTTTCATGAGACAAAGAATGACATAATATAATGATAAAAAGGTTAATCCATGAAGAAAATAAAATAGTTATTAGCATATATACACCTAGAAATGAAGTCTGTGAATACACACAACAGAAACTAACATAACTGAAGTGAGAAGTATACAATTCAACAAGAGTTAGGGATTTCAATAATCTATTTCAAATAAGGGATAGGACATCCAGAAAGAAGATTAATAAGGAAAAAGAGGACTTGAATGACATTACAAACCAGTTAGACAGCACATATCTATATTATATTCTCCCAAAAAGGCACAAGAAAAAAGAACAAACTGAAATACAAAGACAGCAGAATGATGAAATAATAAAGATCAGAGTGGAGATTTTTAAAAACACAGATGATAAACATAAGTGTAATACACCAAATTAATAGAGTGGAAGAAAAAAATGTGATCATCTCAATACATGGAGAAAAAAGATTTGACAGAATCCAAAATCTTTTTATGATAAAAACACTCAACAAATTATGAATAGAACTTTCTCAATCTGATAAATGCGACTATGAAAAACCCACAGCAAACATCATACTTAGGTCAAAGACTAAAAAGCTTTCCCCCCCAAGATCAGGAATCAAACAAAGATATCTATTTTCTTTACTTTTGTTCAACATTGTAATAGAAATTGCAACCAGGAAAATTAGATACAGTAAGTAACAAATTCATACTGGAAAAGAAGTAAAGCTATCTGTTTTTCAATTACAGGTACTCAAATACAAGCAATCCTAAAGAACTCAGAAAATAATTATCAGAGCTAATGTAATAAAAAAGTTCAGCAAATTTGCAGCTACAAAGCCAATACAATAAATTGATTTTAAAATACCATTCAATGTCCAAAATTACCATAATGTTAAGAAACAAACTACATTTCAATCACAAGTCCTTATTATACAAACAATAGATCTTTTGATTAAATCAAAGAAAGCTTCAAGAACTTGGAAGAAACCTTTAGTATGGGTTTATCCCTTTGATGGCTGAAAAACTGCTTTGTATTCTCAAATGAACCACTGAATTTCAACGCTAAAGACAGATGCACGCTCCAGTATATAGACACGTCCAATCCTGTACTGCAGACATGCATCTAAAGATTTCATGTAATATTTTAGTGATTCATCCTCATCATAGTCTGCTTTACAAATGTTTATGCTAAAGCTCATATATTGGCTAGGATTAAAAGAGAAGAGAGGAGTGAAGGAAGGAGAAAGAACATTTCAAAGAGAAGTGGAAATTAGACAGTAGTGTATATTGAGTTTTAATAATTGTTACAACTCTATGTCAATGGAGCATTCTCTGTACTGATTTTTCAGGCAATGTCCATCCTGAGTGTCTATAATCTATTAGAGAAAATTAGCATATTCAAAAGGAAGTTGGGAGGAAGGAACCGAACATGGGCAAGATTTTAAAAAATTCCTAATGTGCATTTGACTGAATGATTGAATAATGCCAAAGCACAGTATGTGTCTGGCACATGGAAAACACTTCATAAATGTTAGCTCTTGTGGTGATGTCAAAGATGGCAATGTGATGAGGTGTGGTGCTTTTTTTAGTTTCCAAACACTAAGATATTTAAATATAAGAAAACAACTTTTATTTTCATTACTATTCATTCTCCAATAGTATAAAAAACCATGGTAACAAGTTACAATGAAAACAAAATCGTTTCATTTGTTTTTAAAGGACTTCACATGAAAGTTTGTATGTTCCTTTGTTTCCTGGGAAGGAAGTTTGGAGAGATCCAAAAAAGACCACAGTGGTAGCCTTTGAGCTGAGCACTGCCACCGGGATTTAGATTCCTAAAAAAAGGAAAGACAAACCTGCTCAGGAGGTAAGGACAGTATGCATAAAGGCATTGCAGAGCGAAAACAAGATACATTTAGAAAACATGAAACAACATTGCACTGTGGATGACATGGCTTTCAGACAAGGAGTTCCTGCTGCTACAATAATTGATAGCTACTCATTCCTTTCATCTTTATTTTTTATTTATTTTAAAGATTTTATTTACTTATTTGACAGAGAGAGATACACAGCGAGAGGAGAGAGGGAGCAGAAGCAGGGGGAGTAGGAGAGGGAGAAGGCTTTCCGCCAAGTAGGGAGCCTGATATGGGGACTGATCCCAGGACCCTGGGATCATGACCTGAGCTGAAGGCAAACGCTTAACGACTGAGCCACCCAGGCATCCCATCTTGTTTTTTACTCACAAAATGATCTTATTTTCTTCACTTTTTATGAATGTGAAATATTTGCATATTACTACAATAACTTCCACAACTGTTGAAACAGAATCAGACACATACTTAATGGTGTAGTTAAAAATGTGTGCATTACATCCACACTTTGTTGCAGTTATCCAATAGTTAAAAAAAAAAAACATTCTTAAACATTGTACATTTTATAGTCAGGCTCAAGAAATAGACACCAGGCGAGCCAGTTACCTCACGAGCGAGTTACCTCTCTCAGTGCCCATGGCATTCATCACTAATTGATCATAACATCCCTTCTCCCTGACCTTGGACAGTCTCATATCCTCTTCAACACAGTGATCCAGGTCCTTGCTAACTGAGTGCACATAGCATGAGATAAAAGCAATTTGGCCTATTAGTTTTCATCTTAACCATTAGGGTCAACAGAAGAAACCAAAAGTTTGCTAAACTTTAGAAAAGGGGAAATATAATGAGGTAAATTAATGTAGTGGTCAAGGCAAGGGTTGGCAAACATTTTTGTAGGTATTTTAGTTTTGGGGGGTCACGGTATACTGTGAAAGCAGACATTGACAATATGTAAATAAATGAGCATGGCTGCATTCCAACAAAACTTTATTTATAAAAACAGATCGCAGGCCAGATTTGACCAGCAAGCCATGGTTTGCTAACTTCTGGTTTAAGTTACTGCCATTCAAAGTGTATTCTGTGGACAAGTGGTATCAACATCACCTGTATGCTTGTTAGAAATGCACATCCTCATTCCATACTCTAGACTTTATGTATCTGAATCTATGCGGATAGGGTTCAGGAATCTGCACGGTTATTAGCTGGCAAAGTGATTCTAATGCTCACTAAAATGTAAGAGTCCCTGATTTAAATAATATGGCACTTCTCTTCCTTAAAAATTATATAAAACTTAGCTGGGGAACAACCTGATGCATTTATTTAATGTCTGATCTTCAATCACTTTTCCTATCACTTCTGTGTCATTTGATCTATTCAAGCTTTCTGCATCTCTCTGGGTCATGTATAGACATTCACATTTTGCTAGAACATTATCTAATTCCTCTAGGCTTCAAATCTGTTGCCATGGGGCTAAAACACTTATGCAAAATGTATGACTTTTCTATGAGACAGGAATATGTTCACTCTCCCTGGATGCAGGCTGGCTAGTGACTGCTTCCAGCAACAGGGTATGGCAGAAGTGATACTATGTAACTTCCATAGCTAGTTTAGAAAAATACCAAGCAGCTTTTTTTTTTTTTTTTTTTTTAACCAAGCAGCTTTTTACCCAGTTTTCAGGAGCACTCACTCTGGGGGAAGCCTGTTGCCTTTAAGAAGTCTCATTACTCTGAGTCCATCATGCTGGAGAGGCCATGTGTGTCCCCAGCTAAGAGCCAGCATCTATTTCCAGCCAGTAGAGTGCACCATCTTGGATGCACAGTTTAACTGAACTTTCAGAGGACTGCTACCCAGCTCTGCCATCATCTATTAATTAAATGCTTTATTTGCATCGCTGCATGTAGATGTTGTGGCCATCACTTGTCCCCTTCTGTGTTAATTCACCCATATTCTAAATTGACTAAGGGGTAGAGAATTTGATGTCTATATGACCTCAAGCCCCTCACTGGAAGACTTAAGAGGTGTAAAGAAATGTCAGGCGAAAATTCAAAAATTTGGGACAAAATTGAGGGCATGTGTTTATTTCTGTGTTGGGTCATGGGTTTCACAGTTAAGTCAGCAAGAAATAGTAGCTTGTGCTTTTGAGAAGAAAAACACAGAAAATTATGTTCTGTTTTAAACAACTAAAAGTTTATATAATATTTCAAGCAAAGTATATTTAATACTGAAACACATGGGGTGATTACATAATCTGCAAGGACAGCTGAAAAGTCAAGGACTTTAACTTAATACACCTGACAATTAGCAAAGTTTAAACTGTTCTTTAGTTTCTGACATTTAACTCTTGCCCTACAAAATGACCCCTCAGAGCTAAAAGTAGCTCCCTGATGGCAGTGGCCAAATTGCCCGTTTAAACCCATGGTTCTTGTAAAATACTAGGTACCAAAATCCTTTTGAAGTTAATAGCTTTAAAATATTGGCTATTAACCAGATTCACATGCTTTGCTGGTGGGAGTATAAAATGATACACCACTTTAGGAGTGAGTCCAGCAGATTCTCAAAAAGTTAATCATACACTAACTCTAATCTCCAACAATTTCTAAATATTTACCCCAAAGAAATAAAGCATACATACATAAAAATGACTTGTACAAAATGGTCATAAGCACTTATTCATAATAGCCCCAATTAGAAATAACTCAAATATCCATCAATTGGACAATGGATAAACAAATTGTAATATAGTCCTGCAACTGAACACTATTCAACAGTAAAAAAAAAAAAAAAAAAGATTACCGATATGTGTTTGAAGCTCAAAAACATGTTGGTAAGCTAAGGAGGCTAGATACAGAGTGTAAGAGTGTGAACAGTTTGATTCTACTTATATGAAGTCCTGTAACAGACAAAACTAATCTATGATGAAAGAAATAAGAACAGTTGATGCCTGTGTGGGGTGAAGTGTAACAGGTATTGACTGAGAAGGATCAGGAGAAGTTTCTAGGAAGATGGAAAAGTTCTATTTCTAGATAGGATTGTGGAATACAGGTGTATGCATTTGTCAAGATCTTGTGAACTTAAGATCTATCTTTCATAATTTATACATATTTTTAAAAAGATTTAATTTATGTATTTGAGAGAGAGAGCATGAGCACATGCATGTGGAGGCGGGGGTAGGCCGGTGGGTGGGGGGATGAGGGCAGAAGGGGAGGGAGAGGAAGGGGGTAAGAATCCCAAGCAGACCTGGTGCTAAGCGCAGAGCTCCAGGACACAGGGTTCTATCTCACGCGAGATCATGACCTGAGCAGAAACCAAGAGTCAGAAGCTGAACCCACTGAGCCACCCAGGTACCCCTGACTTATACGTAAAAGTTTTAAAACATTTGCTATAATATTCCCTTGTAATCAACAACTTTAAAATGTTAACAACCAAAAGCCGTCTAGGATAAACTCTGGAGAAGCCATATACTTTCAATTGACCAACCAAATCTGGATTTGGACATATTCTTACTTAGTGATGTTTGAAATATCTTAAAAATACTGAAATGGAGGCCAAGTAGCAGTGTGTATGTGTGTGTGTGTGTGTGTGCATGCAGCTATTCATTCATACCAAAATTTTTGTTGAGTGACTAAAATCTGAAATGATACAAGCCAAATTACCAGTGTGAGCTCCCGATTGTGAAGTCCCACTTGAAAAGTGGGTACTAGGATCTAAAGAAGGATAAAAGAGGAGTATTTCATAATGTTCAAACACTTCAAACAAATACTCTAATTTTCAAAAAAAATCATGGTTTTTAAGAAAGAGAACTTTCCAGTGTTTCTAGCAAACAAATTATACATTTTTAGATTACTTAGCAATAGGACACTTATTTCTTCAGGCACACACATAATCCCACACCCACAGATGTAATGACCTGGAAAACTTTGAAACGATTTTGTCACTTTTATTTTTAGTTATATTTTCACTTCTTTGGGAATTAATTCTCAAAAGACTTTTCTCTTTTTGTTTTTAAATATGTAGAATGTGATACTCTCCTTTCTGAACACAGAGAAAAATATTTTCTACCTGAATATTTCTTTGGGATACAGGCATCCAGTGTATAAAAATCACTTTTATTTTAGCTATGAATTTCATACAACACACCCATCACATGTATACAGTTAAGGAGTTTTGGCAAAAGGATGCACCCATGTAACTCCCATAACATTCAAAATATAGTATGGCCATTGCTTCAGAAAGTCCTGTCTACCCTTTACCATCCAATCCCCAATAGCCACTCCTATTCAACCAAGCTTGTTTTTTGTCACTATAGATCAGTTTGCAATGGCCATAAAACATTCTCCATTTTAATCCAGTTAAATGATTCAACTGATAAGAAATAAGAAGTATATAATCCAGAAAAGATTTCCTTCTGCTTCATCTTTCCATAGTCCCATCTATGTTTACCCTCCTCTATACAGAAATGTGGCAAAGGAAAACAAGAGCAGCTGAATCTGCATGTGTTGGCATACCTGAACACTCCTTTCTCTGTTCACAGTTCTTCAGCCCATGAAGTTGTACCTAAATATACCACACGCCATAAACTTATATGCATTTTTCCAGAAGGCACAAATAAAATGTTTTGTCTCCAACCATTAGAAATATTCTTAATTCTTGTTTAATTTGTTTGGAGGTGGTTGGTAAAAACCCAGGAGGTGATAGAAGAGTTAAGCTTATATTTAATTGTTACACTTCGGGCAGAGAGATTTGCTTATAGCCTCACTAAAGATCTTTCAACAATCCAGGCATGTAAAAATCTAAGGTTCTGTTCACCAAGTCAGTTCTCAAAAGCAGCTAATTACAGAACCTAGATAAACAAGTAAAAGTGAAAATAAAATATTTTCTTACCTCTTCAAAAAATTCTGTCAGAATCTTGCCAATATGATCCTTAAAGGATATGTAAGCAACTGACAATATGCATACACCATCACCGTCACTTATACTGACTTAGTCATTCCTGTTTTGAAAAGCCTACCCATTTATTTTGTACTGAATCTTCACTTTGGTCTGGGGAATCCTTCTCTTTTTATTAAACATTTGTAATGAAAAAAAAAAAAATTCCCTGGTGAGTAAGCAAAAAACAGCTACTGGGACAGGGCTATGACCTGTAGTAGTGGAAATTTTCCTGTGCACAACATTCTGCATAGATGATAATGTAGATGGTGATACTTAGAGTAGTACAGTGCACAACTTATACAACTGCATATGGTGGTCCTGTGCATATCCTCAGCATTTTGCAAGAGAAAGTGATTCACTAATGACTGTGATTCTCCATTCCATTTTATAGTGGTTCCTATGCACTATATGTTACTATGCATTCATGTTTAGCAAAATTACAGCTTTGTGCAGAAATTGTATAGGACAAGAGTAGTACAGTATTATTCCATGAAGCCTTCTAAAATATGATATTGATGCACTCTTTGTTAAACCACCTTCTACCCAGGTAGGGATGATAATCATGAGCTACAACTACATGGCAAGACCTGGCTGACATAGTGGAAAAACTTCAAATATTAAGACAGTCTCTATAACTCCCTGGTGATGCTGTACTGCATTATAAGGTAGCATGACTTGCATGAAATGTTGACAGAACTATAGATTTATCTATTATTTTAGAGTTTTTGAGAAATAGCTTTTGTACTCTATGAAGTATATTTATTCTTTTACTTATGACATATGCATTACCACTGTCCTCCCATTTGGACTGTAGACTCTTGAAAATATTGAATACCCTTTACAACATTCCCTGCAATTTCTAGAATCCCTCAATAAATTTTTGAATGACTGATTAATTGAGACATGAATATGTACATATGTTTTAGTCTCCCATTGATTAAATGACTCATTATCCTATTGTAACAGAATAATGCATTACTACAAAATGAATTAGTATTAAATACCATGCAATGCAAACTAACAAAACACTTCAGCTCACTTTTAAAAGGACAGAGAAAAGGTTGAAGCATGTCAAAAACACCTGCTATATTCTATATTTGACAACTGAATTATTAATAAAACAGACATTTCTGGAAAATTAAGTCTCAAAGCCTGTATTGCTTTTTATTTTTGTGCACAGAAATAATGGCAGATATTATAATTTTTATTACTTTTAAATGTTCAAAATACCTCCAATATTTCCAAGATAACTTCCTTATTAGGCATCACACAAGGCTAGTAACAGATTTTTAAAATATCATGCTAAAATTAAAGTAAGTAACTTGTAGTCATCCTATGTAATGGACATTACCATGTGGCTAACTGAATCATGTTCTGTGTATCATATGTTCTAGAAGATCAACTTGTGTTTCTACAACCTCATTTTAGATAGTGAGCATCCAGATAGTAAAAAAAATCAAATCCACTCTGTATCATTTCCTGTTTTCTCTCTAGCACAGTGGCAATATTCAGAGAAGCAAAATCTGAGCCTGCTGGCCACATTCTGAAGGTTTTTCCACATGGGACTATGTGAGATTGCACACTGTGGAAGACAGATTACTTAACGAAATAGACAACAAGTACCCCTGGTTTTCCAAAGTTTGTGTTATGCTTTCATGAAAGACCTACATCAGTACCTGTTTTTATTAACTAACAGAAATCCAAAGAGGAGTTTTGCTTTTACCAAAGAAGAAGGAAAACACAAACAGCATTTGGCATTTGTTTTGCAGGGAGCCTGTTGTAGGGGCAGCGCTCAACCTAAACAGCAAGAGTGGCCCCGTTTAAACTCTTTCCCCGGGAACTACACTCAGCTTCTCAGCATCAGACCACCACAGCTCTGAACTGTGTCTGTGAACATCTGTGCTTTATCTTGATTTATTTTGTGCATCTGTTAGCAAGATGTGTCCTAAGGTACCAGAAAAGCCTGAGAAAGGTTATTTTCTGGTGTCTGGGAATGCTCCCAAAATTTTTTTCCCATATAAATCAGTGGTAATTTGCTTCTTTGCTTTATGCCATTTCAGCTTATAGGAGATTTTATAGGAATACCCTGCTTTTGGATACTGGGGTAAACCTGTGTAAGTACATCTCATGCTGTCCTTTTACTTGTGACTTTCATATGTAATCACGACTTCTCCAGCAAATGCATCTGTAAATTTGTGTCCATTCCTACATGTCATCTGTAAATGTAACATAGTCTGAAAATACATTTATAAGGTCTAGTATTTTCAAGTGTTTGTCATAGAGCAGGCATATTTAAGTACTTTTTCCTACAATCCTTTCTGTAGTCCTATAACGGAAGCACACTTAGTATCCCTCAATCCTTCCCACTTTACAGATGAGGAAAATGAAGCTCAGGAATTAAGAGTTTGATTTGCCCAATATCTTACAATTAAAGTAATGACACTAAGGCTTGAACTAAGTTCATGTAACTCCAGAGCCAACCTCTTAGACTTTACATTATACTGTTCATTTGAAAGAGCCCATGTATCTCATCGCATTATCTCTTGCTTTATAAATATAACTGCTTCAGAACTGAGTAGAAATTGTAAAGTCATAGCAGAAGAGAGATATTATAGATTTAATTCACAAAATTCTTTTACATATTTTCAGATATAGAAATCAAACTGAAATTCCAAAATTTAACTGAGAAATGTATGTAATTAGGAACAAAGCCACACATTAGTAATCATACAATAGAGAAAGTTTAAATAAAAGATTCATGGGCCTGGTTACATTATTTGACCATATCATATGTCATCATGAAACTTAGGTCCTTATTATATCAGACGCTAAGCTATAGGCTTTGTGATGACTTTGGTGACCTCACCCAAATCAAGTGAGATGGTACAGAGATGTGTCAATTACAAAGAAATGTTAAATATTTAGGAAAGAGCCTCTAATGCCAACTTTTATCTCATGCAATCATGTCAATTATGATCTGTAATGACTAAACACTTTCTTTTCAGGTAATGGTCAGATTTGTTTTTTTAAAAATCTACTCATTAGCCATATTGTTGGCACAGCAGTCACAGACATTAGATTAGATACAAACTCTGGCAATAACACGTACTGTCCTTCATAAAATACTGTCGTGTATCCAAATGCAATGTTACATAAAATTGGCATAGAGAATCTGCATTTTGGTAAGCTAATAAAACTGGTATCCAAAGGCTCTCATTTTTATTACAGGAACACTTTGTATAGTCGGCCCTTGGAGAGCAGACATGGCCAATGCTCTGATATGGTCCCAACAAGGGAAGGAATAGAAAATTCTACCAATAAATTCAGCCAAGAAGAATTTTAAGGATGGAATGTTAATCCACGCAGACTTGCTCTTGTTCTCTAATAATAACTAACAGCCAAATCTGAAAAGTATGAAAACCAAAGACAGTCTGAAAAATAAGTGACAACATAAAAGGAAAAAATGGAGGGAAGAAAAACAATGGACAAAAGTGCAAAGAAAACAGTGGATGTAAAAAAGAGAGCTGGTAGTCATGGCCAGTGGAGGTGTAGAAAGGCTGAGAAAAATTACTTGAACAAGAAGTGGGTAAAAGAGATAGCCTAAAGCAGAAAATAGCAGTCAGGATAGTATTTTCACATGATAATTAACTGCCCCTTAAAACTTCCCCCTACAAAACTTTTTTTTTTTTTTTAATACAATTGCTATCAAGGGATCAATGTTTATAAAGATGACTTTGAATCTTGGGGTCCTTTCAAATAAAGTTGAGTGTATCCTCTTTCTTAAACCACAACAGAATACAATATAATGAAAGGAAAAATGTTCATCTAACTGGATAAAATTTTAAATTATGCCAATTAAAAATACAAATTAAGAATAAAAGTATGCTAATTAAAGAGAAAATGCTCATTTACCTAAAAATCTCACTGTTCTCCAATTCCTGGTATACGTGGCATGCCATAGAAGTAATGCATCACAGTATGTAACTCTGTTGCTGAGATATGGATCTTTCTATCACTTAGATTATCACCAATATTCTTACCTACAAGGGGCAATTATGTAACATAAAATGAGAAAAATCTACCAATAGGTTTAAGAAGAAAGTCAATTAGAAATATTAATGTTATTTTTACCATATAGTATTTAGACCATTTATTTTATTAAGAATATTTTTAACACTGTAAAGTACATCAATAACAGTTTCACATATTTTTGCAAATGACATTTGCTCATAAAAATAAAAAAGCACCATGTTCTTGAATCAAAAAAGTAACTGAAAGTCCAGCTTTTATCTGATTTTTAAAACAAGTTATCATCCATCAATAGCTGTACTCCTGGGATGCCTGGGTGGCTCAGTTGGTTAAGTGGCTGCCTTTGGCTCAGGTCACAAACCCAGGGTCCTGGGATCGAGTCCCACATCGGGCTCCTTGCTCGGCAGGGAGCCTGCTTCTCCCTCTGCCTCTGCCTGCCACTCTGCCTGCTTGTGCTCTCTCTCTCACTCTCTCTGACAAATAAATAAATAAATTCTTTAAAATTAAAAAAAAAATAGCTGTACTCCTTTTTCCATAAGAATTGATCCAAAACTCTAAGGACAATTACCACTGGGTATTTGAGAAGCACCAGGAAGAATTCTTTCCTTTTCCCAACACATCAAAAATGTATAGCAAAAACCTTTTTGTTCCCTACCTTTGCGTTCTTAAGATAAAAATATTGCTCACTCTCTGTGTGGGATTTGGCAGTGGCAGAGGAGGGAGAGGGAGGAAGAGGGTAGAAAGAGAGACCAGGAACCTGAAGGGTGACTAGAGACTGAAATGTGACAGGTACCAAGCGGGAGTTGAGGCATGTGTTCAATTCTTCACCATCCCGTCTGTTTATCTCCAGTCATGCTGTTAGACAATTGCATTTAACCATCCTCCCAACACTGGTGGAAAATTTTAAGTCTACCTGGTATGCATAACAGAGTAGTAGCTATGCAAACATAATGGAATTTACAGAGAAAACTACATCATTGTTATAAATTGAATATACTTAAAAAAAAAAACCAGAGTAGTAGAGAAGAAACAACTCCAAATCGTGCAAGAATACATCTTTAAAAAAAGATATCCTGGTCTTCAGAAACCTCATTGAACTACTCTGAATAACAAAAAGAGCTAATGCATTGACTTTTGATTCTCCTGCTGATAGCTTATAGGAATTATTTAGTTATTTGAATGAAACCTTCCTACTTTAATTGCAGCAGATGGTCTCTGTCTTTTCACCTGCTGATCATGGAATGTTCATGTGTAAAATCCACACAGATGATCTCTTCTCTGATGGCTTTTAAATATCAGAAAAATTTTCCCTCCTTTGAAAATAATTATTTTCATGAATAAAAGGGGAAATCCAACAATTAATGAAAGATTTAAAATCACAACCAGGATTCATATTTTTTTTCTTTAATAGGTTCATTAATGCTGTGTTAGCTGAAAGGCCAGTGGTAACGGTTATACCATGAATGAAATCATGCCACCATGAATGAAATTCAAGTTTGTGCATGCTTAGCTGGTGCCAATTTTCATTGCACCTGCTGTCCGGTTGACAATGGATGCTACAACCTATTGATTAATTGATACACTCTGTTTTCAGACCCACTACATATGTGAAGATATGTGCATCTTAGTAGCAATAAAGTATGAGACTTGTGGAAATCAACCTAGAACTTATTTCATATTTTTAAATATACTTGAATATTCAACATGAATAAGTGACTTAAAGAGTTTTTAAAAAATGTCCCCAAATATGTCCCTTTACCAGGATAAAAATTTATTTGCCTTGAAGGGGTGAAGTGGTCAAATGTTGCATACTACATAATTTACTTATTTATGATACTTATTTATAAGTATACTTACAATTTATTTTCCATCTCCCCGTACTACTATGTTATCCTTACCAGAACAGGGATTTTGTCTGTTTTGTTCACTGACACTTTTCCAGTATTTTGAATAAGACCTGGTACATATAGTACTCAATATATATTGGTTGAAAAATGGATCACCAAGAATTTTGATGATTTATTCTTTGTTGGGCTTCACAGCTGTGCCATGAGTAACCCCCTCCCCTTTTTTATTCCCTAATCATGGCTCTTGTCATATCATAGATTGTGAGTGTCTGAATAAACCATGAGGTCTCGAGGTCAGGAATGACTTCTTAATGGTATCTTTATGAGTTAGGCACTTACTCAGTGCCTTCGAGTACCAGGCATACAGTAGGGGCTCAATAAGTATTTGTAGAATTCTAATAATTTAGCAAATTTTCAATTTAATGAAATGTTATGCTAAATAAAAATTAAAAGAAACTTGGCCAAAATAATGGATTAGAGAAGGTAGGATTCATCAATGAAAGCAAGATAGTAAATATTTAATTGTAGCAAAGAATTCAATATCTTTACTAGATTTTTAAATATTCCATGAGTCTTTTATCAGTCACAGGATCATCCAACTGCGACTGCTGATTAATTTTGTACACATTGGATTTTATATTATAAACCATTAAGTAACTATGTCTCATATTCAGAAATTCATTCTGGTGATGTTAAATGAGAGGAAGACAAAAGCACTTTACAAGGGTCTGTGGTTGCTATGTATTAAACCTATACTGAACAACAATAATAAACTAATAATAAAAACATTAACAATAGCTTCACGAATGAATTTGGTCTAGTCAGAACATTAAGTTTTTTCAATGTTTAATGTTTATAGGCAACATTACTCATGAAAATGTAGACATTAATACATGATAACTGTAAATACTCCTCAAAGATGTAGGACCCCTTCGTAAAATGTCAGAAGAAACAATTGCACTCTTTTCCCTATCACACAATCAGTGGAAAAGTCAGGGCTAAGACTAAAGGATCCCAATCTTCAGACCCACTTAAAAGTTACTGTTGATCCCTCTCACTCATATCTGTCCTTGATTTGCAATCTTTACTACATGATGCCCAGGATCTTACTACAAAGTGACAAGGGCTAGTTGCAATAAAACACATCAAATATATATGCTTGAGACTCTCTTGCAGATGAGATATTTGACAGTATCTAGGAGGGAAGAAAGAGAATACATTTGAGTGTGTATGTTTTAAGTTATCCACTTAAAATAGGTAGTGTGTGCTAAAGGCTGGCATTTGGTTTGCCTACAGGACTTGATCTTCAGGTATAGTTGTTCTTAATAATGGAAAGAAATGCATTTAAGGATTGTAATTCTTCAAAGTGAAAGGGGACTAAATATACATATTTTTAAACTGCACAGCATCAGTGTCAATTGAACTGCATGTTCAAAAATAAAGCAACCTCCTTCAGAATAGTTAAGTGTCTATGAGAATGTAGCCTACATCCAAAAAAGATATTATTAATCATGTTAAATAATAATGTTTAAGAACCATAGCTCCCGTAAAAAAAAAAAAAAAGTAAAAATTGACAAGTGGGTATTTCATTAGAACTTGCCAAAAGTCTGCATTTAAAAAAAAAAAAGTCTGCATTTAACTAAACATAATTATATACAATAGAGTGGAAATATGATGTATAGAATAGATGGTCAGGTTACAAAACGTAAAACTTAAAATGTACAAGATATGAGTTCCTGTGGTAAATATTTCTTTTTTTCTTTTTTCTTTTTTTTGCAGTAAATATTTCTTAATGACACAACTAAGTTTCACTCAGACTCAATGGAGAGGCCACAAAGGATGAAACATTTCGGGTTAACTTTCATGGAAGACCAGAAATTTAGAAGGTTGACTGAACTGTATAAATATTAAAGGTTCTTTGCCAACTCCTCATGTTATAGTTTTATTCAGTGTGAGGTGCAGAAAGTGAGAGGAAAGAATCAAATTAAGGAAGTCTATATAAGAAATAGTGGTCATATTTGGCTGTATACAAACTCACTGTAAAAAGAAGCATAACTGAAATTCATGAAGAGCTATGTGGGAGAAGGCAAATGACCAATGGCTGGTTGAATCAGGCATCGCTGAAGGAAAACAAACCCATCTGTGCACTGAGTAGTTCTTAGGGAATCTGTGGCTTCCCACTTTTGTAGCTCTCTGTTCTTCCCATGCACAGTGGTTAGCCTCTCTCTTCTGCCCACTGATAAGATTTCCTGAACCGACTGGAACGCGAAGAGAGAAATAAAAGTCATGTGTTCTCGGTTCTTGAAGGCACGAGTCAAGTCCTAAGTTCATTCCCTGAAAATGAATTAATCCACCCTCATGTGCCTGTCTCATAAATGCTTTGCCATAAATGCCTCGAATCCATTTTTGATACTGCAAAGCAGCATATTTCATGAAATATGTGATAAGTTCACACATCTGAGATTAGAATTTGGCTGATTGTCCTTTCAAGTGCTAAATAAAAACCAGGTTGATTGCTATAGCACTTTGTCAAAGATACCAAACGGAATCCATGTTTCACAAATGGAACTAGGGCATACTCACGCCAGATTCACTGTCTAAATATATAAATTAATTCTTCAAGAAATGTATTTCTGTAAAACACCATTAACACTTGTGTCTTTCATAGTGTTAGAATCTCTTCTGTAACATATTTGGCATGAAGTATTTGAAAAGTAGTTCCAATGCATGATCTAAATGTCTTAAGTAATATTTTTGATGGTTTTAATAGTACCAAACTTTTCAACTTAAATCAACCTTATATAAAATATTTATAAGATAACATGTAAAGTGTGTAAAAAGTCTTTATCTCCTGTTCTGGCCCTCTGTTAACTCTCTACAGAATGACAGAAATAATAGCAGTGAATAAAATGTGAGATAAATGCAACTGTGTACAAAAATTATATTGCATCTAATTAAGCTTTGAAGAAAAAAATAAACTTACAATGAACGACAATTCATTTATGGCATGACAGCATAAACTGTTGCAACTATCATAAAATCATCTACATTAATATTCTTCCCTGAAATTAAACCTAAAATAAATAGAAGTTTTCTTGGTAACTTTTTTTTTTTTTTGGTAACAGTTTTTGAGAAGTTGATGTATACAGTTCCTTTCTGTGTTTTAGACTTAAAAAAGACTTGTAAGAACAGGAAGAGTGGATTGATGTTGACAATCTTAGCAACCGAACTTTTCCTGTTCAGGATTTGTCAAATCAAAGAACATCACTAGAGTATCTGATACACCTTTCTAGAAAAGTTATGACCTATCAGCAGTTATTCAAATGGGGCTGAAAGTGGTCTTTACCTGATTGGATAATATAAATCTTGAGACGAGGGTAGAAAAATGACTGGGGAGGAGAAATAAATCCTTCAGTGATCCCATAAATCATGTAAAAGAGCCTTCAGCTCCTATGTATCAGGGTTAAATTTATACATTTTAGCAGCACACTTTAATATAATGTGTGGACAGAGATGAATATTGCATTGAGGGCTGATTTATACTAGTTTTAGAAGTTTCTATAAAACTAATTTTGTATTTCCTTATAAATTAGTATCACACATCTATCTGGAATGAGTATTTAATGGAAAGCTTTCATTAATATTTAAATTACAAATGTACACAAAATATGGAAACTTTCAAACATGATTTTCTGAATAGAATTTTGCTAATTCTTTTGGGTTTACTGTATTTTTCAAAAAATAAATCAAGAATTAATGTCAAGGTATTTCTGAAAGCACTAGATCTACATATCAAGGACAGTTTGAGATTCATTAATCCATAAGAAAAGGTAAAAATACAAAAGAAAACCGGCTATTTTTGATTCGGGATCAATTAATTTAATCAAGTAGTTAAGAAAGCAGTGGGGCAAAAATGCTTAAAATGAAGCTAAATGTCTGTTTGTCCAAGTTATGGAGGAGGTTGGGTTAGACACACTGAAAGGCTTTGTGATTCTATGATTCTAAGATTCTACAATTCTATTAAAACGACAATAATATGGATCCAGGAGTACTGGGTCTCCAAAAAGAAAAGTTTAGTAAAAACTCACTGTAAACCATCTAAATTATATAATTAGTTACATGAATTCATATTTGCTCATAAACTTGCCCTTTCATGAAGCAGCGGATTTTCCTGCCTGCCATATCCTCTTGGCCTTACCTTGTCACACCAAAGGCTGCTTAATAGGAACATTCGTGATTCTCCACCTCAAGTCTTTATCTGGCTGTGGAGTGTACTCAACCTGGGAGGAGGGCAAGCCAGAAGGGCTTCAGAGTTTAAGCCCCTAAAAGCAGCCTCCAGACAATGATGAAAGGGAGTTGGTGGATATACACCCTATATCCTCACCTCTCAGTTGGAATACCTTTGAGCTAGACTCTGTCTCCCAGGGTTCTCCAGTAGGACCTAACTCCAGTTCCCCACACTGGTAAATATCTTGATAATGCCACAAACTATTAATAGACTTACCTTTTTTCCCTTCCTCAATTCCCTACTTCTTACTGGTATCTCCAGTGATCACCTCTCAAAGACCACTTATGTGGGACTACTGGTCTCTGGGTTAGCTTCTGGAGAAACCCAAACTCTGGGCACACATATTAACCCTAAAATGAATCAAATAACTTTGTATGTGATTAGTTGAGACTATTGTTGGACAAAAGAGCAATGTCCTCGTTCTTGACTAATAGGACATTTTATAATGTGTGACTAGAATATGTGAAAGACCAAGCACTGATATGCATTATAGCAGTGTTTCAGGAGCCTACTCCTGTTGACATTCTGAGATAGACAGTTCTTTGTCGTGGAGACTGTACTGTACATTGTAGGACGTTCAGCAGCATCCCTAGCCTCTACTTGCTAGATACCAGTAACATCCTCCATCCTGCTGTGACAACCAAAAATCGCTCTAGACATTGACAAATGGGGGGGAGGGGTCATCTCCCATTATCCCCCTTTAAGAGCCACTAGATTATAGAAATGACTTCATTTAACACATTCAATTAAATTCATTCATTCAACTATTGCATACAGAATAAATATTATATGGAAGGCATTGTATTAGTAAATGATTAAAAAAATGTATTTGAGTTTATGTTCTTGTCAGAGGAAAAGAATTAAAATAAACTATTAACTCACAGTGAAAACTTTTCTGTAATTTTCATTTTCCAATGGAGGCTGTAGAATGAATAATTTATTTCCAAAATTATATATACATATATATATGGCTCTCTCTCTCTCTCTCTATATATATATATATATGTACATATATGGCTATTTCCAAAGTGTGAGTGTATGTCTGCAAATTGTGTATGATTTTCATTCTGATGAAGCAAAAGGCTGTTAATTTTCACAGTGTAAGTTCTGCATGGTGGGAGTGAAGGATGAGATATCTGCCCTTGGTTTTTGTTTCATCCCTTCTGTGCTGAAATAATGTGGGAGACTGAGCATATTCTGCTTTCTTTCACTATTGCAATTTTGTCTTTTTTCTTTTCTCATTGCATGTATTTGTCCTGTAACTTCCACCTAACTTCTCCCAAGAGTTTTTTTAATAACATGTGAACAACTTTAAATGATTATGATAACCACAAAAATTAAAGAAACATTGAAAGGTAAACTTTCTTAATTTTTAGTCCATTTTTCTCAGAATTGCTATGAGATTTTCTCTCCTAATCTCATGTAACTTCTTTTTTATGAATCACATAAAAAATGTCTTCACCATGTCTTAGTATGGCAGTTGTAAGAGGCACAATACATCTTTGTGCTCACAAGTCCTGCACGTATAAAAGGCCTTATACTGTGATTTGAGAGTCTATACCTGAGGGCTTCCTCTTCTGTTGATCTGTGCATGAGACCCATAAAAAGTGACAAGCACAGTAGCATTAATGCCTCCAGAGTAGCTCTAAGCCAATGATGAATGAGAGCTGGAAAACAACTATCCCAGCTTCTGACATGTTTCCCACACTCTCTTCCAGAATTTTCCAGGGGTATTGAGCCACTATGTAACCTATTTATTTGTATCCTGTCCCAATTCCTCGTGGCCCTATGATACCCTCTAGATCTATTCTAATAGATCTAATGAAGCATTCCAATGTTGTATTGGAATGATGGGCTAAAAGAAAGATCACCATGTTTTGGAATTTATAATCTAACAGGAATGGTGGACATTGTTGTTAATATGTAAAATATTATTTATGTATAAAATATTACTATTCTCTTAGACACTATACAGGATATGTTGTTAAAAGGAGAAACTCAGGCTGGGGATATAAAATTAAAATATCTGCATACTTTTTCCATATTGATTGATTTTCCTTTTTGTTCCCCTTGTGGGGGAGGGGGAGGGTAATATTACAATAGTTTAAATGAAATCCTTTAGTATTTCAACCATCTTTTTAGTGGCTTGATTATTTTCTAATGTCATACTGCTCTCTTGAAAGAGTTCTGATAATCAATTCTCAGAAAAGCACGTGAGAAAAAACTTCATTTGTTCAGCAGAGGAATAATCCTTGCTCAAACTCTGATCAGACAAAAGCCACAGAACAGAATATCATCACACTGATAGTTCCAATGACACAGAAAAGCACCTGGTACGTCTGGAGTGACTGCTTTTTTTGCACAAGTTTGCAGCTGACATGAAGGTTAAAAAGCTCCTTGGTACACAAACATGTAGAAAACATAAATTGGGCTGTTGCAGCAGAGAACGACTCTGCATTTTTGAAGTAGCAGACTCATCAAAGTCCAGGCCTACTATTTAAAATTTTACAGTTGAATATTTTGTCCAGATTTTCAAAACCCACATTGTGATTTCCGCGGTGCTGTTTTGCTGTTTTCAAGTCTATGCAAATATAGTGGTGGGTGTAATAAATTCTTAATATGTAATTTTAAAGCATTTTGAGCTTCCTTTAGCTAAGCGTGTTAAAAGATAAAATGTGCATTTAAATGTGTTTGGGAGAAAGGTGCTGTTAAGTAAAGAAACATTTACTAAAGAAATAATTTTGCAATTGGGAGATAATTTCCGATATGTTTTCTTTCACTGAAAATAAAAGATTATGTGACAGTACCGAATTGATATCTATATTGTTTTTCACTAATAAAAATTTTGTTTAGATAAAGAAACACGGTTTTAGAGTCTTAGTTTTTGTTTCGTTTTGTTGTCTTATTTTGTTTCTCTCTTGCCAAGGTACTTCTCAGAAAAATGTTGTTAAGTGCATGAAATAAAACATACTGGATTACAAAAGATACAAAGGAAACAAATCATTCTGAAAATTATCAAAATAGTATTAGGACATTATTTGTGATATAGCCATGTATGCTCTTGAATAACCACATTAGATAACACAATCTAGCAGTGGGTTTCACAACAACTCTAATTTCAAAGTAAAGATGAGCAGTATTCAAGATATCTGTGAAACGTGTATTAAGATGCAAAAATACTTCTATTAGTGATGGCGTGTAGGTAACTACTAATACTACTGTGGCTTGTTACCTACTTTCATAATTAAAGAACATGCTGGAAAGAAAGAGGTAATTTTGTATATTTTACCAATCAAATTCACAAACCTCCTGAGTTCTGCTTGAAAATAACAATACGAGACTGGTTGATAGTGCTAAAAGGACCTTGAGGATGTGCTAACCCAAACTTGTCTTCACAAAGTAATGACTTGATGTTTCCACAGTCAGTTTTCATTTTTCACCTTGGTAATAATTCAAGTCGGAATGCAAATTAATAAAAATTAATAAAACGGCCTAATAGCACAGGAGTTGCAAAGAGTATGGTAAGCTAGAGAACACAGGGTCCTTCTAAAAGAGATTGCATATGCATGTCAAATAAAGAGTCTTAGGGTCCCAGTTAGGGTCACCAATTTGCAACCTCTGATAAAATGTGTAAAACGAAAAGACAGTTGTAAACATTTTAGATTTTTGAAAGCTATTTGCAAGTATTATCTTCTATCTTTACCACCTACCTATATTGCTCTAGGTAAGCAGATAATATTACCTGTTTCACAGGAGAAAAATAGATGAAGAACAATCTCTGTCACATATTCAGTTAGAAAAGCTAGATATTATAGCCAATATTCTACTTTCCTTTAAAGGATAAGTAATTGCTGAGACCTTGTGTTGGTGAAACATATTTAGGAAAGAAGGAAAAAGGAAGAAAGGAAGGGAGGGAGGGAGGGAGGGAGTCAAATTTAGAGTAGTGTATAAGGAAACAGTAAAACTTAATGAATGAAACTTAATGAAATTAAACTTAATTAATTAAACTTAATTAATTAAACTTAATGAAAACTTGCAAATGAATGCATCAGATAATAAGTCCCCGTGTGCTGAGTTGTCTACTATGTGCATTGTGCTTAATTCCTGACTGGTACGTATTTCTAGTCTTCATAACAATTCTGCAAAGTAGGTGTTGTCATCAATATAAGATACTCACACTTGTATTAGACAAGAAAAGGAGTTCAGTTAAGGAAATCTTAAAGTTCTCACTGGCACCATATAGCCAAACATCATCATAACCGTTCTCATTTTCACTTCCATATTGGCCTACACTGAATCTCCTAAAAGCAATGCTAAGATAGAAGTAATATTTTAATCAGAAAGTTACTATGTCAGTTTTAGTAATTAAACATGCCACAGAATCTTTTGGCCTCTGTATCTGTTGACTTTAAGGATGTCTAATTGTACAGATTAATTTTACTCTAAGGATTTTTAAAATTGGAATTATGTAATCCATACTTATAGAAGACAGAAGCAAAAATATGGCAAAACCTCATTTTGTATAAATTTTTTAAATCATTATTTAGTGAACTGAAAATAAAATTTAAAAATATCCATCTAAATATCAATATCAATTAGATAAGTGTTAAAATCTTAAATTCTCTTAATGCACTATAGGAAAATTTGATGCTATTTTTACTTTTTTACAGAAAAGTATATTGATAACAGTCAATACATCATTTCGAATTGTCTTCATACATTACATACCTTTTTAATTTTTTAAATCTTCAAATAGTTAAAATTAATGGTATATTCTATTGTCATTTAAATTAAAAATTTAATGATATATGTTTTGCATTCTAAACTTTAGAAATGAAAGTAGAATATAAAATAAGTTAATATTTACAAAGAAACTCCCGGAGAGTGTTAAATTTAAATGTTAAGCATGTTTATGTCACTGCAGGATAAAAACGTAATTTTTCTTTTATCTCTACAGCTTCTAATTTTTCACAAAAGATTATATTACTGTCATAATACAAATTAAAATTATGTTTAAAAATATGTCAGAATTTCTTGCATACTTTCTTATTCTGCCCACAGAAAAATCAGGGTTTTATTTCTTAAGTAGAGAAAAGTCTGGCAGGGCAATGGACCAGGGAGAAAGCAACTGAGATTTCATGCAACATGGTAAAGAAAGGCCCCTGTGACAAGATGACATCTGAGCAAAGACTGAACAAGAAATAGAGCCATACAGGAAGAAGAGTGTTGGAAGAGGCGTCCAGGCAAGGGAAGAACAGAAGTTGTGAGAGAAGCAGCATGCTTTCAAATAACATTTATCAGCACTTACTATGTATGAATGTTATGCTTTTCACTGCTGTGAAAGTATCGAACAACCAAAAGACAGGAATTTTAACTTGAGCTGGGTGAAAAGGGAGTGAAATAGAAAAGAGCTAGAAAATAATTCAAAGTAATTTCTCTTATGTAAAAAACAGTCCATACCTACTTTTTTTTAAATCAGCTATTCCACTTAATCTAGGGTATTAAAGACAGATTTTATATTTAGGTGATAGTAAAGCTTGTAATATCTATTCTCCTATAATTAAAAACCATTGGCTGCTTGCATTTAAGTCTTTTCTAATGAGTCAGGATTAAGAATCTATGCTTCACTTTTGCACAGCAAAGGAAACAGTCAACAAAACCAAAAGACAACCAACAGAATGGGAGAAGATATTCGCAAATGACATATCAGATAAAGGGCTAGTATCCAAAATCTATAAAGAACTTCTCAAACTCAACACCCAAAGAACAAATA
>CM052898.1:35512300-35534589 GCA_028534135.1 Potos flavus | reverse complement strand
CAAACTATGGAAAGAACCTAGATGTCCATCAACAGATGAATGGATAAAGAAGAAGTGGTATATATATACAATGGAATACTATGCAGCCATCAAGAGAAATGAAATCTTGCCATTTGCAACGACGTGGATAGAACTAGAGGGTATTATGCTAAGCGAAATAAGTCAATCAGAGAAAGACAATTATCATATGATCTCTCTGATATGAAGAATTCGAGAGGCAAGGTAGGTGGTCTTGGGGGTAGGAGAGGGAAATGAAACAAGATGGGATCAGGAAGGAGACAAACCATAAGAGACTCCTAAACTCACAAAACAAACTGAGGGTGGCTGCGGGGTAGGGGCGGGTAGGGATAGGGTGGCTGGGTTATGGACATTTGGGAGGGTATGTGCTATGGTAAGTGCTGTGAATGTGTAAGCCTGATGATTCATAGACATGTACCCGGGGGCAAATAATACATTATGTGTTAATTAAAAAAATAAATTAAAAAAAAAAAGGATGTCTGCTGGGGGAAAAAAAAGAATCTATGCTTCATCCATAATTTTAATTTTTAAAACTAAATTATATTTTCTTCCATGGTAATATGAAAACAGATCCTCTAACTGTAAATTGCTTTTGATGAATCCTTGAGCAGACTCTGAAACAAACGGCAAAGCAACAAAGATCTAGATTTAACAGCTATGAAATGTTCTTTAGAACTCCAGATATTGCCATGTCTAAAATTTTTAATGTATTCTTTTAATAAATACTTAAGCTGTTTTGCATTATGATGCCTTGACACACCAATTCACTCGATACCTCTTCCTTTGTGTGTGAACAGCGTCAATCATGTGCCAAATTTATTTCTACTGCAACTGAAGAGATTTCTTTTTACTGACATATCTGTTAGATGGAATGTTTAGTTGATCAAAATGCATCATGTAGAGTAGAATAGTACAATATTAAATGAGCATGATGTCAAGCCAGTCCAGAAAAAGATCACATAAATATTAGACTGAAAAGAACTTTGACTCGGGAGAAAAGAGTTGTTGTTGGATTAGTAAACAGTTGGAAACTGATGGAATCGAAAGGTCAATTAAGCACCTTCTGGGAAAAATGTGGGTTCAATCCAGTCCCCTTTCAAGTGTATAACCAATACTTTCAGCTGTCCCTCCAATACAAAACAATTGAGAGCCAATTGACAACCATGGGATAAGCCCTCTGAGTAATGTGTGTACAGTGAAAATCTATAAAGTTTCATGTATTCATTCAACAAATACATAATGCACAAAGCTAGGAAAGACAATTATAAATATATTAGACATTATCTCTGCCCTCACAAGGCCTATAATTTAGTAAGGCTATAAGCAATTAAGAACATTATTATAAGAATGCTCACTTTAGCAGTACATACGCTAAAATGGGAATGGTAGAGAGAAGAGTAGGAGGGTCCCTGGGCAGGGATGACAGGCAAATTTGTGAAGGGTTGCATATTTTTGAAAACTTCACTCTCAAAAATTTGTTATAGAAATTAATATTAAAAGGGCTATGGTATAGGTACAAACATAAGCTCATATAAGATGCATTTAAAGCTGTTCACAAGAAAGCCACTTTCATATAAATATACAGGTTGAAGGTGAAACAATGGAAATAAATTTACCATCCAAACACTAATTAGAAAGGAAAATGTGAGGATGGCTACAACAAATAACACAGGAAATAATAATTGTTGGTGAGGATGTGGAGAAACTGGAACCTTCATATAATGCTGGAATGTAAAATGATGCAGCTTCTTTGCAAAATGGTTTAGCAGCTTCTCATAAAGTTAAATACAGAGTCACCACATGACCCAGCAATTTCAGTCCTAAGTATATGCCAAAGAGAAATGGAAATATATGCACATGAAATGCACAAGTGCATTATTCATAATAATCAAAAAGTGGAAAGAGCCCAAATGTCCACCAGTTGATAAATGGATAAATCGATGTGGCCTATCTGAATGCGGTAGGCAGAATAAAGGCCCCTAAATATGACCATATCCTAACCATGGAACCTGTGAATATGTAATCTTACATGGCAGAAGGGACTTTCCAAATGTGAATAAGTTATGGGCTTTGAGATGGGGAGGTTAACCCTGAAAGATCAAGATGCCCAATGTAATCACAAGGCTACTTAAAATTGGAAGGAGGAAAGAGAAGAGTCAGTCACAGAAATCCCATGTGAGAACTCCCTCTGCTTTTGTTGGCTTTGAAAATTGAGAGAAATGGCCATAAACCAAGCACCGGAGAAGGTCTCTAAAAGATTGAACACACAAGGACACGGATTCTCCCCAGCTTCCGAAAAGGAATGCAGCCCTGCCAACATCTTGATTTTAACAAAGTGAGACTTGTATTGAGTTTCTAATCAATAGAACTGTTAGATAATAAATTTATATTGCTTCGAGCCGCTAGATTTGAGTAAATTGTTATATCAGCAAGAGGAAACAAATATGTTATTCAATAGAATAGTATTCAGCTATGAAAATAAATGAGTACTAATACATGTTATAGCATGGGTGCAGATTGAAAAAAGTACGCTAAGTGAAACAAGCCAGTCACAAAGGCAACATATTGTATGATTCTACTTATATGAAATGTGTAGAGTAAGCAAATTTATAAAAACAGAAAGTAGAATAGCGGTTGCTTAAACCTGAGTGTAGCGGGGTTAGTAGGGACAGGGCTAACTGCTAATAAATACGGGGTTTCTTTTAGGGTAGTAGAGTGTTCTTCAATTAGGTTATGGTATTGGTCTCACAATTCTTTAAAAATACTGAAAAGAGCACTTTAAATGGATGAGCTGTATGATATATGAATTATATCTCAGTATTGCTGTTTTTTCAAACAGAAAGCAAAAAGAACATCACAGTGACTATATTAATATTAGACAGAGTTGACTTCAGAACAAAAATATTACCATAGACAAAGAGGGCTATTTTATAACAATAAATGGGGCATGTTACCAAGAAAACACAGGCATCTTAAACTGTTGCACCAACAATAGAGTTTCAAATTACATGAAGGAAAAACTGATGGAAAAATTAAAGTAGACAAATCCAGAATTGTGGTTGAAGACTTCCAAGTCTCTTCTCTATTTTCAAGGTCTATTTGCTGAAAATACCTGAAAGCAATGAAATTCTAGTAGCAAAAACCACACCTAACACTGAGATCTTGATTTCAAAATACCATCTCCTTGAGAAAATGGCTGATTCTGGGGCTGGGATATGGAAAGTACAAGGTGAACTTAGAGAATTTTGTGCCAGCTGTAAGAAAGTATTCAAAGATTCATGGGAACATGAATGATGTCCATCTTCAAAACCAGCAATGGCTGGCTGAATCTTTCTCAAGTTGAATCACTCTGAGTCTAATTCATCTTTTGCCTCCTTGTTCTAATTTTAAGGATGCTTGTGATTACTTTAGCTCATCTTGGTAATCCAGGATAATTTCTGCATTTAAAGGTCAGATGTTTACAACCTTAGTTCCACTTACAATCTCAATTCCTCATTTGTCATGTAACAACGTATTTACAGGTTCCAGGGATTAGACTGTGGACATCTTTTGTTGGCTATTATTCTGCCTATCACAAAAAAGCTTTAGTTTTCCTTCTGTAACAGGTATGATACTTATTATTTATTATAGAAAGCCAACTCATACTGGTTTAGCAATTAAGGAACTTACATGGTTTATGTAATTGAAAAGCGCAGAAGAGGGAGCTGGATTTAGGATAGGCTTGATATCTTTCAGTGACTGATTTCTGTCAATCTCTCTACTCAGCTGTTTTCAGCATTGATATCACCTTAAGTCACTCACCATCAAGATGGCAGTTAACAGGTCTCGTGGATGCCAAATCATTCCTTCATATCAGCAGTAGAGAGGGTATTTTTATCTCAGCAACCTGAACACACATTCGAAGGTTCACTTAGATCAGCTCAGGATTATATACCTTCTGCTGCACCAATTCTGTGGTCAGAGGAATGAAATGTGGTAACTGGCTCAGACTTGGTCGCAGGTACCAGAGATAGATTCAGCTTTCCCAGAACAAACAGGATCCCAAATGGAAAATATTTAAGAAGAGAATAAGGAGGAATGGACTGAGGGGGACAACCAACAAATGTCAATTCTATCTTCACATACCAGACTCATATCCAGAATTATGATCTTTTATTAACAGAATCATGAATAACCTAGAGTATTTTAGAAGTGCTGAATTTCACCTAATAGCATCTAGTAAAGCAAATTAAAAGAAATATGTGGACAGTAGGGTCATATTACATGACATATGACACGAGTTACTGAATTGCAATCAGCACTACCGTCTGCTCTCACTAATGCCAGCTCAGTCTTCCATATTCATTAGGAAACAAGAAGTCTTTGGTTGGTTTTTGAATGCAACAGAGAGACAGATGGACAATTTTGCTCAACATAAGCATATTTCTGCCTTATTCTTCACAGCAAATATTTTGTCTGTAGTGAATTTCTAACTTTAATTTTAAAGCCTTAAATTATTTGTGGCTTTTTCTTTTGAATCTGTATCTCTGTGATTATCACAGGCTTCATTCTCTTGTCACATTTGTTTACAGTAATGTTTCCAGTTGCATGATTTGTCAGCACTTATATATTCAAGCCTTAAGTTTTTTCCCTTTTTTTTTTTTTTTAAGTAGCCTCCACACCCAGCCTGGAGCCCAGTGTGGGGCTTGAACTCACAACCCGAGATCAAGACCTGAGCTGAGATCAAGAGTGGGATGCTCAACTGACAGCCATCCAGGCGCCCCTCAAGACTTACTTTCTTAACCTATTTTATAAAATTTACTGTATAACTGATATACTGATATAACTGATAACAGTATAACTGACATACAATATTATATTATATTATATAATATATATAATATATATAATATATTATATTAGTTTTAGGTGTACAACATAGTGATTTGACGTCTCTATACATTACAAATGATAATCACAATAAGTCTAGTTACCATGTTACCTTATAACGTTAATCAATGTTAATACAATGTCATTGACTATACTCCCCATGCTGGGCATTACTCCACCATGACTGATTTATTTTATAACTGGAAGTTTATACTTCTTAATCCCATTCATCCATTTTGCCCCCCATTCTTCCGGCAACCATCAATATGTTCTCTGTGGCCATGAGTCTGGGTTTTGTTTTGTTTCTTTGTTTAGATTACACACATAAATGAAATCGTGTGATAAATGTTTTTGTCTGACTTATTTCACTTAGCATAATATTCTCAAGGTTCAGCCATGTTGTCACTAATGGCAAATTTCACTCCTTTTATGGCTAAGTAATATTCCACTATATAAATATAACATATCTTCTTTATTTGTTCATCCAGCTTTCTATCTTTTGGCTATTGTGAATATATTTACTTGGAAGAGTCCTCAAATAATTGATTCATGCATACTGTTCAGGGTTTATAGTCGATTTGTGGGAGAGATAGGGTAGAGCGTCCTCACTTTATATTTGTCCTCATTTTATGTTATCTACAACCAGAAACTAATGAGAAGTTTCATTTTAATATCTTAGGAGGACACTCGTTATGAGCATAATAGAAATTGTACTAAGGTATTATGGTAATTGTACTATGGTATACCATACCATGGTACCTATGGTATGGTATGGCAATTGTACTATGGTAATAGTACTATGGTATTGTACGATGGTATGATTTGAAAGGTAGTGTCCATTCGAATGTATCTCCCACTTACATCACTATCTAAAGACTCTATATAAATTAAAATATTTCCACCTCTAGACATTCTGTTTGAAGATGCAAACAATCTTGGAAAGAGTAATACAAAAATTTTAACACAATATTAGTCACTGATATCTTAATATTACTTAGTTTACAGGCTCTTTCTTCTTTATAATTAGTTAAGAAGTGGGGCACTGAGCAATTTATGAATAACAACTCAATATACAAAGACATGTTTCCTCTCCTTCTAATAAACTCCCCATCTCCTCAAATAACATCAATCATCTATCTATTTTATTTGAGATAATTATATATGACAACAAAAAAATCTTTGTGAAAAGGATATTTCTATCAATGGGAGAACCTAACTTCCAATCACCACTTAGGGAACTCAAAGCAAATTTTAGATTCCCTTTGGGACTTATTGAAATTAAACACAAAAAATCATTGTAAGCCAGAAATTTTCCATAGATGTTCCCTGATGATTCTGAATTAGAGATTACACCCACAGGACTATAGAACTGACCATCCTAGTAAATGCAGTCTAGTTACTAGTGAGTAGTCAATTCCATTACTTTAGACCTAAGAAGTTTAAATTAAGCCTCTCCTAATTTGGGAAAGGTTTCAATTGCTAATAGGATAATTGCACCTGATTTCAAAGTACAGACTGTAGTTTTCTTTTTTTAAGAACTCATTTTTGGAAATAGAGCAATTCCCTCAGTGGAAAGATGATAAAAAAAAAAAAAAAAAAACTCAACAACAACTGAGTTTTCCCTCTGCCTCAAATTTACTGCTGCATCTCATACTGAAATAATAAGCAGACCTGTCCTTTTTCTTTTTTTTACTTTCACGTGTTCCCATGTTGTCTTACTGTATTATGATTATATTAACAATTAGAAAAGGAGGAATTAGCACTGCATCTACTTATTACCATCAGCCTATTAATTTACATTGGAAATTCCCTCTACGCTTTGACATTCTATGCTATTCTGTATTGAGTCATCTGAGATTTCAGAGAGAACTCTCATTATCAAATTAATTCTGAAAGAAGGAAGCTTTTGCCCTTCCCATTTCTTCATGAGACACCTACTAACAGATGTTCTTTTATGTTATACACATACCTCTGTCATCCACTTTGGGGTGTGGAGGGTGCATGACTTATCTGCTTTGTATGATGCAAATGAAGTGAGAATTTGAAAAAAAATGGTGTCATGGACTGCTTTGTACTTACTGTCTTAACCTCTTAAATTTTAATAGAAAGTAACCTTTTCCTTATTTTATGTTTAATTAAATCTCTCCCACTCTTCAAAGAAAACCATTTTTTTCCTCCATAAGGTAAACTTGAGATTGCTATTGAACATTTCTCCTCCATCGATAGCTCTTTAATATTCTTGTCTCATTCAGCAAATATAATGCCAGATAAAGTTGCTTTCATTGGGAGAATACTTATTAATTGTGTGTTTATAGTGAAAATGACTGTGTCTCAAAAGATATCATTCTATAAACTTAATTTATTTTCAGGTTAAAAGTTTGTATTTATTTAGATTTCATTTGAATATAAACTAGAGTGTAGTGTAAAAGAGATAAAAATAGTTTCACAGCTGTAAGTTTTAAAAAAAATGATAAATTCCTTTTCAACAGCATCTGCAATTTGGAAAAAAAATACTCCAAGAGGGAAAACAAAAGTTACTTGCTACTCTGGTTGAAAGATTTCAACTATTCTTTAAGAAATCAAAATCTGTCACTTATTTCAGATGTGTATCATTACAAAACTTTCACAACACACTTGTTTCTGCTCAGACACTATTTTGATGACCTACAATTTTACTGGTGTTAAAATGTTAAAAAAAAATTTTATTACAATAAACATTTCTCTAATAGTATTCTTTCTAAAGAACAAAGCAAATGTCTGAATGTTCATGCGATTTGGAGCTGACAATACAAACTGAGCTATCACATCACATTCGTGATAATTACTCTTTAGTCCTCAATAATTATTTTTTCCTCTTTGTCAAAATCTATGCTTTCACACTAACTTTTAAATATAATTAAGAAAGTGTTGGGTATCTTCTATGGCACTGCTTTGCAATGGAGACAAATCTACCATATAAGTAGGTCATATAAAATGACTGATTCATTCAACAAATATTTATTGAACTCCTACGGTGTCTCAAACACTGTCCTAGGTGATGAAAATATATTGGTGAACAGTTCAAACAAATATCACCATCCTTATGGGGATTACCGTTTCACATGAGAGTTCAAGAAATGCATGAGAAATATAATACATAAGTAAATTATCTAGGGTATAAGATAATGAGTACTACAAAAAAATAAAAATAAAAATTAGAGTGAGAGGACCAGGAGTTTGTGGTGGGGTGGGAGCAAATGTTCCAGGATTAAATAGATGATCAGGATGGATCTTTGAGGACAGACTTGAGGGTTGTGAGGAAGTTAGCCTTGTAGAATCTGGGGAAGAGCATTCCAGGCAGAGAAATGATTGAGAAAGAGCTAAGGAATGGTTGAGGAGGGAAAGAGAAGGCATATTATTCAAGGACAACAAGCAACGGGGGAGAAAGAGCAGATCCTGTAGTGGGTTCAAGTGCTGAGGAGGGGGCTTAAATGCTGTGCTGAAGTTGTAAACTCCCCTCATTTCAAGAAACTACATGACTTTCAAAATCTCAGCTTTTAAAAAGTTCTCCCTCAATCTTCTGTAAACAACTATTATAATTGAGTATTTAGATCACCCTAAATTATTTTTAACCTTATTTAACAAAATAAAATAGGGTAAGATGGTGTCATTAAAAAATAATGAATCAAATTATGTTCTGCCCCTATCTGGGGGGGTGGGGAGAAGACCTTTGCCTGCAACAATCATCCCATTTTGATCCCCACACCTTGTTCTGACAGATTGCTGCCCTGGCTGTGAAGCCTCTGAGAGTAAGTCAATGTCTTTTGAGTTTTATATTTGAGAAAATGTCCCCAGAAGTTGGATCTGAAAGCCCTAACATTATAAATAAACATAGAGACCAAGAATGCATTAGATATCTTCCTCTCATTTCCACTGAGAAGAAAGGAAGAAAATCAGGGAAGGAGGAAGGGGGAGGGACGGGGTATGGTGAGAAGCGTGCACAGTAGTTGGACAAACGAGATACAAAACACACTATGGTCTAAAATTTAGTAAGTTTTGTGGACCATTTCGATGTGGAAAACAGATCTATTGGGAAAATAATATGAAAGAAGCAACTGGAAAAACACATTTGCATCTCTCATAGTATGACTAAGTGGTCACACTGTACTAGAAACTATGTAGACATTAAGATGAAATGGCCTCTGGCCGCATTCAGGCAACAGAACAGTTTAATTGGCGATACATTTAAAAAGCACAGCACATTGAACCTACATGATTCAAACTAAAACTTCCTATTTTCCAGGGCAGAAATGACCCCAGTCAGCTATTTGATTCCTACCATAAATGTCAATATACTTTATTAAGAGCTAAGCTTACCCAGGTTAGTACAATTTGGGAGTTTAATAATTGTTAGTTATCTTCATCAGGCTTAGGAAGAAATCTACTTACTTGATTTAAAAAATTCTGTAACCCTTCAGATTGGAAGTAAGGGTTCTATTATTTGAAAATCATCAATAGCCTTGACTATAACGGACGCTTTGAATAATCAGAAGTTTGAAGTCAAATAGTTGGAACCTTTATTAAGTTCCTTTGTTAGGAATTTAGAAATAGACATCAAGTTAAAATCAAACCACAAAACTTGTCTGATTATCTGTAACAGCTGAGGTTCTCTATTGTATGAACAAGGTATTTTGTTCTATCTATATCATCTGCTTACTTATTTTTAAACCAAAGAGAAAAACGTTCATATATTAACTAAGCTTGAACTTTGCTTTGGTCTCTAATGTAATGTTTAACTCTCAAGCAGGTAACTCCAAACCATGACAAGTTCAAAAAATTTGTAACTATGATCACATATTACGACCATTTAAAAAATTGCAATAAATATTATCCTTCCAGGACACTGGTAATTACAGGTTGAACAGATTGATTGTTAAGAATGTGATTCTCGCCTCTAATTACAGCATTGGGAAGTGCATGCATAAATTAATATGGTTGCTTTACAGACAGTTCTCAGTTTAATAACTGGGATAATTCTCTTCTTTTGAACATCTACAATAAAGTGCTGAGCTTTCTTTAATGATAAACCCTGGGGCACATAAAATACCATCCTTAGGAAAATACAGTGTCAAATCTAGAAAAACATAATCAATAGAGTTGACCTCTGAGCATTGGCAATTATCTAGAGTTGGCGTTTCTGTAATTTCCCTATACTCTTGGTCTCAACCAAGTGAAATCCGTGTTTTCCCTTTTCAGAAATTCAATATAAATCATAGATAAAATCCACTAACAAAAAAAAAGTATTCCAAGTAACTTACAACTATTATCTTCTCAAAATAGAAATGAAGAAATTTTTGCCAAAACAGGCAATGTCATTTAGATTTTTTATCACAGAACCATGCCACTTAGAGTATACTCTGTTCTGTGATACTGATTTACTTCTGCAAATTTCACTATAAATCACATGCATTTAATAGGAATAATAAAAAAATACAAAAGAGATTTGTAGGCTTGAAACATCTGCAGAAAAGAGATATCTAGTGACATTCACTGCAGAAGTTAATACTTTCACTTATCACCTTTTCAACACAGATGTTTGCATATAGAAAAATTTCATGCATATATATGTGCATATACATATAGGATATATAGGAGTAGACAAAACAAATGTTTTGTGGTGCTTGCAATACAAGAGAGTTGAAGAAAATGAAAAGAGAACCCAATGGTAAGAAAAGCAGAGAAGGAAGTGTGAAGGAGGCAGATATTAAATCTCGAGTCTATTAAAAAGTACAATACAGAAGACTCAAGTTTTGGAAGTAAAGCAACTTTCTGGAACATTAAGAAGCCTAACATTTAATAAATGACTACCTTAATGACCGTAATACAATTAGCCATCCATTCCCTTCTCTGGAGGCAGATGCTGCTCCTGACATATCTAGTTTGTTTTATCCTAAAATTCTCAGTCCTGCTGGCACTTTACCATTCCTTATATAGCTGTTCATTACACAGTTTTCATGCGTATCACTAATGGCGAATCTAATGGGATATTTTTGGATACCTAACAGAAGTAGGCAATATAATCTTCTAAATCTTTACAGCCTCCACTTGAAATTTATGGCTAAAGAACATTATCTCAATACTCCATCCTACCTATTGTCCACAAAGACTGGGGCAGTGAAGTTACAACAGCAATGCCTCAACGTTTCACCTATTCCTTCTGATTCTATAAAAGTAGTAGGCTATACAACTCTTTTCTGACTTGTGCTCTCTGATTCCTTGAGTTAGCCACATTGGTGGTTTATACGAGAGAGTATTAATGAAGGACTAAATTTATATATGTTTCATTTAAGGTGTATATATAAAGGTATGTCGGAATATTTGCATACTATCAACAGTGGTTTGCAGACCATATAAAGTTTATCACTTAAGTTATCCATGCACTTTAGTTTACGAACTCTGCAAGAAATCCTTAGGAGCACTCACTGCCTACTTCCTCCTCCATCAATCACCACACAGAGTGGGAGCAGGCAGCTCTGCTGAGAGTTGCTTTTCACTTGTGTCTACAAGGAGATGAATTATTGACTCCAGCCCCTCCACGAAAATGGACAGTGTTTTTGCTCAATAAGGCTTATCTTCAGTAAGTCGGTGAATCATATTTTCTCAGTGTTTTTTGGGTATGAGAACTTATACTCAGCATTTTGGGGAAAGGTCAGAAATAAAAATAAAAACAAAAACTCAGAGTTTATTTTCCTAGGAATAAGCTTCAAGATAACTGAACATCAAAAACTCCTGTATTTCAGACGAGTGAATAATATCTTTATAGACTGATCTATAATGGAAAAGATCTGCACTTTTGAAATTAGGTTCTTCGTTGGAAACATCTTTTTCCTAGCAAATAGCACTGCATTAGGAATGAAATTCCAAGGAGCAACCAAATAGACATGATACTTACCTTAGACAGACTCTTATTCTAGCTGCATCCACAAAGCATGTTCTTTTGCTAATATGTTTCCTATATATAAGCCTATATATAAGCCTTTCTCTTCTCTTGCTGCATTTCGTTGAGCTGTTCTCCTCTCCTTGGGTTATTAAACACTATGATGCTTATGATGAAGTTGACACTGACTGACTGATTGGAGACTTGATGGCATGAGGCACACTTTTCATCCAAAGTTAAAGACGACCCATTACATAACGGCCTGGCCCAAGCAGTCTTGAAAGGTAAAACCAGACTAATGTGATAGGAAGAGCACTGAATCTGGAGTTCAAAAATGAGGTTCGTATCCTGCCTACCAGTGACTACAGCTGTATGACTATGGATAACTAACTTAACCTATCTGGGGCTATTTCTCATTTTAAAATTGCCTATAATTATACCTGCCCTATATAATGCACATGGATATTTTGAAGCTCAAATTAAATGACGAGCTAGATCTCCTGTCCCAGATACGAGGGAAAGAAATAGAAGAGCAAGTATATGAGAGCAGATAAGGTAAGTTAGAAATCTTTTCCAAATGGCTACTTTTATGTTGGCGAGAGATTGCCATTGGAGGAAATGAAGGTCAGAGAAGATTAAAAGTAGGGTCATCAAAGAAACATCATTAAAAATAGGTGGCCTCTTTAACAAATCAATTTTTGTTTCCTAGATCTCCATTTTTCTGATCTGCTTGAGTGAGGGGAAAATGTGCTGTCTCTAAGACATTATAGTTCTAGAATATAATTCTGCCCATTTTAAAAAGTGTGACTAATTTCACCATATGCATGAGAAAGAATTTTAGCAGATTATATGTAATCAGTTCACATTTTTGTACATTTCCTCTCTAATAGTTTTGATCATTTTCAAAACTTACATGAGCTCTTTTTCTTTCTCCCCAGTTGATGACAGTAAGAGATACTGTTACCACACTAACAGATGTTGTTGTACTGTGTGGCAAGTACGAAGTTCTTCGTATGGTTTATGTTATAAAAACTCAGTAATAACCTTGACTTTGGTATTTTAATTGTTCTAAATTTTTATATGAAAAACTGAGGCTTGCCCTTAAGTATTAGAACTGAGATTTGAATGAACCTATGTCTTTCTTTTTTTTTTTTTTGAACCTATGTCTTCCTGACCACAAAGTCCAAACTTATTACAAAGAGAGCTACACATTTTCTCATCATATAAGATAATAAGCATTAGAAAATAAAGTAGGTAAAATAAAATCCTTGCTCTTTAGAAGTTTACAATTAAGATGAGGAAATTTTTTTAAAAAGATTTTATTTATTTATTTGACAGAGACTGAGAGAGAGAGAGAGAGCACAAGCAGAGGGAGCAGCAGAAGGAGGAGCAGGTTCCCCACTGAACAGGGAGCCTGACATGGGCCTCAATCCCAGGACCACCTGAGCCAAAGGCAGACGCTGAATGGACTGAGCCATCCAGGTGCCCTGAGATGAGGAAATTAGATGAATATGTAAATGATAAAACCAAAAAACAAAGGCTAAAGGGAGAGTAATATGAGCTATTTTCTTCCAGCTTCATACATTGTGTACGTTTAAGGTATAAAACTGTGATGATTTTATACATTTATTTTATTGCAACATGTTTACCACAATAATGGTATCTCCTCATTTCCCTCAACCCTCAGCCCCTGGCAACCACCATTTTAATGTTTCTATGAGTTCAATGTTTTTAGATTCCACATAAAAGTGATATCTTACAGTATTTGCCTTTCTCTGTTTTAATTACTTTACTTAGCATAATATCCTCAAGGGGCAACCATGATGCTGCAAATGTCAGGATTTCTTTTTTTATGGCTGAATAATATTCCATTATATATAATATTATATAATTATATGATTATATATGTGTTGCAATATATATATTATGTTAAATAATAAATTACATATTATAATTATGTATGAAATATTTTGTTTTATTTATAAGTAAATATAATATGAATACTTATTTTATATCATATATATTCATATAATTTATATTTTTATATACCATATATTATACCATTTTATATTATACTTTTATATTATGTATCATTTTTATGTTTTATACTGATTATATAGAGTTATACATACTCATTATACATTGCATATATATGCCACATTTTCATTAAGAGCTAATATTTAATGATTATTTATATGATTGCCGTACTAGGCCTTCAACATCCCCCAACAATACTAGGAGATCTGTGTAATCTGTAAGATGGGGAGACTGAGGGGGTGCCTGGGTTCAGTGGGTTAAAGCCTCTGCCTTCTGCTCAAGTCATGATCTCAGGGTCCTGGGATCGAGCCCCACATCGGGCTCTCTGCTTAGCAGGGAGCCTGCTTCCCCCTCTCTCTCTGCCTGCTGCTCTGCCTACTTGTGATCTCTCTTCCTCTGTCAAATAAAAAAACAAAATCTTTTTTTTTTTTTTTTAAAGATGGGGAGACTGAGGTTTCAGAAAGGTTAGTAATCTGTCCTCAGTCACATGGCTAGGGAATAACAGTTTTGGGATATAAGCCCAGACACTAAGACTCCAGGGGCATCTTGATAACTAACAAGAGTAGCACAAAATTCAGTGAAGAGCAGAATGTGGGAGCTAATAAATGTTCATTTAGGGAGATAAAAACATAAAAAGATTCATGATAGATAAACAAATATTTTTTATATATGCATTATGATACTATGATACAGTAAGAAATATATATTTTGATGTTCATTCCTAGGTCCTGGCCAGAGCTCCTAAAACCTATGTAATTTCCTAAGCGATAAAGGTGCTAAGAGCATCTTTTGTTATAATATTTGATCTTGCACCTCATCTGACACAGAGCTCCTAAATCCCTTAGAATCTCCTTGGTGATTGGAGCATCTGTTCTTTAATGAGGCAACTCTTGGTGACTCCTCGATAGCTTCCGCATGGGGATGGGTCACCAGAAAGTCCAAGCCATGATTGGAAGACTGAGACTTTCAGCTTCACCCCTCATCCTCAGGGGAGGTAGTGGGGCTGGAGGTTATAGTTAATCATCAATCATGCTTATGCGATGAAGACTTCAAATAATCCCCGAGCTAGAGGGTCCGGAATATATCCCTGTTCTGGGAGGGTGATGCACTCCAACTGCATGAGGATAGGGGCTCCTGTGCCTGGGATCCTTCTCGACCTCTCCCTATCTACCTCTTCATCTGGCTGTTCATTTGTGTCCTTTAAAATACCCTTTGCATTTTAATGATCAGCAATAGGAAGTTACCATTTCCCAGGATTCTGTGAACTGCTGCAGCAAATTATCAAACCTGAGGAGGGGGTCGTGGGAACCTCCTACTTGTAGCCAAGTCAGACAGAAGCTGTGGGTGATCTTGGGGACCCTCCCCTTACAACTGGCATCGGAAGTAGGGGGGCAGTCTTGTGGTACTGAGCCCTTCACCTATGGGGTATGACTTAACTATAGGCAATGTCCGAATTTCTAGCTGAGGAAAACCTACGTATCTTGAGGTCAGAAGTGTCTATAGAGTTTGAGGGTAAAGGGACAACAGTGAGCTTTTCCTACAGGCGCATGTACATGTTTACTGGTCCGTGTCTATGAATATACATATGTTGAGATTTTGACTTCTTATCCGGGAATTATCTATCCAAAATTCCTGAAGAGATATCCAAGATATCAATTACATTTGTCTGCCAAAATCTAAGTCTGGATTTTGGAGCAGGTAAATAGGAAATGAGTTAGAAAACATGACTAAAACATGAAACCCCAGCTCAGGATGTCTGATCCTCCTAAAAATACCAAATCGCTGTTCAGCCCTCCAGACACTGCCACTTTATATATGCATCATCCGTGCGATGATCGCTCCCACAACCTGAGAATGGAAGGTGAATGTCAACTGGGAAGAAGGAGAGGAAGCTGGTCCTCATTTGGAAGAATTTCAAGACCAAGTTTCCGATGTTAAAACGTTCAGTCATGCTATACTAAAATGAAGTTGCTCAAGCTGTACAAAAATGATCGCGCTAAAGAGAACACAGAGAAGCACGGAGGGTGTGTGAACAAAGACACAAACGCTTGCTGTGACTGTTAGCCACAGACTGCAGGGTTAGAGGTAGTGCTTTTTAAGAACATCAGAAATAAACTGAGGTCCAGTTGAATCCCAGGATACACACATATACTATAAGTAAATGAAACCTGAAGAAGTCAGCAAAAAGAGGGAACCATTCCTTTATTTGCCAGCTGCACCCACCACTTTCAACCTCCTCCCCAAAGTAAATCTTAGCCTCCAATAATGCACAACATCAATGAGGAGAAACAAACAAGCAGGTTTATGGCTCTTAAACCTTAACAGCCCTGGTCCAAGTCATTATGAGCAATTTAATGCTGACTTGCTCACTTAATCCTCAAGTAAACTACAGCTCCATTGTACATATATTTATATTTTCCGTGATTCCAAAACTTCCATCTTAATACATCACTACAATGCATAAAAATTAAATAGGCACACCTTAGAGTGCTATGTCTGGATATGAGATCTAATATCTTCATTAGTTATATAATTTCCATATATGCTGAATGTATCTAAGCAACAGTGGGGTGGTTGGACTAAAATAATTTAAGGATCCTTCCAAGCCTGTTTGTGTGTGTGTGTGTGTGTGTGTGTGTGTGTGATGCTAATGGAGAATATATTTATATACCAGCATGTACCTAAGAAAGGTTGTTTGGTTCTCAGTTTATTCATAGTCTAATAGAAATGGAGTTTTACAGAAACAGACTGCATGGATAGGGCATTTTATTTTTCTAAACTCTAATAACATGTGGTTTCCTTTTATTCTTACTGTGTGAAGCAAATAATACAGGTATTACAAGAGTTCCTCCCTTTGGAGAATTTTTCCTGTTCCTGTAGGTGATTAGTGGCAGAAATGAGAGAAATGCCCATGTGTCCTAAATCCAATTTTCATATTCTTCTTTGAGAACAGGCTGCCTTTCTGGTCTATGCTACTATCCGTGAACTTATGATCTCAGTCGCCTCTCTGTGACACATTAATCAAAGACAAAGAGGGGCACCTGGGTGGCTCAGTTGGTTAAGTGTCTAACTCCTCCTAATTTCGACTCGGGTCATGATCTCAGGGTTCTGGGATGGAGCCCCAGGTTGGGCTCTGTGCTCAGCAGGGAGTCTGCTTGAGGATTCTCCCTCTCCCTCTGCTCCTCCCCCCACACTCTCTTTCCCTAAAATAAATAAATAAAATTTAAAAAGAAAGAAAGAAGCTACTCAAAGGAGAGAAGACATGAAATTAGTTCACTGGGTGAAAGAACAATAAAAAAAGAAACCTGGAGGTTTAATTCTGTGGCTGTACTCCTAAGGCACAAAGTGAAATGATCAGACATTAGCCCTCTTCATGTGAGAGGTTAACCAAACTCAATGCAGTTCTGTGGAAGGTGACCTTGATAAGAGAGCAATACCTGGGTTCCAATCCAATCTCTTTCTCACCCCTTTATTTCTTCAGCTATTCAAGGAGGACAATAATTAATAACCCCCTAAGTACCTGAATGCCCTACATTGTTTATCCCCATCAACACCACCCTAGTCTCAATAACTTCACTAGTGACCTGCATTTATCGAATCTCTCCCTCATTATCTCATAGTTTTTATTAAGATATTTTAACGTAATGGTGGAGAAGGTATTTTGTAAATTACAGAGCATCCAGTTATCTATTTTCAGAACTTAGGGAGTTTAGTTACTGATATTAAAATGTGAGTAATATTCACATTTGCACTTCTGTTCATGCATGTGCTGCAAAATTTTACCTTTGTTTCTAAAAGGAAAAAAAAATGGACTGAGCAGACTAGTTATTCCTCAGTCACTTATTTCAACAAACTCGTCTTTTTAGGAATTCCAAGGGCTATATTTGAATTGTGGATTTGAGCAATAGTGATTTTAAAGGCATCGATGAAAAGCAGTTCATGTTTTTTAATGAATTCAGTGGATTCAGTGAATTGAATTGATTAATTTCAATGAATTATACCTTGTTCCTCTTCATAGACTTTGGCTTGCTCTGAGAAATAACCTGAGGTTTGTTTTTAATTTGTGTCTAAATTACGGGTATATGTTAATAAAAGAGACTATGAAAATTAGCCTTTTAATGTGTATATGAATACTCCTTATGGCAATTAGCAAAAAAAAGAGCTAAATTTAGATGAATTAATGTTGAATAACTAGATTCACACAAAAAAGTGTTATTGTAAAGTAGCTGTTTTCTATCAGAATCAAGGATCAAAGTTTTATGATCACCCAACTCTGTAGCCTTATCTTTAATGTGCTCCAGTTTAAAAACAATATTTCTTTCCTATAAGACCGAAAGGAATGTGGTGTTAATGTTCTTCTGAGTATATCACCTGTCTTAATGATAATAAGACCTTTTGGAATTTTTGCAAAAAAATTAACTGCAAGTCTACCTTTCTTGATGGTACTATATTTATATTTCAATTTAGTAAATGTATCAATAGACTTATGCCCATTAATTATTACCTGATATACATCTGTTTAACTAGAAATTAAAGATTATTTCTAAAATAAAAAATAACCATCTTTAAATGACCTTAAAATTTTAAAAATGATTGTTTCTTATTTTTGCCATAAACTAGAAACTCAAGTCTAATTTTCTTTCTTTCTCCGTTCCTTGTATCCACCATCTTTCACTCTTCCTTCAAAACAGCAGACTGCTTCCCTCTGGTAAGCACTCCCTCTGATAAGTCCCATATCAACTTCTCCATGTGATACTGAATGTGATGTGTTATACAATCCTGGAAGTGCATGATGGTGAGATTATTTCTGGGTTTCAAAGTGGAAGTAGACATGCATACAAGGTCACATCTGATGTAAGCATTACAATGTATTCTCAGATTGCCTTAATTGATCCCACATCTGAACTAAGACTCAGTTGCTATATAATGGGAATGGACATAGACTGGGAATCAGGAGACATATTACTGTAACTCATTTACTGGGTGACCATGGATAAGTCATTTAGCCTGCCCTACTGCTATTTGTCTATCTACTATTTGGTGCTCCTCCTTTCTTAATGTCTTATAGGCCCTACTTCCAAAATAGTCTAATATTCAAAAGGTCTAAAGTAGCCTGGGAATAGTAGTATTTCAAATAATTCTGATGCAGGTAGTACACTAGGTTTTTATTTATTTATTTATTTATTTTAAAGATTTTATTTATTTATTTGACAGAGAGAGAGATCACAAGCAGGCAGAGAGGCAGGCAGAGAGAGAGGAGGAAGCAGGCTCCCCACTGAGCAGAGAGCCCGATACAGGGCTCGATCCCAGGACCTTGAGATCATGACCTGAGCCAAAGGCAGAGGCTTCAACCCACTGAGCCACCCAGTCACCCCTATCTTAGCTTCTTTTTTTTATTTTTTATTTTTTTTTTCCTATTCTTAGCTTCTTATAAGCGGAATAACTTACATATAACTTGGGGGGTCTGGCTTCTTATCCTCAATGCAATGCTTTCAGTATTGATCGATGATATTGATAAAGAGTGCTATTCAAATTTTCTGTTTCATTACATTTAAAGTCTGTTTCTTATAAGCAGCACATAGTTGAGTTTCGCTTTTTCATCCAGAGAATATCTGACAGACTTTTTTTCACACTCAACGTAAGGTATACATGTTCATTGCAAATAATATTAGCATACTTAGATAAATATGAAAGGAAACCATATTCCCAAATGCAGTAATACTAAATGTCAAAGAGTTACTGTGATAATGAAATGAGTGAACGTAAAGGTAAATCAGTTACAAGGCCTGGCCTAGAGCTTCCAAGCATGTACATGATTGTTAGCCATGACCATTATCGTATACTTTGGTATATATCCTTTCAGTTTGTCCTCCCAACTGCTCCTCTCTCAGTATTTCCTAATCCAGTAAACGGCATTATCATTTTTTAAAAGTTATTCAGACCAAAAACTTCACTCCTACCTCTCACACTCCTCCCCCTTCCTCATACTGAATCCAATACATTAGATAAACGTGGTGGACAATCTCGATTTGTTTTTTTATTTTGTTTTGTTTTGTTTCAAGTTTTTATTTAAATTCTAGTTAGTTAATATATAGTGTGATATTGACTTCAGGAGTAGAATTTAGTGATTCATCATTTATAAACAACATCCAGGGTTCACCACAACAAGTGCCCTCCTTAATCCCCATCAACCTTCTCCCACACACCACCCCTCCAGTCGTCCTCAGTTTATTTTCTATAGTTAAGAGTCTATTGTGGTTTGCCTCTCTCCCTCTCCCCCACCCCGTTCATCTGTTTCGTTTCTTAAATTCCACACATGAATGAAGTCATATGGTATTTATCTTTGTCTGATGGACTTGTTTTGCTTAGTATAATACCTGTAGCTCCATGCATGTTGTTACAAATGGCAAGATTCCATTCTTTTTGACAGCTGAGTAATCTTCCATTATTCACACCCATGTATACACACACACACACTCATATACAAATATGCACCCCCCATTATATATCTATACATACACAAACTTATATATGCATACACACACACACACACACACACACACACACACACACACACACACACCTCTTCTTTATCCATTCATCAGTCAAGGGACCTTTGGGCTCTTTGGCTATTGTTGATAATGTTTTTATAAACATTGGGGTGCATGTGCCCCTTCAAATCAGTATTTGTATTGTACATTTTTGTATCCATTGGGTAAATACCTAGTAGTGCAATTGCTGGATCATAGGGTAGTTCTATTTTCAACTTTTTGAGGACCCTTCATACTCTTTTCCAGAGTGGCTGCACCAATTTGCATTCCCAGTGACAGTGTAAGAGGGTTTCCCTTTCTCCACATCCTCACCAACATCTGTTATTTATTGTGCTGTTAATTTTAACCATTCTGACAGGTGTGAGGTAGTAGCTCATAATGGGTTTGATTTGTATTTCCCTGATGATGAGTGATGTTGAGCATCTTTTCATATGCCTGTTAGCCATCTGGATGTCTTCTTTGGAAAAATATCTATTCATGTCTTCTGCCCATTTCTTAATTGGATTCTTTGTTTTTTGGGTGTAGAGTTTGTAAGTTCTTTATAGATTTGGGATACTAATCCTTTATCTGATAAGACATTTGCAAATATCTTCTTCCATTCTGTAGGTTGACTTTTAGTTTTGTTGACTGTTTTTTGTTTTTTTGTTTTTGTTTTTGCTGTGCAAAAGCTTTTTATCTTGATGAAGTCCCAGTAGTTCATTTTTGCTTTTGTTTTTCTTGCTTTTGGAGATGTGTCTAGCAAGAAGTTGCAAGATTAATTGACCATAGAGTTGAGGGTCCATTTCTGGGTTTTCTATTCTGTTCCACTGATCTATGTGTTTGTTTTTGTGCCCATACCATACTGTCATGATAACTACAGCTTTGTAATATAGCTTGAAGTCTGGAGCTTTGCTTTTCTCTATCAAGATCACTTTGACTACTCAGGGTCTTTTGTGGTCCCTGTTATCAAATTCTGGCAAATGTATAAAAAGACCACATCTAGTTGCCTGTATATTCTCCACCTTTTCTGATTGCACTGACATATCAAATTAGTATTCCTGCCAATTAGGTGGTTAAAAAGACAGCAGTAACATATTCATAAAAACAGGTGTTAATTTTTGCATTATGGTGTCAAGGCTTCACTATGAAGTGCAGGAATATAAAATCTTCAAAACACTTTTTTTTTTAAAGAGAAGAAATAGAAAGCATTTATAAAACTGCAAAATTTGTAAGCCAAACGAATACACTTGTCAAACCAAACTCCAAGGATTTTGTTTCACAAGTATTCTTTAAAAATGAAAGATAAATTTTTAATGAAGCAAGAGGCAAAAGACCCAAATGAAGAGAAAAATTAAGTTATTGTCAGTGGAAAATATTTTTAACTAAGGAAAAGGTAATGGTTGGGGTAGCACAATAGAAATGACTTTTGGGAAGTTTTGATAACAGACTATTTCTAAGAGTAGTTGTTAACCATCTGCCAGAATTAGTGATTAATTATACATACAGGATTATCTTTAAATCCTTTGTCTAATATATTAAATCTTTAGTTTGAATATGGAAATATTCCATTTTCTTTAGGAATGTCTAATTTACTAAGTAACAGCAGGAGGCTCTATTATCCAATATGTTCAATAATATTTGCAAACTGTTTTTTCCAAATCTTCAATATCTTTGGTTGTTATAAACAAAGAAAGCATTTGAGAGGGATTAGAAATATGTGAGTGAATTACCATTTAAATAAAGTTGATTCAGCCCAGAAGGGACAATAGAAAGGCTTTCAGTCTCAGTAAATCCACTTTAATGTCAGTAAACAAATGGCCCAAAGTAGTTTTATCTGGTTCTGGCTGTAAAGGGTGAAATGCAAGATTGGGAAAACAGTTTTTCCTGTGTTGCTGCCAGCAAGAAAGAACTGACTTCTA
>CM052898.1:35478633-35511800 GCA_028534135.1 Potos flavus | reverse complement strand
GGAGGGAGGGAGGGAGGAAGGAAGGAAGGAAGGAAGGAAGGAAGGAAGGAAGGAAGGAAGGAAGGAAGGAAAGAAGGAAGGAACAGTACTGTTTTAATCTCTTGATTCCCTGAAGTCAGTTCTACTGCTAGGCTTCCCAAGACATTGATCAAGAAATTCCCTCTCTCTCCCACCTTCCCCCCCCTCTCTTTTTTTTCTTAAGTTAATCTGAGTTAGATTTCTGTCCCTAAGAATATGCCCCACATAACATATACTCACTCTGAATCCCAAGTAGGATAAGGACAGAACTCAAGTTGGATGAACTGAATACTGGCTTGGCAAAGAAGTTTTCTAGCATCATAACAGGTCAAGAATGGCAATAGGACATAGTACCAGCCGGGACAGTGCCTATGAGACAGCAAAATGTAGGAGTTCACAGAGCTAGCAAGAATGACCCTGTGTGCCAGATTTAAGCTCTGGTTCTTGAGTGAAGCATATACCCCCCGGTGTCCGTCTTTTAAATTTCCTCTGAGATATGGGCAGGTCAGGATCACACATGGTGATTAAAGTCAGCAGGTGGTCAGAGGCCATGCAAGAATATCTGGGTCCTGAACAAGCCTAGAAAAGAGATGCTACATTTGGACAGCCTGGAGTGCACAAATCCGATTTTATTCCCCTTCATATATCCAAGCCTTCTTGGTATTGTACCTTTGAAGCAGCAAGGTGTTCTTTTAAGTGCTAATGATAATATTCCTATCTGGGAGAAAATGGTCTTTGTCCAGGAACATTCTTAAATGGGCACATTACTTATGAAGTCTCCTGGATTCCAGCTGGATGGCGTGGAGAGAGAAAAGCCATCATTAAACAATTCCATAAGAGAAATGAACTGGTTTTGGTGGGGGAGGGCTGAGCAAGGAAAACAGAGACACCAAGAGACTGCAGGACAGAGAGGAGGACGGAAGGTCTGAGATGCACAGCAGGTGCTGTCCTCAGGAGAAAGGACAATGAGACATGCCTCCTGTGCTACCGGAATAGCTTTTAAGAATGGAGATGGCTAATACTTAATTTCTATTCATTTCATAAATTCATAATTTATAAATGTCATTTACCGGGTAGAACTGGGATGTCAGCTCTCTCATTCCCACCCACAAGGTCCTCTTTACACCTGCCACCGAATGGCATGAGTCTTGTTAGGAGGGTGGTCCCTGTTTCATCAATAATGCAGGGAGGACAGTACAACTCGGCAGGTGCGGTGTGAGCCGGGGAGGTGTGGATAGAGCAAAAAATCAGAGTGCAAGGTTACATGAAAGCATATGCTCCTTGGGATCCAGACTTCTTAGAGGGAATATTATACTTCCTAGGGATAGCAAGACAGGTTTGAACTAATTTTATTTGCATCTCAAAGGACAGAGTGAGTGACTTCAGTTGTTATCTGGGTTACCCTGGAATATAACTGGCACTTAGGAGTTCTTCCCGAATGACCTACTTCTAAGTGGATACTTTGAAAGTTTGAAAACCTACTTGCTTTGACAGTAAAGACTTGCCCGGAGTATTATGCATTCTGTCAGGCATTTCAACTGGTGCTAAATGGCACTAAATGGTGGAGTCTGAAAGGCAGAAAACTAACGTCTTACACTTATTGTATTGGGAACTTTTAACACTAATCAAATTTATTTTGATTACCTAGTGTTGTCTGGGGAAAGAGAAAGGAGCCTGCTTATAAACTGGCCATAGTAAAAACTTTCTGGAGAGCAGTTCCATGTGATCTATGAAATAACTTACAAGTATGAGTTCTGACTAAGAAATTACATTGATAAGGATTTGCTGTAAGGAAATATTCAGAGATAACACACTGCAAAAATTCTGGCAATAATGAATTAGTTAACTAAGTCCTGTTGCATCCCTACAAAAGATAAAGTAATACACAGACATTCAAGCAGTATTTATAGGACTGTTTAATAGCATGGGAAAATATTTTATATACTATGCTTAAAGAGCCATAATGGACTTTTATTTTGTAAAAGTGTAATATGTGCATATGTGTGTATACATATATACATATGCGTGTATACACACACACATATGAACATATGTTAAAAACTAGAAATATATAAATACATTAACTTAAAAATATTTTATAGTATGTATGAGCACGAACAAAAGACTAGAAGCATATACCTAATAATTTTCACATTAATTATCTTTAAGTGATTTAATAGTGAGTGAATTTCATTTGTGCCTTCTATGTGTATGTGTTTTGTTTTGTTTTGTGATTTATGTATGAAGTATGTGTGCATGATAGCTTTAAAATCAGAAGAGCCCCACATGTAATTTATAATATTTAGAAATAAATATATCACTTAAAACTTGGGAGATAGTGGGTTCCAAAAAACTAGGTTTGAGTTCAGGTGATAGTCCCGTTTTCTGACTCTGCAGAGATTGGTAAGTCTGAGACTCAGTGACTTTATCTTCTGTGAGAATGAAATACTTTGACATGATTTGTATGTTATCTTTTTAAGTATGTTTTCATTACAAAGTAAGAAATTCTCATTTTAACATTCTCATTTTAACATATGAACAAAATATGGAAATATAAAGATTTTAATGTGAATCTATCAATTCTCCCCAATTTTCTACACAAAGACACATGCACACACCCATACACATGCACACACACACATACACAGGCATACACAATACACATATACATGCACACACATACACACGACACACAAATGCACACACATGCATACACATACGCGCACACACACACACCCCTTCTCTTCTTCTCTGAGGTAATACTATAAATGTATGGATTTACATTTATGTGTACATTTAACTGTATATACATAGTTAATTTAAAATATGAATTGAAAATGCTCCATATTTTTTCCTTGACTTTTTATTTAAATTTTATGTCTTGGGCATTCTTCTATGTTAGTATACAGGTCTATCTTATCGTAAAATGTGTGCATATTAGTTTAGGATGTAGGTGCACTGAAATTTATCCAATCATCCACAATTGGACATTTTGTAGTTTCTTTTTTTTTTTTTTTTTAAAGATTTTAGTTATTTGACAGAGAGAGAGAGAGATCAGAAGTAGGCAGAGAGGCAGGCAGAGAGAGAAGGGGAAGCAGGCTCCCTGCCGAGCAGAGAGCCTGATGTGGGGGTTGATCCCAGGACCCTGAGTTCATGACTTGAGCTGAAGGCAGAGGCTTTAACCCACTGAGCCACCCAGGCGCCCCTATTTTGTAGTTTCTATACTCTGGAATCACTTATATAATGTAAAAACATCTTTTTAAAAAAACATTTAAAGTATTTGACTTACTGTAGCCTATGCATGGTTTAGGAGCAAATTTGTGAATGAGTTTTTCATTTATTCTTCAGATAGTCATTCTTACAGGCTTGCTACTACCTGAGTCAATTAAGAGACATATTTCAAGGAGACTTTTCCTCTTTATAATTAAAAGAACTTCACATATAAGAGAACTCCATGTCCTAGGAATTAAAAACTTAAGGAACAAAAACAGGTCTCAATGGTTTACTCCCTAGAAAAACATCAGGACTCCTTTACAGATTTTTAATGAAAAACTCCCCTCTGACTTCTGAATAAATTCTCTGATTCCTTAAGCTTTCAAATGGATTTGACTTCTTTTCAGGTATATATTATCAGTGCTTTCCCTCTGAAGAGCCTTTAAAAAACGTGTTCATTTCATGAGTAAAGGTCTCTCCTCTACTATAATCTCAAAAGCAATTTGGAGAAGCTTTTTGAACATGGGGGTCCGTGGGTTAAGGTCATGTGTAAGTAGGGAAGAAAAAAGTTTTCCTTGACCCACTTGAGGCCCCAGCTGAGTCTGAAAATTAAACTGACAAACACAGATTAAGTGGAAAAGAGGGGAAAAAACATACAAATTTATTTAAGTTTTATATGACCCAGGAAAACAGACAGACTTGAGTATTTTTATCTAGGTTTGACAAGGAGTAGACAGTCATGGAGGAATATAATAGCTTAAAGATTATGAGGCAAGAAGTCAACTGCGGGAAATTTAGCAAAGTCTGTTAGGGTTTTTCTCGGCATCCCTTTGTCTTTGTAGATAAAAATGTTCCTTTCCTCTGGGTATAGAGAGAGCAACTCTCACCTGGCAGTCTTCTGACTTGTTTCAAGGTGGATGGGCAGGGAAAAGGTCAGAATGACCTTCCTACTTCTGCCATTATAACAAACTCCTTCAGGTTAAAAATTTCATACACTCAAGTATCATACTTTGGGGTACCGTGTCCTGAACCTGTTCATATAAAAGAGAACTTGTGATATTAAAAACTGCTCCACTGCCTTCTTTTCATGGTCATCCCTACATTTCTTCCTACACGCAAATCTTTAAAGAAACAAGATAAACTCTATATACCTATATTGTCTGGAAACTCGGGAGTTTTGGTAAGACAGCATTTACTTATTTTTAAATTTCTTCCATATCAGTTTATGCTCCTTTTTCTCTCCTTATTTTTATTTGACTGTCTTTTCTACTTTTTCTGGCTCAGACTTGATATTCGTCTTCACACATGCATAAGTGCTTTTCCTCTGCAGCAGTACATTTTAGAGTTAACAATAAGGAAGTTTTACTGGGTTCTTTACCTACCAAAATTTCTTATAACCAAGCTTCTGATTCTCTTTCTCTCTCTTTTTTTCTTTTTTTTTTTTTTTTTTTGCTGGCACATACCCCTGAGTGACTTTTTGTGTGTGATAAAATTCAGGGACCTTCTATGATAAAAATAATTTTTTTTAAATCATACACTTGAGTCTTAGTTTGGCAGAGGAAAATCTGGATTTTCCATTCATTTCTTCTCATTATTCTCTAATATTCACTGTTAATGAAAACCATGGTGATATCATTTGGATGTTCATATCTTTGTAGGTAATTTGTTTTGTTTTGTTCTCTTTTTGTTCCTCACTGCTTGCATTTCAACTTTTTTGTTTTTAATCTTTAAATTCTGGACTTGTACCAGAGTTAAAAAATGGCTACTGTTTATTTCATCCATCCTGCTGACTGCCCATTGAGGAATTTTTCCATCATCATTTCCATTGTCCTTTCCTCATCTCACTGAATCTTCTAGATGTGTCCGCTTATCAATTACCTTTCCATGCTTGCTTTCCATCTCTCATCTGTGGCAGTACATTTTCAGAAAATCCCTGGGCCTCTTTTTCTCATTCTTCAAATTCCTCTGTAGATGTATCCATTCTGTATCCAGGAAACCTTTTTAATTATTATTATTATTATTACTATTTACAGGATTTTTTTAATTTTAAAGTTAGAATATGTTATTTTTCCTGTCTGCTGTTGAGATAAGAATGCTAATCCTCCCTGATCACTCAGAGACCACTTAATCATCTTCTGATTACTCTGTAAAGCCCCCCCCCCCAATTCCCAACACCTCCCCTTTCTAGTGCTTTTCTTGGGTGGTGTGAGTTCTCCCAAAATACGTAAAAATTATCTGCTGACTGTTCACACTGCAATCTGAGAGGCTGATTATGATTACAAGAGCCTGCCCTCAGCAATTTGAGGAAACAAGCAGACTAGGCTTCTTGATGGGTTGTCCCAGTAGCTTATCTGCAGCAGAGAGAGCACCTGTCCCTCCTGGGAATTATGAGCTGTCTGATCCAGGTGCCTGCTTCCAGCTCTGAAGCACCACCAGAGACTGAGGCAGGCTCAGGGGCCCTAACCCAAACATCTAAAGCTAGTTGCCCAATTAACCTCTCAAACCCTCAATTTTCCTTCCTATTCCACTGACTTTAAGCCTGAAGCACTTCCACATAACAGGCCTTATTAAGGCCTTAGCCAGGACCCGGCTCTACGACAAATTTTGCCCTTTTTCCCTTTGTTCATGTGTCTCTGTCAATTTGTATCTGTCCTCCTATGTTTCACTTACTTACAAAACTTTTATAAATATATATGTATATATATATGTGCGTATATATATGTATATATACATATATATGTATATCTCTCTCTAATTTCTTTTTTAAGTTTTTTTTTTTAAAGATTTTATTTATTTATTTGACAGAGAGAGAGATCACAAGTAGGCAGAGAGGCAGGCAGAGAGAGAGGGGGAAGCAGGCTCACTGCGGAGCAGAGAGCCCGATGGAGGGCTCGATTCCAGGACCCTGAGACCATGACCTGAGCCGAAGGCAGAGGCTTAACCCACTGAGCCACCCAGGCGCCCCTCTCTCTCTAATTTCAAGGGGATTAGAACAGAAGGGGATGAGGGGATGTTAGAGACACACGCTCATTTTGTCCTCTGCATTCAGAATTCTCAGTATTTTGTGCATGTTTTAGCCCTTGGATTATTGCCAAGACTGCCTCACTTACTTCTATTTTAAAATGATACACTGGGTACATTTTTAAAACCTTCACAATTCATTTCCAGTACCAGATGCAACAGAAATAAATATATAACCTTAAAACATATAAAACATAGCTCCACATCTTCCTAACAAGTTTCTTAGGAGCACTAAATAGAACAATGTATAAAAGAATGGTACAAAATAAAGAGTAAATATCATGATTAAAGTAATGACATTCATTTTTAGTTTCCAGAACATAGGAACCATATTTTAATTCCCTACTTTACCCAAGTGGGCTCTCATCTATTCAACGGATGCATGAGTCACATTTTGCTGAATGAATGACCTTGTCTGTATCACATTTCATTTTCAAATCCTATGAATTACGAGAGGAATAGAATATTTAACATGCATACTAAAAGCACCTATTATGGAAATAACTAATTCACACCAGTTTAAGTGTATTCTACACTTAAGATGTATCTTAATTTATGTACCCTAGTTTATGGTCTAAACTACGGTCCCCAAAATTTGTATGTGGAAGCTCTAACTCCCCGTAACTGAGAATGCAATCACATTTGGAGACAAAGTCTTTGAAGAGTTAATTTAGTTAGAATGAGTTACTTAGGGGGGCACTAACGTCTTTTTAAGAAGAAGTTTAGACACATACCCATGTGTATACAGAGGGAAGGCCATGCGAGGACACAGGGAGAAGGCAGCTATCTATAAGCCAATGAGAAAGTTTCTAAAGAAACCAAATCTGTCAACACCTTGATCTTGAGCTTCTAGACTCTAGAACTCTGGGAAAAGAAATTTCTATTTTTTAAGCTATCCAGTCTATGATATTTTGTTGTAGCCGCCCTAGCAAACAAATACAGATACCCGGCTGTTTTCTAGAATAGTATCTCTTTTAAATCTTGAAACAGCATGACTGAAGCAGATGCATTAATCTGACCCAGTTTAAAGATGCAGATACTCAAGTTTAGAGTTACCTACTCCAGAGTTAGGAACTCCGCAGGTGTGGGCAGGTTTGTCTGACGCCACCTCCCCACCCCCCCATCAACCCTTTTAAACACCAGGCTACGCTGTTCGACTTTATATAGCTTTTATATAGCTTTCAGATGGTCAAACAATCACCAATTTGGCTTTTTAAAAGAAAACTGTGGGAAAATGCACATACAATATGCATAACATAAAATGTACCACCTTAACCATTCAGTAGTGTGAAATACATTTATACTCAAACCAAGCTCTAGGACTCTTTTCATCTTGAAAAACTGAACCTCTAGATACATTAAAGAACAATTCCCCATTTCCCCTTCTCCTAAGCCACTAGCAACCTCTATTCTACTTCCTGTCTCTATAAATTTGACTGCTTTAAGTATCTTGCATGAATAGAATCGAAGAGTATTTATCTTTTCTGACTGGGTGATTTCACTTGGCATAATGGCCTCGCAGTTCATCTATGCTTATAGCATGTATCAGAATTTCTATCCTTTTTGAGGCCAAACAACAGTCCGTTTTATCTAATCTATCTATCTATCTATCTATCTATCTATCTATCTATCTATCTATATAGCATTTTATTTATCCATGTATTTGTCAGTGGACACTTGGGTGCGTCCCCCTTTTGGCTATTGTGAATAATAAAGCTGCTATTAACACTAACGTACAGATATCTTTTAGAGACCTGGCTTTCAATTACTCTGAGTATATATGCAGAAGTGAACTTGATGGGTCATATGTAATTCTATTTTTAATTTTTTGAGGAATCACCAATTTTCTGAGCTGTTTTCCATAGTGGCTGGACCATGTTATATTCCCATTAACAGTATACAACAGTGCTCATGTCTCCATACCTCACCAATACCTGTTATTTTCTGTTTCTTTTAAAGTAATCATCCTCATATGTGTGAGATACAAATTTTTCACTTTAGAAATTAATATTAATGTAAGCTGACACATTTACAGATTAAGAAACATAGTTAATAACAAATGTAAAGACACAAATTACTTACTTTAAAAACAAACAAAAGGGCGCCTGGATGGCTCAGTGGGTTAAGCCTCTACCTTCGGCTCAGGTCATGATCTCAGGGTCCTGGGATCGAGCCCTGCATCGGGCTTTCTGCTCTGCAGGGAGCCTGCTTCTCCCTCTCTCCCTGCCTGCCTCTCTGCCTACTCGTGATCTCTCTCTCTGTCAAATAAATAAATAAAATCTTTAAAAAAAATAAAAACAAACGAAACCCCCAAGATTAGGTCACATGTCTGCCAGCAATTTACTTTAAATTACTGGGATTTAAGTCACTTTCATAGCAATAATTGACATTTATATATGTTCTCCTAGTTGCAATACTATTTTTTCTTCCATCAATCTTCACTATAAACCTATGAGAATATTACAATTCTCTGGTTATAAATAAGGACATTGGCATTCCTCAAGTGTAAATAACTAATCTCAGACCTCATAACCAATAAGCAGAAAAGCTAGAGTGTTACTCTAGATCCCAACTGCAACTTAGAGTCTTTTTCCATGACTCCACGTTGCCATCATCCTTATATATTCTGGCTTTAAAACATAAAGAAAACATTTTACAATAATGCAATATTTGGGAGCACCTGGGTGGCTCAGTCAGTTCAGCGGCTGCCTTTGGCTCAGGACATGATCTCAGGGTCCTGAGACAGAGCCCCACATTGGGCTCCCTGCTCTGCGGGGAGTCTGCTTCTCCCTCTCCCTCTGCTGTTCCCTGTTGGTGCTCTCTCGCTCATGCACTCTCTCTCAAATAAAAAAATAAAATCCTTAAAAAAAAAAAAACAATTACATATTTGAAAGTAGGCAGAAGAAACATCAATATTTTAAAAAAGCAGGAATATAAACTTTTTCTTTCATATATGTGAAAACAAAATACCAAAAACTTACATATTTTGTCAGGTACTAATGTTAGGTGTGAAACAAAGTACAAAAACATCAGATCTACCCACTACAAATTTCTTTAAGAAAGTTTGAAAGTATTTGATGCACTAAAATGACTGAACTAAAAATATCAAAGGCCAATAATCCATATGCTGCTACAATCTAAATTGAGACCAAGATAACATATCTTTAGAGGCATATTATTATGGTTTAAATAGGGTAATTAAGACATTATATGTGTAATATGTAGGCACTTACTGCACTGCCGTTTCAACAGAGGCAAGAGTTTGGCCAATGAATGGTTACTTTACATTGGCTCTCTATCAGTTATGGTAAGAGTAACAATACAGCAATAGTATTTTTAAGCAATTATCATGTATGCTACAACAACCCTCTCATCTGGGCATTACAGTCCTCATTTTGAAGGTGAGAAAATGAGGCTTAGGTATTTGTCCAAGCTCACAGATCAGGGATAAAAGAGTCAAGATTAGAGTCAACAGGTGAGACTGTCCACAAACCTACAGTCTTAACCATTATGCATATTGCTTACAATTTGACAGAGGACAACTGAACTGTCAAATAAACCCAGCACACATCTCATCAGACTACCCAAATTCTTCTTCAAATTGATCATAACTCCAAATGAAATTTTAAAATGTCATTATTAAATTGCCTATCTCCTTGGATAGATTTAGGTGCACATACTATTACGTCACTTGTAGTTAGTAATTACAAAGTCTCAATGGAGGAAAAAGTCATCATACAGCTTCATGATCAAAAAAATGCCTAGGTTGTGTGAATATCATGTAGAGTGACTAATTCATATAGGTCCTCCAGTATTTGTTTTCTACAACTTTCAAAGTGCTGTTTGCCTACAGGAGAAACAAACAATTGCTTCAAAACAAAAATTCACATTATAAAATCAGCTGATTAATGGGAAGAAAGAGAGTTTACATTATGTTAATGAAAGCATGATCCTTTAGTGTGGAGTCTTACTGAAAACCCGCTGCCCAATTCTGCAAGTGGAAAAAAGAAAGGGATTTGGAATAGAAAAAATATATTCCCATGGAAGAAAAAGGAAAAAAAAAAAAAAAGCGTAAGATCAACAGAAGAAGAAATAAAGGCAGATGGGAAGGAAATTAACCTTCAGGTTCATTACAACATGATAAAGGGAGCTAGAATTGAAAGTTGCATTCAACATTTAATGCCAGATTGTGAGGAAATATTCTAGCTGTAAATGTTCTTAAGGTGATTTGTTACCAGTAATGAAATGATTATATTTAGACTCTAAGTTTGAGGTAGAATAAATCACCTTTCCACAGTTAATCAGTGAAATGCTCATTCACGTAAGATTTCACAAAGGGAGCTTCAAAATACCTCTTGTAAAATATTTAATAACTTTTAATTAATTAGTTTATTTTTAAAATAATTTTTTTGACAATCTGGTTACAATACCTGTAATATTAAGGGATACATTGAAGAAACATGATGTTGGTCCTTTTGTCAATCTTCAAAAGAATCTTAAACAGAAATGAATGTATTGGAAAAATTAGCTCAACTACCACAATTTTATGTTCACAGACAAACTGCCTCTTCCTAAATTCCTTCGAGTCAACCTCTGCAAGAACAGGATGCAAAGGGCTTATGCAGACCAGACTGCAAAAATCCTCTCCTTTCTGTGTGTATGAGGTACCTGTCTCACCGAAGCCCAGTTAGGGTGCGATGGACCACTTTCCTGTCCTTTCCCTGATAAAGACCTCTTATCTCCTGGGTTTGAGGAGAAGACACTCCTTTTGAGAGTGTAATCTGTGGCAATGACTTGAGTAAAATACCCATTCCTTTGCAGTTGGGAGTTTCAGAGAACTTTTCTCCCCCGCCCTCCTCCTCCCCCTCCATCTTTTTTAAAGATTTTATTTATTTACTTGACACAGCGAGAGAGAGTGCGTGCACAAGCAGAGGGAGCAGCAGAGGGGGAGAGAGAAGCAGACTCCAAGCCGAGCAGGGAGCCCAAAGTGGGGTGGCTTGATCCCAGGACCCTGAGATCATGACCTGAGCCAAAGGCAGACACTTAACCCACTGAGCCACTCAGGTGCCCCTCAGAGAACTTTTGAGAGTTCAACAGAAGTCATTAAACATGACAACTTTAAAAGAAATACAATATCATAATCTCCACTCTATCACATGAATGAACTAAACTTCTTAGATATTTATGTATTTTAGTACATTATTACAAAAAAGATGAAAACTATAGCGATCACAATATCTTAGAAAAGAATGCATCTATATACAGATATTTAAGCAAAATAGAGGAAGAGTGTCCAGTGGGTATATAACAGAACTAAACTATTTGTATTTCAACATCAAATTCAAGAGGAAAATCTACTCCTATAGCATGGAAATTATTTTTCCTAAAAATATTATATTACCATCCCTACGAAAGTAATGAAATGATATTTTGCACCTCTTCACAGATGGTAACCAAACACTAATAATATTCTCATATGTTCTTCCTCATTAAAAATCACACTAAAAGTTAATGTGACTATAATCAGTCAAGTCTTTAGCTTACACTCTTCAAAAGGCAAGTCCCATCTTTCTATTATTTCCCCCAAATTGTTGGGGGGCTAAAACACACATTGTCGGGTTAGGGACTTGCTTTTCACACCGCCTATAAGCTAATGTGAGCCTTTACTGTTCATGGATGCTGGCTAAGGCACAAGACGCCTGAGTCAGAGACAAATGACTTTATTACGCAAAGCACAGCAAGAGGCATGAGTATCAGCATATTTGTGCCAGTTACCTTTGCTGCCAAGTCCTGGGGGAGGCCATGTGCTGGGTGCTCACACACAGTGGGTTTGTGTCACAGCTAACACTTGGCTTGGGGAAATCCATCATTTTTATAGCAAATGGTAAGCAAGCCTGTTCAGTGTCCAGTCAAGATGTAACCTCATCGCTCAAGGTTACGGGCGGAATAAATAACCCTGAGAAATACTTGAGGCACGCTGTAAAAGCTAGGAACCTTAGCATAGCCAGCAAGAGATGTAAGGGAGCAGGAGACCCACGGAGGACTGTCACTTTTTATTTTTTTCTTTTATTTTTTTTTATTATATTATGTTAGTCACCATACAGTACTTCATTAGTTCCTGATGTAGTGCTCCATCTTTTTAAAACACAGGTCAGATAATAAGGAAGTCCTAAGGAAGAGAAACAGAGATCTTCCTGGTAGAAATCAGCCCAAACTCTAACCTACACAAGGAATTCGTTCTCCCCCACATTCCTTGCTCGCTGGACTCCAGCCTTCTGGTATCCCTATACTCTATCTCGTTTTGTTTCTTTTTCAACTTCTTTCCCATCTCAGGCCCTTTGCACATATTGTCATTTTTCCCCCCTGTGTGGATGCTCATCTCTTCAAACTCTGAATGTCTCCTTCTCATCATGACATGTAACCTATCAGAGGATACATTCCTAATCTATCTATGTTGCTCCCCCTATGTTTCCTCCATACCCCTCATAATTCTCTACCTTAGCAACCTCTTAATTTTCTTAATTTTCACAATAAGCAATCAGTAAGCTTACTGGTCTTTGTGTGTGTGTGTGTGGCCTTCATTAGCATGTAGGTTTCAAATTAGAAAGCACTATTAAATTGAAGAATTTAAACTTACAGAAAGTAATCAGGGTAAAAAACCCACTCTGCCTTCTTCAATGTTACTTGGTGTAGAGAAGTAGTGAAATGTCTGAGGTGCTTTCTAAAACAAATGTTCAGAAACATTATACAGCCTTTTTAAAGAAAAATATTCGGAGATACGTACTGACTTGGTATATTGCATGTAATTCAGTTAAATCCACTTAAGGGGTTACTACTAAATTTGAAAATGAATGAGCTCCAATATAGATTTGATTTTTCTCTTTTAATTAAAATATGGTAAGACTATCAGAATGGGATTCCTGACTCCTGTGTCTTCTACATCTCTTCCTAACTAGCTAGTTGTGTGATCTTACGTTAGTTAACCATTTTAATTCTCACTTTTATTTTTTAAAAATGAAGTAGATATCTCCAGTCCTTGTTTTACTTATTTTTTTTTTTTTTACTTTTTTCTTTCACATCTAGCATGTCAGCATGGTGCGCTGCTGTTCACCAAAGCCATCGGTGAAATGGCACGTTGCTAACTAATTATATTTTCCATATACCTAGGGCATTCCTTTTCCATCAAAATAATTACTTCAAAGTGCATTCAAACACATATATTTATTTTCATTCACTTAATATTACTGTACTAACTGCCTATTTTGTTGTAGGTTCAGTATTAGTGTTGAGTACCAAACTATGAACAAAATTGGTATGGCCTGAGCTCCTGTAGGGAGATCTGGGATTCCTACTATGACCCCAAACACATACAGCGACTGAGGTGGAAAACTGTCCTTTGTCCCCTTAGAGCTGTACCTGGGTATACGGTACCATTGCAACAAGTGGTTGTTCCTAACAGCAGGAACAACAAGTGAGTTAAACCACACCTCAGGAGATTTTCCTACACCACTTCAGACGTCCATCAAGATTGACACTGAGTTGCACACTGCATGAAGTCAGTTGGCCAAATTTGGAATACATCTCTCTCACGGATTAACAGTTTAAACCATATGAAACTGCCAGTTCGGGCAGTCAAAAATGGTTGGATATTGGCATTTCGCAAGGTTCAACCACAAATAATTGTGCTCAAATGGAATATAGCTGCTATTGACCTGTACTCTTTAAACTTACAAAACCCAGAGGGATAATATCCGTCTCATACCTGTATTTCTTCTGTTATATGACCCTAAATAAATAAGCACTCCTCTTTTAACACAGCATAATGGCCTTGTATAAGAAGATAGGAAAGATTTCAGAATATTGTTCTCAATTACTTGAGAATTGGATGAGTAAAGATATATATGATATGAAATTTAGCATATGAAACGTGATAATTAAAATCTATTTTAGTAAAAAGAAAAATATATATATAGAACTGCCTCTACCATTCCAACTAGGAGCACCAGAGCCTTTCAGATGCTTGGAAATAGAACTTAGGACCTACAAAATAACTTCAGATTAGTAAAAGTCAGCTTTGTATTACACCGAGTATATTTTTATGGTTTCAGTCCTCATGTAACAAAGATTATATTATTGGCCTTAAGTTACTGAGGTATATAAAATATTTTTTTATTGGAACTACATAATAACTAATTTGTGGGCTGTCTGACAGGCCTCTCACCTCATTCTTCAGGTCATGAGAAAAGCACCTGACCCCAAAGGTAGTGTGCGACCGAGGCCTGATCCCCATTCAGTAGAGGAGAAAAAAACCCGCCTACATTTGACCATTTTAAATCCATAGAAACAAGAATTGCATAGTGTTCAATCTAATAGTTTTTTGACCCCCGGAAACTGTGACTGGTCCAAGAAGTGAATATGTGAGTCAGGGCAGAGCTAATCAGATGCCTTCCCCAGATGACTATACAATGAGAGGCTGACTCTTTGCTGGTTTCTAAATTGGTCCTTCTAGCAGCTATGATGCTCTCTGGATGGGAAGAGCTTGGCTGAGCTGGAGGAAGAGGCCCATAGAGACAGATGCCGAGATGGAAGACAGATACATATAGACAGTTCCTGGGAAGCACAGAGTCTTCCTTTTCAGTTCCTAAGGCCTTTAGTCTCTTCTCTTCATTCTGTGCATTACCTTGTGTCATTTCCTTCTACACTGTAAATAAATAAACTTCTTTTTTTTTTTCACCTTGAGGTAGATTGTGTTTTCCCTTACCTGTAACTGAAAGAATCCTGACTTAACGCAAGGATGGAAACATTCATGGAAAAGCATGACAAATGCATGTATAAAGATGAAACAAACTCTGAGATCTTTCTCTGTGTGGCAAGAAAACGGGCTGAGAGAGTCAATACAGTGGGTGTTTTGGGACGAAATAGTTGGGGTTTTTCTTGCTCAGGAGAAAACTGCTACAGGGATCTGGGTCAGAGAGATATAAAGGTTAATCAACTCCATCCAAATTTGTGTCGAGAGGGCAAATATGTGACACAATTAATTAACTAATTAACTAAATTAATTAAATAATTAATTGGATTAGTACTAGCCTTAGAAAAAATATTACCTTATGGTGACATTAAAAAAAATAAGTTCTATAGTTAATTATGCAAGCTGAATATAATCTGATGTAAAGGAGTAAAAATAAGAAAAGATATTCTAGAAAGGTTATAACCCATGAAGAAATGGACAAGAATGGCATTTTGAAGAGCCTTAAATACATAGGTTCTACTAAAACAGCATATGTTGTGAATCATAGAAGAGAAGGCTGGGAAGGAAAGGCCAGGTTATATGAAGTCCCATAGCACCAAACCAGCCGAAAATACACCTACATGAACTTTGTAGTTCTTTTTCTTGGATTCCCATCCACAGCATTGTTTAGAAGGGTTGTACTTAAAAAAGTCACATGCTTGTGTTCCCTATACCATTTAAAGACTAGCCACAGAGATCCTGAAATGTAATTTTATTTATATTCATATTTTATATTTTGTTAGGTGTGTGGCTTTATGTGAAGACAGAGAAGGAAAGAGAGATTCAGAGAGAGAAACAGAGCGAAATCAAAATTTATCATTTTGCCCTCCAGGTCCCTTCCTTGGAGGTAAACCATCCTATTTTTGATTTAACATCTAAGGATACGTGTTTTACTTATCAAATGATGTCAGCCTGGCTTAGCAAGTTCTAGTAGATGTGATTCAGAGAGCAACAGACAAGGTCTGTGAAAGCCTGCTTCTGAACCTGTTACAAGTTAAGGAGAAAATTGAAGTCATAAAGATAATGATCGATAGATGTGCCACCATTCTAATTAAGAAAACCAGGGTCTGTCCGATGTTTGGAAATGGAATTGATGACCTGAAAAATAACCTTGGATTAGAAAATATCAGGTTTGTGTTGCTCCAGAGGCTACTGAGACAGCTGTGTCTACTGAAATATTTTTTTTTTCAACAGTGGATTATAAAAGTGTGGGAAATGGATGTCTGACCACTTTCGGCAATATATTATGGCACTCCACATGAACTGGAAGGGTCACACAGATGTTTCTACAGGTGCAGGTAGAAGCCTTCCGAAAGAAGACCTATTCGATTCTAATATTCATCCACTTAACACAGTTGTCATTCTAAGTGATCATTCCACTCCAATGAAACTTTTCACCTGTTATGAATAAGAGCTGGAGAATGTTTCTGAGATAGCTACTTTCTTCCACCTTATGAAAAGCATTATGAAATTCAGATTTATGTTATGCTTGAATCTAACTTGAAGTCATTTTTAGCTGTCGCTGCTATTATGTGGAGGCCTTTAAATGAAAGTGTGTGCCAGTGGATATTGCCATTAGCATACTTAGTAATTCACAGTAAGAGGTTACAGCATTTAAATTTACTTTTTAAACAAAAAGATATTTGTTTCCTTATAATTCAAGCGCCGCATTAGCTGACAACCTCTTTTATAGAATATAGAACAGAAAATTACCAGCCTGTGGCTTTCTTAGTAGAACATACCACTTAAGTCTCAGTTCTTCAGATATGTAATATTTCCTTTTCTTGATATTTTGGGTTCTTATTAACAGGATTTACCCTAAATATATTTCAAAATTCATCCATAGGGAAGGCTTGAGAGGGATCTTTCAGATCTCAACAACCCATAAATTATAGGCTTGGATATTTTTAGGTTATTGTTCATGAATTTAAATTTTGTGATATATTGTTTATGCAAGGAGAGTTACAAAAACATATTCTCAAAATAATTGTGAAATGACTTTTATGAGCCAAGTGCTCTTCTAATCTAAGGTTTTCACTTCATAAGTAGCTTACTTCTCCACATCTTCCGTAATTCTCTTTGTTTTTCCCCCAGCAGAGGGTGCAAAATATTAAACCTTGGAACTATTGCATAAACTTGTATTAAAATCATGCTCACTTACAAATAATAAAAAAAAATCTTAACTGTTCATAGAGTCTGACTTGATTATAAGGAAGAAGGTTTTGAAATAACGTTGCTTCTCTGAACAATGATGATTGTTAGTAATTATTAAGGAGGTAACTTCACTAGGGGGATTCACAAAACCAGGGTCAAAAAGGCAATCTAGTCATGAAAGAGACTAACCTTAAATTTAATAAGCACAGTCCAGCAACATTTGGATATCCATAAATGTATACAATTTATAAAAGGCAGTAAGAAGACAACTCTATAAGCACCAACTCAAGAGCTCTTCAAATGTGATTTAAAGTAGAATCATCCTTAGATATCTTGGATGCTGAACACAAGTAAATCCTAGAACACCAATAGCTAAATTAAACTGTCCAATGCTAGGGTCATTATTTCTTTCACGAATCTTCTTTATAACCTGATGTAGTAGATTGAAATGTTGGCCACAATTCTCCACCCCTGCCTGTATCTTTGCCCTTTGCCCCAAGATTTTTTCAGTTCTTATATAGACTCAAAGCATACTTACCTATCCACTGACTTTAGATTTAGCCATTAGGCTTTTTTTTTTTTTTTTTAAACACCAACCTGATACTACTATCATGATATATCCAAAGTCTTTAAATGTGTTTATGTAGTAGAGCTTGCTCCCTTACACTTCTGCCATCATATATGCAAAGAGCTTCCCTGGGTAACTCCCATGCCCCAGAGTTGAGACAGGAGGTAAAGACTAGACCCCATGTGTGGTGAGGAGCCAAGCCAAGCCAGAACCACCCTTGGAAGCACAGCTACCCAGCCAAGCACTGTTAGATTAGTCAAATCACAGCTACATGAACATGAATAAATGGTGGTTATTTTAAGCCACCACGTCTCAGAGCAGTTTGTTATGAAGTATGACCACGATGGTAGTTAAGTATTACACCAGAATCCATCTTTACTTCAGAAGAATTGTCTTACATCAATGCATTGTTCCTTCTATTTAGTAAATATGAAAAATAATTATAGACCAAAATATGACCTAGGCACTAAGGATATAATGAAAAAAACATTGTTCTTGTTTTTTGAAGGGCTCACAGAAGAAGAAAATGTGGCAGGCACATAAACTAATATGTGCCACATGATCAAAGCATATTTATGATGGAATGAATGATACATGAAATGAGCCAAAGATAATCTGGTCAGTTCTCTGACAAAGAGTAAGGAGGATACCGGTGAGGACCACTTCTCAAAAGGAAAACTCTATTAATTCACAGGAGCAAAGGCAAAGTGTAGATCTCATTACCAACTACCATCTAGACCATGAAGACACACACAAGACACAGACATTTCTAATACAAATTCAGACTAAAAGATTCATGCCATTTGAACAACAAGGAATTATGTACCTACTTTGTGCAAAGGATCCTTTGCTAGGGTCTTACTAGATACATAGGTTCTGAATGAATAATAATAATAATGAATGAATAATGCATAGGTTCTTTCCAGGTGACTGTGACACTATTAAGGCTTAAGCAAGTACACCATAAAAAATATAAATATCCCATAGGCAAGGTATAAGGAGTCCTTGAACTCAAAAGGTTATTATCTAAGCCTTACACATGATGACTCTAATTCAAGGCAGAAAATAATGCAGATGCGGTGAGAAGTTCACAACTTGCTATTAGGGTTTAGAGGAAGGTGGCATCTGGAATGTTTCAATAAAGAGAAATCATTTTAAAGGTGTTTGGAATAGAGGGCCAGAGGCTGCTTCCCTTTTTTTTTTTTTTTTTGAGGCTTCCAGGATATTAAAAAAAAATTTTTTTAATTCCAAAAGTAGGCTATAAAAGTTGTGGTGTATTGTTAAGGTTTTATTTTTACCAAACTAATGACAATTAAGTCAACTCACAAAAGCAAAAACGACATGTAAAACTTTACAAACTTACTTGGCAATCATTAAAAAAGGCCAATTTGAGGTGTTTCATGACTGTGAGATCAGAACTAAATGGCCCAGTTAATCCTTGCTGGGTAAGGTCCTGGTCTGAAAACTGGCTGGGAATATGGCAGGCAGGGTAAAGAAGCTCTGGGAACAGAACTCATTCGAGCTGGAATTTTGACTGTGAAATTATACAAGATTTTCAGAAGCCCCAACCTAAGGTCTGGCTCAATGTCAGTACATGCATTGCTGATGAATGCCGCTAGCTGAAATAGTAAGAATAAAAATAAGGTATGCATCAGAAAGAAGGCACCATTGGTGCTTAAGAAGATTTAGATTGCTGTGTGCCGAGTGGGAGTGCATAGGATAGACAACAAAAGTAACCCAATGTACCAAGATGAACAAATGCGGTGAAGGTACAAGCCCTTTTGTCAGGGATATTACATGAAAAGTGGAACAAAACACCAAATCATTGCTGAATGAAGAAAATGATCTCTGCTAGATGAACAAAACAGACTCATGAAAGATGATTCAAAGACACCAGGGCAAAAGAAGATATATCAATTTATCTCACAGTATGGAAGTATTTCTCCATCTTCGCACATGGTTTGGGTAAAGAGTTGACCATGGATTGTTCTCATCTCTGATTTCAAGAACAGGATGATAATAATCACTTTTACATTAAAAAAACTCATATTGATTGAGAAATCACTATGTCCCAGATACCATTCTAAATACTTATATGCATTAATTCATATAAGCCTCATAGCAATGATGATTGGGTACCATGACTATTCCCATTACAAAGCTAAGGAAACCAAGGCAGAGAAAGATTAATGATTGGTGGTCCTGCTCTAGAGTCTGACTCTTTACAGCAATGTACTGTTGCAAAACTAAATCTCAGGTGCTAGAAAGGCTCTCTGAGATGGAACCTAAGGTTTTGTATTTCTAATAAACTCCCAGGTAATGCTAATGTTTCATCCTCAGACCAGAGTTTGAGGAGTGAAGTTCTTTAAGATACTACATCATGGCTAAACTGCTTGTCCAGGTCTTTCTGGAGGTCATGATGAGTAGAAACAGGCACAGGCTGGACTTCAAGGATCCTTCTAAGTCAAGGACTTGTTTTTGCCTCTTATTTTCTATTGGGGGATTCACTGTTTAGCAGAAGCATATCTTTTAAGAAATAGCCTTTGGATAGGTCAATGAGGCAGACAAACACAGGGCTGTATTGAGATGTCTGTTCGACCAGTATACTGCAGCGAAAGTCTGAGGGGGCTCAATTCAAATGGGAGGTTCCAGCTGTAGGAACAATTATCTTACCATCTTCACTTTCCAATGTTCAATATATGATTAAATCTATGTTGAATACCTAATTAAACATCCCAGAGAGGCTTTGGCTACTAAAACTTTGTGGTCAAATTTAAAGCTTTACCCTAACAGAGTTCCAGTATCCCCAGAGACAACCATTGTTGGTACAAGGTTTTGAACTAACAACTACGAGAAAAAGTTCCTATCAATGTGGCTGAGTGCTGTCTCTTGGGAAATGGTCTATAGCTCCCGAAACCATGGCTGAAACTCATAACCTTCAATTAGGCACAGAATCCCTACTGCCATCCCTTTATGTGGTGACTAATAGAACCAAGAACTCCTGACTACAGGTTTTTCTAGGGGAATAGAGTAAGACAAGAAACATAGGCTGTGGCTTCTAATGGGCCCATGCTGTAATGTCCTGCCCAGCCTCAACTTCCAATTTATTTGTCTTGACTTGATTTGACTTTCCCTACAAGTATCACAGTCCATGTGGTTCTAGGGAGCTGACTTCACACCCTGTTCCAAAGGTGGGAATATGACTCAAGTCTGTACATCACAGTATCATTCCCTCTGGTTCCAGAGATGGGCTCAAGGAAAAGCAGGTTACGCAAGCCAGGCTGATGAGTACAATGAGACTTCATTCTGGAACTTCTGTCAGAACTGTCGGGATTAAGAGCAGTCTCACTCAGAAAGACGTGAAGCTGGGAGGATGTAAGTAAGCCTAGAGCTTCCAGGGGTCACCAAAAGCAGAGAATGTGTTTGATCCTGACTACAACACAAAGGAAAGTGGAGGCAAGAGGACAGAGAGAGACTGAGTGCTGTTGAGATGTTGTGAGGCTCTGGATCTGGCTGTGTCTAAAGCTAATGCTAGCTCTGTATTTTTTTCAGTTTTTTGAACAACACATTTTTCCTTTTTGTGCGGTTATCTATTGTTTTGTCCCCAAAGCGTCCTGACTCCGATAGAGTCCTAATGAGAAGAAGCAGAATTTATATTTAATTTAGTAGGCAGTTGCGTTTCTTGAATTTAAGGTGGGGGGTGGCGTGGGGAAGGGGCAACAGGCTGTGAAATGGATTTTTAACAATTTAGTTAAAAGAAAAAAAAAGTAAAGACAAGACAGAGAGAGAGATGAGTGGATAATAAGAGTGTTAAATGGATAAATGAGGGAATTCCCTATGGATTGACTGTGTATACATTAAAATACTTAGAAGTCCTTTAAGCATCTCTTACAGTTTCATCATACAGATGAGCGGAGTGTGTGAAGACGAGTAGTATATCATACAACCAGATATGTCCTGTTCACAGGACCACCTCCAAAATCATTTTTAACTGTATGGGTTTCGGAACAGAGAGCTGATCACATTTAAGACGAATTCAGAAAGACAACAGTGCTTTCCAAATATCTAATCTACAAAACATTGCAACAGATGCAGGAGGTTGGAGGCTTTGACAATTCTATTTAGCAAGCAGTAAAGGGAGAAATAAGGAAGAAGAGACACATTTTCCTCTGCTCTCCCAGATTTAACGTCCAGAATACTTCCTGACTCATTGTAGCCCATATGCCTCTACCCACTTTGTTTTAAGCGCAAATATTTTATTCTCATATTGAGGGTAGTTGAACCAAGTGGTTTTCCAGTTTTTCAGGATGAAACATTCTACCACAAGCCAGAAACCATTTTAAAAATCACCTACCACCTTCCCATGAGTCCTGTAAGCAAACAGATGTGCTATACAGAGAAAATGCATGTATCTTATTGCTGTCTGTGGCATGTGAACACACAGTTATCCAAGTAGAAGGGGGGAAATGGTATATTGGGGAAAAACGGGCCTTGAAAACAGATATTTATATTTAAAAATCTATATTTAATCTCAGTGGGGGAGAAAATAAATGATACATGGAATATAACAGAAACATCTCTAAACTGAAATAATGTTCTCATAACACTACTCTTAGGCTTTTACAGACACGCTTCCTTTATTTTGCTTTTGGAAATGGGGTTTTGTTTTTGCGTTGATGGATCTCAGTCAATGATGAGATTCCCTATGACTATTCATTACTTGTTACAGCTAAGTCTCTGGTGAGGTGTGAATATTTATGAAGGCTGTTCCTTTTTTGATTGGCTCTGATTCTGGTAGCCTTATTAAGAATAAGGCTTACACTAGATTTGTACTCTCGGTAAGCAGGGCAGCATACCAAATACAGGGTAGAGTTGCAGTGTTTTCAATAAAAAAGCACCTGGGAGTATTAAAATTTGGAAGAGTATGTGTAGCCCCCAGGCTGCTTTCTTGTAATGTATGCCAGTTTTGAGATTCTGCCATTTCTTACTTAAAGTTAATGATCTAAATTTCAAATTCAGGAACGCTCTAAAAGGGAGTGGTGGGAAAAGTAGGGAAACAATGGGCAATGGGCAGATTTAGCCTGAAAGGACCTATGAACGAATCACAAAGCCAAGTGGCTAGGCACCTTATCATCACTTTTTAAATGTGTGGTATAAAAGTTGTTGCCTGGAGGCATCTTTGAGCTTGCCCAGTAGACACCATGAGCAAAGCTCACCCTCCCAAGTTGGAAACATTTACGGACAAGAAATTATCATTGAAATTAAATGGTGGCAGACATGTCCCAAGACTATTGTGGGGGTTCGATCCGTTTATGAATATTGTGATAGATGAATGTGTGGAGATGGCAACTAGTGGGCAACAGAACAATACTGGAATGGTGGTAGGTAATATGAGGAAATAATGTCATCATGTTAGAAGCCGTGGAACGAGTATAAACAATGGGTGTTTTCATCAGAAGAAATCAACTGCTTCCACATGACCCCTCTCGATAGTACCTGTTTTACTACAATATAAAAATCAGGTCGTGTGCATTTTCATATTGAACTTTTTTGTTAAATAATCTTTTATAATAGCAAAAAAAAAAAAAAAAAAGTTGTTCCCTAAGAAAAAGACACCAAAATAAATGACTACACTAATTGAAAAAATAACTAAGTGCATATAAATGAATGCAGAAGAGGAAGGGTGTGACTGCATGTAAAATTATATTGCTCTCCAGTAAATATTAATTGCCTGTGGCCTGTTAGATAACTTTGGGGATCCAGAATATAGATTGTGAGTCCTTCCTAATACCAAATGTACACATGACTCAAAAAAAAAAAAGGACCTGTCAAAGGAAAAATATGAAAACCGACTCATGGACACTGTGCTTACTATTTCATGTAAGAAAAAGAGTCAATTTTTACTGAGTCAAAATTAGGATAGAATAGCAAAAAAAAAAAAAAAAAGCACTATCTTTTTAATATACCTCAAGTAACTTACTAGATTGAAAGACCTTAGCTATCACCTCAAAACCTGCATATAAATCCAGGACATCATATGCTAGTAAAAAGGCAGAGTTAAAGATGAAAATTGCAATTATAGGCTTATGTTGGCTTTGCCCAGGGCGGCCTCATGCTGGCATTACCTATGCAGTTGTCCCCTTTTTGGTTTAATGCTACGCTGTGGCTGTCTAGAAATCCTCAGTAATTTTATCTTTGAACTTGAGTTCTGTAAGTGAAATCCACTGGCAATAGGGCATGTGTTCGAGCAGAGGCTAGAAGTGCAGTCTGCGTGTTGGACGTGCACCATTCACCAAGTGTTCTCAAAGCTCCATCCGCACAGACTTCAGCACACCCGCTCTGCAGGAGAATTCAGTAAGACCCAAACTGAGTAAAAAGGAAGCTGATTACATCTACAACTGAGTAAGCAAGGTGCTGACAGCCCTGAGAGGCCATATTTTCCATTGTAATTAGAATTTTGCCTCAAATGCAGAAAGAGGACAATGGCATTCTCAGAAATACTAATGACCAAAGAACCTTACTCAGTCTTTTCTTCTATGTTATTACTTCCCTGTACTAGCCAACCACAAACGTCAAAATTATGACATCAGAGTAGAGTGAAAGACGGGGCAACGTATACTTCCTTTTCCTTTCAATCCTTCCTTATTCATCAATAAGCCAAAAACAGAGAGTATTGGTAAAATGCATGCATATCAGATTAAATAACAACAGCAGAATTAGTTTTGTCCAACATTTCCATTGTTCTAAAAAGAAAAAAATACCTACACATGTAGACGCTACAAAATACAAACTGTAATTTTGATGATTCCAGATATAAGCTAAATGCTCTTGTATTTGTATTTAAAGTTAGCACCATATAACATAAAGATGCACGGTAAACTTCATGCTAAAAATTAACATTTTAAATTCTCCTTTACTTAGAATGACTATTAAATAGCAAATAAAAAACATCATGACAACTCAAGGGAGGCAGATCATAGGAGAAAGGAAAAAGCTTTATTTATACACACACGCATTTTCCATTTGTTTTGAACAAATGGTCCCACATTTTCATTTTATACTTGGAGCCACAAACCACGTAGTCAGCAATTAGCTATGTATAAAATACTTTGGCTCTCAAAGAGTAAGAGATCTTTCTTCCCTCTGCAATCACCTGAGTAATATTATTCTGATCCTCCACTTGCTTTTATTATGTGTGTTTTCCCTGCTGAGGATCCTAAGAATGTAAAAGCCAGAAACAGCCCCAGTGATATTTATTTGCCTGGTGGTCAAAACAGAATTAACCGAAATACTAGTAATGCTTATTTCAAGGAACTAGCAATCTTTGATAAGAGAAGTTAGAAGCTCTCTCTCCACCAATAGTGTTTCATCCATGGGACTCACTAACCCTTCAAAGTAAGTTATTACCTTGTGTTTTTAACTGTCAAGTAACATCTCACTTGATAACTCTCCCGATGCTTTTATACTTGCATACCTGCATTTGTAGCTCTAGTCTCTGTTGGCTGGGGTGTCAGAAACATTGGGAGTCATATTGGGGCTTCTAGTTTATAAACTTTCTAGACTGGCATCTCAGTAAGAATATCATGTCACACCATGATTACTCAGTTACCTAAAATGGCTGACTGTGAAGAGAGTTGCTTTTGATGACTAGGTTGTTGTCATCCATGGCCAAATCATACCTACACCATCTTCCCAGTGACTGCAGAAAATTGTGATAAGAGTCTGAAGATGATTAAGAGTCATTTAAAGTCTCCTTCAGTCTCATCTTTAAATAGGTTGCTTTGTAGGATCATTTCATACTAGGTGAAGAAACAATAGAAGAGACAGTTTTATGGGAGTGTATTTTGGGGAACTTATTATCTTGGCCAAAAGATTCAAGAAAAAGAGAGTTACCTCTTCTTCATTGTTTTCAACCTTAAAAATTATGATTTGATTATGTTTATATTGACTACATCCTGCAGCAACTGGACGTGGTTAGCAGGAAAAAATATTAGAGTAATGGGACTCACACAGCATTTTATGGACCATGATAGAAAGTGTGCAAGCAAGCAAACGCTTGGAATAGCAAAAGGCAAAATCTAATACCTAAAACTATAGTGACCCAAAGAAATGTTCCAGCAAAATAAGTGCTTTGAATTTTTCTGCCTGGCTTAATGGCAGTGGCGGGGCATGGAGGAGGAAAAAGGAGGAAGCATATTTACTCTGCCACAGTCAGTGAAAATGACCATTAATTTAGAACCCACCCACCAATTCAACTTGATGACTAAAGGAGCTAAAAGGAGGAATCAAATACTGCAAGTGAGGCTTGTCCTTGGATTGACTAAGTGTTGTATTTGTCTGCTAGGGCTGCTGTAACAAGTCACTACGAACTCAGTAGCTTAAATAACAGAAACATTTGCTCACAGTTCAGGAAGCCAGACGTCCAAAATCAAGGTATCAGCAGGAGCAGTTCCTTCTTGGTGGCTCAGAAGCAGAGTCTGTTCCATGACGCTCTTCTAACTTCTGGTGGTATCTGGAAATCCTCAGTGCTTTCTGGCTTGCCACCCCCCACTCCCATGATGCCTCCATCTCCACATGGTCACCTTCCCTCTGTGTCTGTCTGTCTCTATGTCTTCACGTGGCATCCCCCTCTCTCTATGTGTCAGTCTGTATCCAAATTCCCCTCCTTATAAAAGCACACCTTATCTTAATTTAATTACATGTGCAAAGACCCTATGTCCAAATAAGGTTATGTTCATAGGTTGGGGAGGTGGGGAACAACTTCAACATAGCTTTTTTGGGGGGGCAAAAGTTAATCCACAATGCTTCTCACACTTTGCGGCCCAGTTGAATCACAGGAGCAGTGAAAAAAATACTGACATCTGGGTATTACACCCCAGAGATTCCAAACTAATGAGTATGAGGTACAACCAGGGCACCTAGATTTTTAAAGCCCCCCCCAACTAATTCAAATGTGCAACAAAATTTTTAAAACCACTAGTCTTAAAGGATTATGGTTATTACTTTCTCGAAAGGATATTTTAGCATAACGAAGTATGTGTTTCAATGAGAAAAATCTCTTTTCCTTTAATCATTTTGACAAAAACGAAAAAAATATCAAAAGTAGGTGATCAAAATGAGTGGCACGTAATCAAAAAGAATTTTAGAAACTTACCACTTGACGCGTGTTCTTTCCATGAACATTTTCACGAATGTGGTGTGTTGGGTCATGTGAGCGGTCCCAAGGTAGTCATTAAAACCGTAGAAATCGGCTGCTCTTCCATTGACTTGTGGAGGAAGAAAAGGGTTTACTGTGTTTGACTAGCTGTAACTAGGTATAGAAATTACTCTTTCCTCATGATTCAGTCTCAGCGATTAACAAATAATGGAAACGGATCTTATTTTTATAGATCAAGTAGCCACGGTGAGATATCTACAATGATGACAGAATTGATTACTCCACGTTGTTTTATACCTATGGTTGCTCTTATTAATGCCACACCAAAGTTATTAAAGAAAAGGCATTGCAATGGGGTAAACTGACTGAAATATAAAACTACTTTTTTTGTCTCCCTTTTCAGAGCCTGAAAAACCCATTTGATATAGATACCTAGAAATGTTGTCAATACTATTTCACACTACTCAGTAGGCTCATAAGGATCTCATGATAGCAACTAAATGATCATAAACTTTTTGCTCATCTCTTGGTTGACTATACAATGGTTTCTATCCAACATAGTATTTATCTCAACCTACTTTGTATTATTGTTATGGACTGAATGTTTTTGCCCTGCCACAGATGTCATATGTTGAAATCCTAACCCTCAATGAGATGGTATTGAGGGGTGGAGCCTTTGAGTGGTGCTTGAGTTATGAACCTAGGGATTAGTGCCCTTACAGGAAGAGACCAGAGAGCCTGCTTGCACTCTTCTGTTCTCTCTGTGTCTCTCTCTTTCTGCTCTCTGCCCTGTCAAGATATAACAAGACAACATCAGTAAGCTATGAAGAGGACCTTCACCACAACCCAAGATGCTGGCGCCCTGACCTCAGACTCCAAGTCTCCAGAAGTGTGAAGAATAAATGTTTGTTGTTTAAGTCACCCAGTCAGTGGTAATTTGTTATAGCAGCTAGAAGTAACTGAAAGAATCATAATTTCATTCTTACACTTCCTACAAATACACTTAAAAATACTAGCCATCCTTTATCCATAAAGACATACTTTGTTTTTCACTCTCGAACTCCCCTATGAAGAACTTTCTTTTGTCTCAAGTTTAGAAAATGCCCTTTATCACAACATATCAGCGAAGCTCTTCTTAGATATATAAAGCATTTCAAAGATACACATAGAGTAGAGCCCACTTTTAATGTCAATAATTTCACTACTGTCAAAAAATTAGTACCATAATAATATGAACAGAATTAAAATATAAGTGTATACAGATTATTTTCTATATTTTAGCCTATGGAAAAAAATCTTCATCTTTATTCCAAGAAATGTTGGCAGTCTTAGGGAAAGCATTTTAGATAGACTGATAAAATAATTATTGAAACCCGTAGTTAAAAAAAATAATGAAATAATGAAAGGCAAATCACTTTGTACAAAGTTCATATTTTTAATAATTTCTTTTTTAAAATATGATCATATTTAAATGAGGAAGACAGTGTAGTTCTCATTTATATTTGGGCAAAAAAAAGAACACATATAAAGTTACTAAATTAGAAACCTACACTTCTTGTGTATAATCATGTACATTGGGGGAAGGGTCTCTAGATGTAGTAATCTTTAGGCTGCTACGTAATAGGTTTTCAATTTAAGAGCCATGAACTTCAAATGGCCTCATTTCTTCACTTTGCAACAACCTTATCCCCTACCAAAGTGTAACTGCTAGCTACATTTGTGCACACCCTTTTTCCCAACTCTCTTAACCTTGTCAGTCTGTTGCCACTTCAAATTTCCATGAAATCTACCTTTAAAAAACTGATTGAGAGGAGCCAGAACTTTCTGATCAAAAAGAGACAAGGAGAGCTGTCAGATTTTCTCAGCTCTACCATCTATGAACTGGGGAAAGTTCCATCACCTTTATGTACCCCCGTTTCTTCTTCTAAGAAATTAATATTTATTGAGCTTGTCCTCTGGACTAGTCACTGTAAACCTAGAAGAAATATGTCTAAGCTGAATTCTATGATTTTACAACTAACTAATTCCATTACTGTTTTTAACTTCCATTAATTTATATCCCTAAAGTTTGGAATGTGCCAGCTGGCTATGTTAGCCTGAAAGATATGGACCATATCCTAGTTCTTGAAACTCTGGACTATGGAACAGCAGCATGGGCACTCTCCCAAATGCTTGGGAGAAATGCACAGTTTGGGGCCTTACCCCAGACCTGCTCGGTCAGAATCTGCATTTTAATCAGATCCCCAGTAACAGGCATTATTAAAGTTTTAGAAATGCTGGACCAGATGGGCAACAAAATTCACTTCAACTTATAGGGATGTACAAAGAACACTCTAGCATTAAACCCCTGGATTCAGAGCCATGCCCTGCTACTTACACGTCGTGTAACCTTTGAAGGGAGAGCTTCCAAGTACATGACTTCGCTTTTCTGTCCTAGTGCCTTCATCTGTAAAAAGGTGGTAAAACAATAGGTACCTCATGGGGTTGGTGTGAGGGTTGCAAAGTACTGTGTATAAGCAATTAATACAGTGTGGGGCACTCTGGAAACTCTTTAAATCATTAAACATTTATGGCACACCTATCATGTGTATGTCAGGTACGTGCCGGGGGCTGTGAATGCAGCAGTAAACAAAACAAAGTCCCTACTTTCTTGAAGCTTTCATTCTAGTGAGGGATTCTGGCAATACAAAACAGATGTAAAAAAAAAAAAGTCACATAGGGATATGTTCTGTGAAGTAGAGAGAATGACAGCAGAGCCACTGTAGACAGGAAGTTGGGCAAACTTCTTCAGAGGAGAAAACTAATGAGTAGGCACCTGAATTCATTATATTTGATTAGTATTCAGAGCTAAGTCCCAGGCACAGTGTTAAGCATTTTATATGCATTCAAGTTTCCAGAATCCTCCAGTTTGACCCTCTCACCAGAAAAGTGGAGAACTTGCTCGAATAAGGATATTCACTAGGTAATCAGACATTTAAGGTGAAAGTTTCATGAAAAGATTTATGCCTATATTATCCAGTTATTGCAGCCACCTTATTTTTACTCCAGTTTGGATTCCGACAGTGTATTATTACTTTGTAGTTTGACCCAAAGAACCCCCAGAACCACCCCTCCCCAGCACTACAGATGACAATTCTGTAGACTCAGCAATATGATGTTTCCATCTAGATACAAGCTAGAACTTTGGAACCGTAACATGGCAATATCCATAAGACCTTTTTCCACCTATAGAAACTAAAAGACTCCACATTGGTATGTTTTAGTAACTTGGCTACATTCCAATTTATACTTTTACCTAAGAATGTCAGGTGGTAGGTTTAGCAGATATTTTCCTTCATTTCCTTTTGCTGCACAATAAACAGGCAAACAAATAACTGTTCTGTGGTGTCAGTGGCATGAAATAGCTTCTATATTCCAACACAGATGGGGTATCTTAATAATGGGAAGATGATCTCACACTTTAGAGTGCTTTGATATAAAAGGTGCCATATAAAAAGGAAGTTATTATTCTTAGTTATAATACCCTAAAAAAAGGATTTGCCATCTAAATGGCTGCTGAAACTTAACTGCAGAATTGCTTATAATGCTACAATCAGTTGAGGCCAAATTCAATAAAAACTCCATCCGGCATTCACACTGAGAAGACCCACATGTGCCTTTAATTTTTTTTTTTTTAATTTCCTGGGCTTCCGGCCCAGAAATTGGATGGGAATTTTATTTAAACCTGCTCTTGTGTATCAACTTTTGGTAAATATCAGGTTTTCAGTTGACTCACATTATGCTTTACATTTTGAGCACAGGGAGGAAATAAAATGATGCATATCTCTCTAAATACATACATTATACACCTCTTACCTGTTCTGCCTATGAAACTGTGGTTCACACTAAATGTTCATCATTAATCCTACAAATTTAAGACACCCCTCCCCCTCCTTCTGCTGCAACCATAGATTAGAAAGTCCATTAAATCCCTTTCCAGTACTAATCAGTTTTCACCAGCACAGGCAATGTAATCTGAGTTTGGAAATGACTAATTATTTGGAGAGGGTGGTGAGGGGTTCAGGTTTAGATTTTTCTCGAATGTAGGAAGCTTCTTTCTTGTCTTCCCCCTGTCATTTTGCTGCCTGGGGCCAGCTCTCCCTCCCTGATGAAAATGCTCTTTCCTTTCCCACTAGACAGGGTATATATGTATGTATTCGAAGGAAAATGCATTATGAGACATCAACTTGAAAATATTAAGAGAAGAAGCACTCCTTTTGATGGATGTGGGCATGGCAGTAATTGCACCTCCTAGGTGCCAGGCATGAGCATAATTTGCATGTAAAATTTTCTCAGTTCCTTCCAGAATACACCAGTTCTACTCAATAAAACATTTTGTCACACTCAGGGGGTTTGCCAACATGTTCCCAGATTGCAAGCAAAAAGATTATTTACAGTAACCAATAACAACTGAAAAGACCATAAACAACCTTTCCATACCTGTTCTATTTTTTTTTCTTTTCCTAAGTAGAGAGACTTTAAGGAGCCTAAATTTACTGCAATTTAATTCTGATGGGAAAAAGCACATTATTTTATTTATAGTAGCATGTTCTTTCTCTCCTTGCCTCCCCCCTTTTCAAACATAAATAAAGCCAGCTTTTGTTGTTGGTGGTGATTCAGCCATTACTCTTACAGGGAAGAAATGTTTCCTGCTAACGTGAGAGATGGGACAAAAGTGACCAACATCAGAGAAAGTTACCCAGTGCATCCCAGGTCCCTATTGTGTGCTCATGGGGAGAGACAGTACCACTGCTCAAGTAGTTCCAGGGCAAACCCTGCTTCGCTCAAGCCTTTGACACAGTTTCTGTCTACCAGCCAGAATGACAGGTGCCCTGCCTGCCAGGTTTATTGTAGGGAGCCCTGTGTGCCGGGTTTATTGTAGGGAGCCCTGCCCTGCACCTTCAGGACGTGGGCTCTGCCTCTTGTCTTTTAAACTCCCTTACTGAGAGTTTTCTCAACAATTCAAATTTTATTCTGAATTGCAGCAGCCTTGGGAGGGGTACTTATTTTGGGGGGAAATGAGCAAGAATGAGAAAGAGCAGCCGATACAGCTGTTTCCCTTAAATGTCCTCTCAACTCCCCTTTCCCCAGGGTGCTGCCCTTGATGATGAATTTTGTCCCCAACAGGAGGAATCACAGGGAGAGAAGAGGAGACAGGGCTGTGAACTTATTAAGCCCAATTAAACAAACATGACAGATTTTGTTTCTACCATAAATGGAAAGTAAACTTGTGGTAACTTTTTAAAACAATGTCAAAGAAGTATAAGATTCGGCCCCAATTGAAGTCTTACTCACAAGGAGTATTGTTAACAATATCCTAGGACATCCCTCTAGAAACTGTGAATACATAAATATGCATACATAAATGTGCATACAAGCACAAAACTGTAAATACCTTTCCTGAACTTTTCTCCTAACAATACTTCCTGAAGGTCATTCCATGCAACTGGCAATAAATGTACCTTCCTTTCTAAAGGTGCTGCATTATATTCCAATGCATACCACTATATTTTAATAAGACCCTCTCTTAATGATGGACAGTTAGGTTGTTTCCAGTTGTTTTTCAGTTACGTGTAAAGCTCACTGAACAACCTTTGCACAAATACTGGAAGTCCAGCCTAGCTGTTCAAAGCAAGGGCTTAGGACTTCAACAGGCTTTCACTCAGACCAGGCTCTCCAACCAACCATTGCCTTCACGGACACAGTCAAATAAAATAAGAGGTACCTCACAGGGTCCTTGTCAGAATACAATTGTGATTATTCTTACAACTCACTGAGGCCTTAGGCAAATTAATTTCCTCATCATTAAGTCAGGGAATAATAATAGATTCAGGGCTGCTCTGGGGACGCCATGAACTAATTCCCTTAAATTGCGCCGTCCACTACCTGGTACATAGCGAACCTTTAATAATTATCCGCTTTAATATTAAATTGGTAATCTTTGCGCACTTGTGGGAGCGCAGCTGCAGGAGGCTTTCCTAGAAGTGGAATTCCTACCTTTAACCCCGTGCTCCCCGGGCCCCAGCTGTGCGCACACGAGGCCACCAAGCGGTGACACGCTGACCGCCGCCCCATCCCGCGCCGCCGCCCAGGGCCCTGCAGAGGCCGGACACACATGGGCGCACGCGGCAGAACGCAGAGCTGCGCGGGCTCCCAGCCGGCGCAGAGACGCGGGGGGGGGGGGGGGGCGCCGCCGGCGCGCGGCGCGG
>CM052898.1:35452734-35478533 GCA_028534135.1 Potos flavus | reverse complement strand
TGGCGCGCGGCGGCAGCGGTGGCGGCGGCGGCGCGCGGGCGCCGCGGGCTCGGCCGGGAACCGCGAGGACCAGAGCGCTGCGGCGGCGGCTCGCGCGGGCGCGCACAGCTGCCCCCTAGGCGCTGGAGAACGGCGGCCGGCGGGCGGGCCGGCGGGCAGAGCGGGCGCCTTGTGAGCTGCAGGGACCAGGTAAGTCAGGGATGCCCGGCTCCTCGCGCCGGCCTGGGGCACTGCGATGAGCCACCTGCCCAGGCAAACTTTACGCAGTGGCTTCAAGGCTCCTAGCCCTAAAGTTTGTTTGCGGGGATGTGCACCCGACGGGTGGAGAATAAAAGACGCGTCTCGCAGCAGATTTGCTTTGGGGAGATATTTTTTCCTTCTTGGGCGAGGATTGGTTTTCAGACTGGGAAGACTTTGCATCCCCACCTCCAGCGTGGGGGAAATGAGAGGTGGGTCCCTCTGGCCAGCCCTTAGCGCAGCAGATTTGGTTAGTGAAGTTGGAAAAAAGAAAGAAAGTTGTGAACCGCAGGAGTGCTGAGATGAATCCTAGGTTCATGGTACAGGGGACGGGGGATTGTGATAGCTTTTTGCCAGAAACCCCTCCCTGGTACCCAGCTCTGAGAAAACCAAGGCAGATGATTCTTCGATTAGGGATCAAGTTTTCCAAGCTGCATTCTCTTCTCTTTCCACTTTCAAATCTGCAGCCTTGGACAGGATCTTCTGCTGCGTTTATTTGTCAGGTTTTTTCTGGAATGGGCTATAGTCCAGGTGTCTTGAGCTCGGACCTGGTCTTGGCTGCTTTCCTCTTTTCTAAGGAGCGCTGCGAAGCTAACCAAGCAGGTAACAGAATATTAGGGACGGAAAACCAGAAGTGCCAACTGGGCACCCCAAGTCACAGCACCATTAGAAATTTTTTTGGCTGATTGAAATGAACGAATAGCTTATAGGCTGTGCTTGTGCAAAGCCCCGCACGACTCGCCAATCCGTGTGTCCTCTGTATTGCATTTGCTTATTGATTTACAACAAGGAGATGTGCCCAGAGGAATGATTTAATAACAAAAGGTACCCGCTGTGGTGAAGAGAGTCAATCTCTGGTTTGAGCCAAGGGGAGGGGGACAGATAGCTCTGGAAAAGGGGTGGCCAATTTGTTCACCTCAAACCATGGTGTGGGGAAACAGAGCTAGATGGAGAAAGCAACAAGGAGAGGGAGATGTGTGATGTTCAGGAGGGAGGTCAGAAACCCCAGCTCATAGGGTGAGTAGATAAATCCAGAAATAATTTAAAAATGATTAAGCAAGAATATTTGTTTTTTAAAGTAGGAGGACTCTTCAAGCTGTGGTTTCTGTTTACCCCCACAGAGATGAATATCACACTAGCTGAAAAAGAATCCTGATCTGTAAATAGATTAAAAACAGGAATTAATCAGAACAATGAGTCAGAGCCCTTCTCAGTGATTGAAAGGAGTAATTGCCTTTGAAAGAGTTATTATGTCTCAATACCAAAGTCAAATGTGTTACTTTTGCTTTTCTAGTTGTGTTTACTAACAGTAACTTGACTTTGGCTGCAATAACCTGGCATCTCAGGTTGTGGTTTTAACCCTTTGTGGGGTGTGGTATGAGGGAGGAAATTGTCTGTAGGTTACTACTTATACCCATTTGAGCAACATTTACAAAAATGCCTAATATGTGCCAGTCACTGGTTGCAATGGGATGGATTCTTCTAAGTGTGGTTCACAGAAGACATCTGATAGGGTTTAGCCTTGCTAATGGAAATATATTTGCTTGGAAATTATAAAAATAGTGGGTTCAGGCATTAATGGTCTTTGAATGCTTACTTGCTTGAAGTCAGTTGAGAGTCAACATGTAGTTTGAGGACCCTCAAAAGGGACTGTGTCCACCAAGGAAATAGAGCAAATTGCTACACATTTTTATTTGAGGTAAATGGTGAAGCTGAATGCATATGTGTGGCCCTCCCATCTGAAGGTAGGATAACAGACCCAGAGTGGCTAATTGATTTGCAGAGTAATAGATTCAGGCAGTGGTTGCCTCAGACAATAACATTCAGCCCCGTCTTCTGCGCACTGTCTGGACATCAGTAATGTTAGCCTAAAGACATGAAGGCATTACGTCCGTTCTCCAGAACTCTAACTTTTAAGCATCCTTCACAACCCAACCAGAGAGTTCAATTATTTCCTAAAATGCAGCAAAACATTTAATAGGACCAAAGTGCTGAGCAATTTCAGCTGGAGCAAAGATTAGCTACAGACAGCAAGCTGTAGCCTTTCCATTGTTGATTTATGTTAATTTTATCACTGTCACATTTCATATATGCCTAGTTATTACAAAATAATAGCCTCTTCGCTCTGCTAGCAAAATATGTGTCTTTCTCTTTTATAAGTTCCTAACTTCTCACACATTCAGTACACATCTTCTAGCTTTGTTTTTACTGCGTAATTTAAGTGTGCAACTTGAAGTTCTCATTAACTCTTGATATGTTTTGTGCTGAAATGGTATGTAGATATAATTGCCCCTTTAAAACTGCCAGATCTATGTATCACTAGGCTGTGCATGGTGCTGGTTCAGTGTTCTGTGTTTTCCAATCATCAGTTAGTAAGGTGTTTTAGCAGAAAAATAATGTTAACTCTATACACTGGGAGATATTCCGATGGCAGGAGGATTAGTGGATGCTGTGCATTTTTGCTTGCCATCTCTGATTCAGTCACCCCACCAGTTCACTTTTAAGCCTCTTTATCTTTTAGATAGAAAAAGGAGTTTATCTTTTATAAGGTGAGCATTTCAAGGTGTCCCGATGGTTTTAAAATATATTTATTAGTCACTTAATGCTGGTAGACTATTGCCTTTCTTATGCTTGATACTACTGCATTAGATACTGTTCTTTTTGCAAAGATGCTTGGCCATAATTGAGTGTTGGGCTGGCCACAGAAGAGTTGAAGTTAGAACATTTCTTTGAAATTAAAGGATAACAGATATCAGTCTCAGATCTAATTTGTATAAAAATCCCAGGAACAAATCAATTATGCTAAGTGTTTTTTTTCGATTTGCACCGCCAAACACTCCCCTCCCCCCCTTATCTACTAAATATAGTGGGACATTTCTTTTGAAAATTTGCTGCGGGGGAAATCTACTCTGTAGTTGAAACTTTGTATGCCAAGTTTCAATTCATAGTACATTTTTATTTCTCCTCTTTTATGTACATGTTATAAACAAGAAATAAGGGTTTGTAATAGAAGTGCTGGCAGAACTTTATAGCATCTCAAACAGCTCTGCTACTTGGAATGTAAATATTTGTAGAATCTTTACTGTGCAAGAAGCTGCCTTGCAAAAAGTGAGAAAAAATGACTATTTTATTAAGTAGGATAAGATAATTCAGAAAGTATGCATATTGCTTATTGCAGACATATTGACATTCTAAGTAATAGATTATATATGTTATAGCAATTCCATAGCACTCTTTTAGGTGCCTTTATAACTCAGATTGTAAATTTTCTGTGTTCTGAAACAGGAGAACAAATTTGTCCCATTTGTTTTTCTAAGTTGCTTGACTTTGATTGCCTTTCAGATGTTAAGGGATGAAATCTGTAATTCAGAAACCACTTTGATTATATTGCTGATACATGGGCCTGTCCCTTTACTGTCTTTGGGACAAAAATTCTTGGGACCATTTCAGTACTTCACATACTCTTATTTTAGGGAACTAGTACAGCTCAGATCTTGTGTGTCCTTTTGATTCTAGTATTTCTTAAATTTGTCCACTTCTCTCCATCTCCACATACATTGTCCTGTTCCAAGTCACTGTCTTCTCCCGGGGAATAACTACACTGGTTTTTCTGCCTCCTTTCTTGCTTTCTCCCCCAAGTCGTTCTCTGCACTGCAGTCAGGGCAGTTCTCTTTCTTAAATGTAAGTTAAATTAATACTCCTCTCCTCAAAGCACTTGAATGATTTTCTGTTGCATTCAGAACTATTAAATATCATCTACAAAGCCATGTAGGATTTAAACATTACCTGTCCCTTAAGCATCATCTCATGCCATGCTTTTGGGAACAGGAACTTCATAGGATTTATTCATTGTCTGCAGTTTTGTTGACCTCTTTCTGACCTTAGGGTCTATTTTGTCCCTTCGCCTGGTAGCCCATTCTAGCCTTTACCCCCAAATACAAACACATGCATGCTCACGCGCGCACACACACACACACACACACACACAGATACAGATTTTTGACTACTGCTCATCCCTTCCATCACAATTTAAATATCATTTACTAAAAGAGGGCTCTCTAATTTCCCTCCTTTTAATTAGGGTCCCTCTGCTAGTTTCTTTTTTTTTCATATCCCCAAAGCACTTATATTAATTTGGAACTATTTCCTTATCTGATTTCTTGTTTACTATTCTGTAAGCATCTTATAAGCAGTTACCACATCTGTTTTACTCGCTATTGCAAAGCAGTTCCTCAGAGTATCTGACTCACAGTAGAGTTTGATAAACCCACGCGAGCTTTGTTTTTGGAGGGTGCTGAGTTCACAACGTGTGGCTGGAGCATCTCCGTGACCAGAGATCCTGTCAGTTATGCTCATATTCAGCAGAGGTCTGCAGCTGACTTTTTCACAGTGTTCTTTCTGTCACCTCACCCATGATCTCTTCAGTCTCATGGATATCTTCTACTTCAAACCAATTGTGTCAAAATGGGATTCATGATTTCTTCTCCCAAGCTGGTTTCAGCTTAAGATGATCTCTTCTTTTATTTATTCTCATGGGCTTTAAGGCATATGGCACCTGTGGTCATCCTCTTCTTTTGTCCCCACATCCAGTCAACTGATTAAAAATAGAAGGACATTCATTTGAGTGATTATGCACCAGCCCAGGTTTCAATATAATAATTTATTATTATAAATAAATATATTTATTTACCTTATAAATAAGGTAAATAAATACCTTTATTTTATACCCTAAAGGGTATAATAAAAAGGTATTATACCCTTTATACTCCTTACCTAAATGCAGCAAATTAAGAAGCCACCTTCCGCCCCACTGCCTTACTCCACTCTTTCTGACACATGCTGCTGTATTCACTCATGAGCCAGAAACCTTGTATCATTGGACACCCATTGGCTGGAGAAAAAACGCCACCAATGCAGCCTGTCTGTGTGAGACTTCTTCCCTTTATTTCTTGCCCATACTTGAAGTTCCAATTTATAGGGGCTTTTTAAAACTTTCTTAAAAACTCAAGATGACCCTTTTGGCTTTAAGGCTCTTGCACTCATGGCTTACACTCCAAGCCCCTCATTCACATCTCAACTTCTATCCACCCTCAATTCACTGTTATTTGTGCCAGGAAAGCTCTTTAATTCTAATCCTACCCACCGATCAATCCCCTGGAAAGCCTTTAGTGTCCTCCAGACTAGGTTTGAGCCCCATGCTTTCTGCTCTCAACTGTGTTTTAAAATTTTTTCTTTAGAGGGAGAATGGATTAGAATTTAATTGATATTGTACAGTTGTTTAATATCTATCTTTTCTGATAGTCTGTGGCCGGAATGGCAGAGCATATTAGGATTTTGGTATTTGTGGAATGAAAGGACGATCTGATAAGTTTCATTCACATGCAATTCTACTGTAGTTATATTAGGGTTTCTTTTTATTGGGCTTAAAATTTTTGAGTGTATAACGTGAAGACTTTATTGTATTTTGCACAGTTTCTGGGTGACAAGTCATTAATTGACAATAGATGGATATCTTGATATGGTCTGAATTTAGAACATTTTGTGACAAACATATGCCTTAGAGGGGGCATAAGCTTAGGTAGTACTGACGGCTGGTTTTGTTTTGTTTTTGTTTTTGTTTTTGTTTTTCTGACGGCTGGTTTTTGATGGAAGTGGCTTATTTTAGTGCTATGGGGATAATTTGGAATTCGCAAAATCCATTATTTGTTAGAGTAAAACATTATAAAAGGAACAACTAAATGCTTCACAACAAATCGAAAGCACAACTTCCTAAACTATAAATAGCTACATAGTTATAAACGAGGGGGAAGGGATGCCTTGTGGGCATTAAATAGTCTCACCAATTGTCCTTCAATAGAAAGCCCCCTTATAACTCAGACAATATTCCATTTCCTTTTCACTGCTTCCCAATTTATGATCTTTCTAGAAACATTGACGATTATGTTGAAATAACAGAAATTCCTTGGTCCTTACAGGACTTACTGAATTATTTGTGGGGATAAGACGTGGTAACTTACATTTTTAAACTTTTTATTTTATTTATTTTTTAAATATTTTTTTTTAAAGATTTTATTTATTTGAGAGAGAGAGCAAACAGAGCTGGAGAGAGAGCATGGGGGAGGGGCAAAAGGAGAGGGAGTAGTCTGCTTAACCGACTGAGCCACCCAGGTACCCTGTTTTTTAAAGATTATTTATTTATTTATTTGAGAGAGAGAGTGTGCACACATATGAGTAGGGGGAAAGGGAAGAGGGAGAGGGAGAAGCAGACTCCTGGCTGAGCAAGGAGTCCAACAACGTGGGGGACCCCAAGATCATGACCCGAGCTGAAAGCACATGGTTAATCTACTACTGAGCCACCCAGTTGCCCCTAAACTTTTTATTTTAAAGTAATTATACACATAGGAAGTTGCAAATGTGGCACAAAGAGGTCTATATATCCTTCACTCAGCTTCCTCTCATGGTGATACTGCATATTAGCTGTAGTGTAATATCAGAACCAGGAAATCGACATTGGTGCATTACTGTTAACAAGACAACAGACCTTATTTCTAATTACAGCTGTATTTTTTAACCTGAGTACATGAACGTGCATATAGCTCTACGCAGTTTTATCTCCTGTATAGAATCATGTATCTAGGATTTTAATTTAGAGAACCAATATCCTGATAGCTGCAGTTCCTGTGTTAAACATACACTGATGTAATAATTTTGCAAGAGTCCTCCAGGTTTCAAATACTCTACTTCCATAGACCTTTTCCCATGCAAATGTTTGTCTTGTTGCTCTTAAATATCATGAACTCATTCACCTTGGAGTTGCCTATATGTAAAAGTTGCTATGGAAACAGAAGTCTTGGCATTTTATAAAGCACGATGTGACATTTAGGTGGTTCTCTGTGGTCATCGGTTTGGGAATCTGTGTTGACTTTCCATATTAGTTTTTTAAAAGTTCTGCAGGTAAGTATGTGTGTTTGTCAATGTAATCAGACTTGGACAGGATTTTAATGCCACCAGGGCCTAGATCTTTCTGAATAGTTCTTCTGCTTTCTAACACTGACAAACTCATGGTCCATTTTTGTTCTTACATAGAAATAGTCACTCTTTAAAATAACATTGCAGAAGATGGTAATGACCCTTTCCAGGCAATTAAAATCAACCCGAACAATATAGCTAGTGATCTAATCTGATGGCTGCTACTCACTTGGGCTGGCCTCTTCTGTGAATATAAAGCAGCAGAAAAGTTGCTGATTACCAGTCGTTACCAATTCCAGTGAATATTCTGAAGGCTCTGGAATACAGAGAAGGCCCATCTGTACCAAATTCGGGTGTGTGCTACAGCAGACAGCACTGTTCTTACCCCTTCCCATTCCCTTCGCCTACAAAAATGTTTACATTTCTATATGTTAGGCAGTTTGTCATATTTCTCGATTATTTTTAGTGAAGCTTTGCTAGAAGTTCTTTCATTCTTCTAAGAAAAACTAACCAAGAACTGTGTGTGCAGCATCAGCTGTATAGTTTTGAAATTTGAAGCTTGTAGGTCAAAAGTTGTTTCTCTTTCTCACTTTCTCATGCCATTGAATAACATTTTTCTCATGTGCAATGGAAAGATATACATGTTTACATTTAGTACTAATTTATTGGATTATTGCACCAATATTAAATAAGCATTACCCCTATGGAATTGATTCTGTGGCACTTACTGGCAGTATTAGTTTTTAAAAAGAACAGAAGGGTCTCAGTATATGGGTTTTGTTTTATTTGACACAAATCATATATTCTGTGAAGATGCTTGTAAGTGGAGGGTTTATTTCCATATAATGGGAAATTCTAGAATATAGACATTACTCTTTTTAATCTAATAGTGCCATAATTGTCTGCTGCTGTAAATGGTTTTGCATTATGACTTGCTTGGAAATATCTTTAGTCATTTTTCTAGAAATTATAGGGTATTCCTCCTGAATCTTTATTTTTTTTCTTCCATTTGATTTTTAATAATCTGATTATGTCCTTGTTCTTCTTCTTCCCACTGAACTTTGACCACACACACAAAGACACATATACCACCCAAGACGTAGACTGGAGTAAGGAATAGAATTAATACCAAATCATAGAATTCATGAGGTAAAAAATACAACTGTTTTGTAAGCATTCAAGCAGAAGAGAATAAAATCAAACGAAGGGGAGCAATTTTCGATTGTATATTGGATGAATATGCCACGTGATTTCATGTTAGTCCAATCCTTCCTCCTCCTCCTCCTCCTCTTCTTTCCCTTCTTTTCCTTTTCTTAGTTTTCTTCCTTGTTGTTTTCAGGTCATATTTTTGAATTGACTCTTCTGTACTGACCCCTAGTGGGTAAATGTTTTCAATTGTTTCTAATTGAAAAGATCACATATATTTGTTTGCAGGGTTGTTTGTTTGTTTGTTTTTTACAAGGGCAAAGAAGGTGACTATAAACTTGATCAAATTTGATCTTCAGAGAAAAATACCTTTAGAAAAAGAGCACACATCAGACCTGTGGGAGACTGTTTGCAAAACTGGCTGCAACAGTATCTTTCTTGGCACTTTTCATGACTTGCTCTCCTCTTTAAGCAAGGAATCTCTTTTCCACCCCCTTGAATCTGGGCTGGCCTTTTGAATTTGAGCAATAAAAAGTAGCCAGTGTGGTGTTAATTGTGAATTTTGAGCCTAAGCCTTTAGGGAATGAGAGTTTATGTTCTTATTTTCTTCCTACCTTGAAACCTCCATGTAAACAAGTTCAGGCCCGCCTTTTAGAGATTGAAAGGCCACGTAAAGACAGAACCTACAACCAGTATGAGCTAATAGCCAGAATTGGTAGTCAGTCATGGAAGGCCAGCCGTCCCAGTTAAGCCACTGGATGATTGACTTATACGTGAGTGACATCAGGCAAAACTAGCAAACAAACCACCACGCTGAACTCTGGTCAAATTTAGAATCATCAGCAGATAAACTGTGTTTAAATTATTAAGTTTTAGGGTGGTTTATGCAGCAACAACACACACATATGTTTTATAATTTAAAAAAACAAAGAAACACATTTGGGGCATCTGAGTGGCACATTTGGTTAAGGGTCTGACTCTTTATTTTGGCCCAGGGGATGATCTCAGGGTGGTGGGATCTCAAGCCCCACATCAGGCTTGGTTGGCTTGAGATTCTCTCTCCCTATTCCTCTGCCCTTCCTGCTCGTACTCTCTCTCTTTAAAATAAATCTTAAATAACCCTACATTTAAAAACGTAAGTAAATATTTTAAAAATGTGACATTTTAATGATAAGGGAAATCTGTGTTCTAAGGTGGCCGGCCAATTTGGCAGGGGATCCCAGTCCTGGCCCCAGAGTCATTCCGGGTTTTCCCTCCTGCCCCGCCTGCCCGGGGCACAAGGGTGCCACAGATACGGAAGTAAACAGAAGTAAACGTGTATAAACTACCCCCTTTGTTGTGCTCAGGGCTCAGACCTTGGGAGACTACTCTTCTCTGAGCCCACCAGTGTTAGATAAACCTCCGATCCTGGAAGGTCTCCAAGTGCGGCTTGGTTCTTTGGCCAGGATCCAGTCTAGGTTCTGTAACATTAACTCTTTTTGTTGTTTTATAAATGTGTCAGTCAGTTTTACTTTGGTAAGAAGCCAATGAAATTTTCAGATTTCATTGACTTCCAAAGACAAATATTACTCACCTGTGTTCCCCTGAAACTGTGGGTAAGAGGTGGGCCAGCATGGTTCTCTTCCATGCTCTCGATTGACTGGGTGCCTTCCTCCGGCCATGTGGCTTTTCATTCTGGGCTCCAGTGTGAAGGTGCAGCTACTGTAGTATGTACACTGTGGAGCTCCAGCCAGGTCTTCCAATTTAGGGCTTTACATACCTACCCATGTCCCTTGGTATGTCAGCTGCTGATGGCTCACAGGTTCATCCCTCACTGGGGAGCTTCCCTTTGCAGAAGGAACTATCCCAGGCAAGACAGTGCCTCCTCTTGGTTGGTGCCGGCACCAATGATGGGCCTATGCCTGAGCACAAAAACCTGGTCCCTTTGCCTTAATTTAGGACAACTCTGAAGGCCATACCTGCCCCAGAAAGCCCCTAAGACCAACTGAGGTCTCCATTGCAATATTTTAAGTTTTCAGGCTCCTCCTTTGCTGGTTTATGTTTGTTTGTTTCTTTTTTATGTTTGTTTGTTTGTTTGTTTTTTAGAGTGGGGGAGGCAGAGGAAGAGGGAGAGAGAGAAAGAATCTCAAGCAGGCTCCATGCTGAGCGCAGAGCTTGATGTGGGGCTCAGTCTCAAAACCCTGGGACCATGACAAACCAAAATCAAGAGGCAGATGCTCAGCTGACTGAGCCACCCAGGCACCCCACGTTCATGCCTTTTTATACTTCCCTACAGCATTTTCTTTCAAGAGCATTCTTCAGTAAACCTTTCTTAGATTTTGTTTCTAGAAAACACAGTTAAGAAAGGCCCTTATCTGGGACACATTTTCACAGCACAGGGCAGAAACTCAAGAGGTCTACTTGAACTATAAAGTTGTATTTACACCGTTGGCTAGGACTGATCATATATCAGGTTGTTTTCACATTTCATTGGCCAGAAGTCACAGCAGGGCCAAAAAGAAGGGAGAGGAAAAGTGGGTGTTTACAAATAATACAATCTATCTACAAAGTAATCTATCTACAAAGTAATACAATCTATCATCATCTACCTCTGTTAGTCTCCTACACATAAAATACACTTTTAGTCACATGTATGCTTTTTATACTCCACCTGTCCACAGGAATTATACCCCTAACTCTTATCTAATTATGAAATAAAGCTGAAAGTCTAAGATTTCATTATAGTCTCTACATCTTACAGCAGAAGTACAAAAAATTGACCCAAACTGTTACTGACATATTAGAACCTCTGCTAGATCCCAGCATATGTTGATGCGCTAAGGGCTTGCTTATATTTTTATGGGTCATGTGGGAGTTGACAGATCTTGGCTGGGCCCAGCTGGGTTTCTTTGCGCAAGCTTCAGGTATGACTGGCTCAGATATTTGCCCATCTAATTCTGAGGTATAAGTTGAAGGATAAATTCCCTGGTAGAAATTATTCTCATGCCATTACATAGGTACAAGGACAAATGAAACCATACAAGATCTTGGCCACAACTGGAATATTGTCACTTAATGCTGTATTGTGTTGGTTGTAATGAGAACATGGCCAAACTCAAAGTCAAGGGTGGGGAACTATCCTTTACCCCTTAATGGCAGGAATTGCAAAGTCACATGGCTAAGGGCATAGATACAGGAAGGGTGAAGAATTTGGGCCAATAATGCAATCTGCCATACCACCAAACCTCATATCCATTAAGCATTGTAAATGCCCTCTAGATTTTAGTTGCATTTCAAATTAAATACAGGAAATGTAAAATGTCACTTTATTGCCTATGAATGAATTATAACTCTCTAATTGCTGCCTAAGTGAAGGAGTCCTATGTGAAGCTCAGTAATACACGGAGTTGGAAAATATAATGAAAGCTCTCCGAGAACATACTGTCCTATTGGAAGAACTCCTGTGTATTTGGAAATCTAGTGAAAAATATCAGGAAGTTTTGCCTAGTGGTAATGTGTGTTTTTTTGCTTCTTAATCCAGGCAAACTGTTTGCCACTTAGTTTGTGATGTTGGGCACATTAATTGATTCTCCTAAGCCTCCCTTTCTTCATCTTTAAAGTTGGAATATTGGTCCTGTATGGATTTGTCATAATAAATATGCAAGCTAAGATTAGGCCCTTAAAAAAACCAAATAGTCTTCCTACCTGTTGCACATAGTGGTTTTACTATTGATGTCCACATTATTCACCATATATATTTTATATATATTTATAGAATAATGGAAGTGTAGTATATGCCAAAGGACAACAGAACTGGGAAGAATGAAAGGAAACTGGTGGAACTGTCAAGAAGAATGATTAGGGAAGTCTTCATATGCATCTAGGATGAGCTGAATTCTTAAGGTATAAAGGGCTGGAAGTCAGAGCTCAGTCTGTATGCCTGGTAAAAGTTGGACTGGCAGATTTTTAGACCTGTGAGTTATTTCCATGCTTGTTGTCATTGAGAGTGTGTTTAAGGGGATACTTGGTGAGTGGTAAGTTGTGATATGGAAGGCTCTGATTTGGGCAGAGTGTAGGATACGATTAGGGCATATAGGCAGATCTGATGCCATGCCCTGTTGTGAATCTAAAGTAACAGACGGGGGAGAGGATGGGTCTAGGTAAAAATCTCTGTAAAGAGCTTTTATGTTTTTCCCCAAAATTCTTAAAAAGCATAGCATCTTAGAATACATTTTGCCAATGAGGCTAAGAAGATTCATAGATTGCCTCAGGTCAAATGCAGGTTAATGACCTAATCAGAAATGGAATCCATATTTCCCATGTCTTCAAGTAGTGCATTTTTCACTCTGGAACAGCCTTCACTTATAAGAAAAATTTATATAACTAGAAATGGGAACTATTGCCTTATCCTCCATAATGACTACGAGTGAACTCTTTTACTCGTCTCAGACCCCAAGTGGACTCACTTTTCTCTCTTTATGTGGGATCTCATCTCTAGGACTGAAATTGAGTTCACTTCTCAGGACCTCTTTCAGCTTCCCCATCAGCTTAACCCTCCCTCTTCCCCTATTTCCAAAGCTGGCCCTCCTTGGGTCTGTAGGTCGTAGAGTCTTTGGTTGGCTCATTTTCCTTTTCCCTCATGGGCATCATTCATTTTGTTCTCTCTTTTGTTCTTTACTATAAAGAAAGGAACACAGAAACTAACAAACTATCTACCATAGGTACTTTCCTTACCATTGCCCCACTTTAATACCTGGAATCCTCCTGATGATTTTCTTTACTTCTGTCGAAATCGTACGGATCTTTTTTTAAAGTTCAGTGTAACATTTTTCTTTTGTCTCTATTTAGCTCTAGTTAGCTTTATCCAAAGATCTAAACCTATTTATCTAATTGTTTGCTTTATTGCTGTTCACAAACTATTGAGAATCATTCACCCTTCCCTGGGGAAGGGCGATTCCTTCACATCCTATTGATGGAACGACGTGATCGGGTGACTTGCTTTGGCCGATGAAATGTGAACATTTCACATGTAGTCACTTGCTGCAGGGGCTTTGGGAACCAGTACGTGGTTCCTTCTGTTCTTTTCTGCCTCCGAGGCCATGGAATCCCATGTTAAGATGGAGTTTCCTGGAACCTGGGACCTGAGTGACTACCATGAACAGAACTGTCTGTTGGTCTGCAATAAACTTCAAACATTCATTATTACCAGCCATGGGGATGCTCGTGTTGTTGGTTACTGAAGCATCACCTGATGCTGTGCTGATCAATAATACCACTTCTACTTGGATCTCTCAGAGCCCTCCAGCCGCATATAGAGCTGACTTCATGAACATCCTTGCCAAGAGTTCATTGGTGCCAGAGTTCTCCACTTCTTCCCACCACTGAAAACAATATCAGCATCAAAGCAATTGCTCAAACCATAAACTTGGGATTTCTTTTTGACCTCTTCTTTTTGAAGCCCATATAGAATAGCATGCAAGTCTTGTCTTTCCTACATCTGAAATATGCATTGAAACTGCTCAGTTCTCTCTACCTTCAGTTCCAATAACTTCATCTAGACTCCAGCAGGATTGTTCTCAATTATTACCAAAGCATCCTGTCTGGTTTTCTGTCTCTGCTATCCATTCTTGATTATTTTGATCCTATTTCCATAGTGTAGCCAGTGTGTAAAATGAAATGTAATATGAAATCTTCTTTCAGACCTTAAAGAATTTCAGTTGGTGTTAGGGTAAAGTCCAGATTATTTGATAGGGCTCACAGAACCTCCATGATTTTACCCCGACTGCCCTTCTGGCCTTATCCCTTATCGTGGGGCACTCTTAGGCAGTGATGGACGAGTCCTTGCATGTGGTGTGACCACTGGCTGAGTACACTTCCCCAGAACGCCCATTGCTTCCACCCCACCACACACATACATTCATATAGACGCGCTCATCCAGCAGTCATTGGCTCATCTTATAAGTTGCCCATTAAGTGACACTTCCTGAACAGATGATAACTTTTACTCTAGTTTTCTATACCTGTCACCATCCTTATTTACTGTCTGTTTTCCAGATTGAGTAGTTTGAGGGCAAGAAACTTGTCTTTCTTGGCTTCCCCTGTACCTCAGTGCCTGGCAGAGAGTAGGCTGTCAAAAATATTGAACCAATTAGATAAAGACCACAAATAGCCTACAAACCACTCATGATCTTTCCCTGTTTGAATTCTCGTAACTTTTTGTATAGTTTAGATTTTTCAGCACCGTTTAATGTGGATTAATTTTGTGCTAAGTGCTATGCTAACCACTCCATTTAATGCTTACAACAAATGAGCAATGCAGCCACTTTTCTTATGATGTGTATCGTATTGCCTCAACATCGTTATTTCTAGATTTTTAAAAATCTCCACACCTAGGTTTTAACTCTTTGTATAATAGCAGTTATTATACTATATTATAATTGTCTTTGGCTTGCTATATACCCCCCTAAGTTGTACAGTTTCTCTGAGTGCTGATCACCTGTGCTTGGCACACCATCTGCATCTTTGTAAATATTCCATACATATTTAATGAATAAATAATCATACTTAAGCTCCCATTAAACAGTCAGTATTACTATTATTAATTTTGTCTCTGTGCCTTATACTTAGTAAATGCCTCAGGAAGTTCATTGATTCTTTTACAGAATTAATATGAGTTGCTTACTATATTAAGGAAGTCGTGTAACTATAGGAATCACATTGCATTGAATTCAATTATAAATGTATTTATTGGTTATTTATTGCTGGGTGATACCGCCCCAACATTTAACGGTGTAAAACAGTCATTGTTTACAGTTGCATGTGAGAGGGTTGGAAGTTCAAATAGGACACTTCAGGGACAGCACAGCTTTAATCCGTCTGGTGTTGTTGGGGGTGGCTTGTCTAGGTCTGGAGGATGCAAGATGCTTTCGCTCACAAGTCTGTCGTCTCATTGGGGTTACTGGAAATACTATGTCCTGGATGGGTTGTCCTCTCTTGCATGTTCTCATCATTTCAGTAATCTGGGCTTGCTTGCTTTTCTTTCACTTACATTTCAAAAGAGTAAAAATGGAAGCTGTAAGGCTTTGTAAGGTCTAAGCCTGAGACTGGCAGAGCATCACCTCTACTCCCGTCAGGCAAAGCATGTTACAGGGCCACTCCAGGAATGAGAGAAGGGGAAACAGGCTTTACTTATTGATGGGGAGAAGCAGCATGGTGGACAGCATGGCCTGCCATCTTCCCAGACATCTCTCACTCCAAGGAAGATACCATTGTAGGTTCTAAATTTTCTCCCAAAAGTTTCCAAGATACCCTTAATTGGTATGGGAAGTAGAAAGTCTAGTTTTTAATATTTTATTATTTTTAGTATTGCTAGAGTTATCTTATTTTTGTGCTTATGAACAATAAACAGAAGCAGGTCTGGATGAGTGAATTAGAATGAAAAGTGTCACCTGTGGGAAACGGCTTTTAATGTTATAAGCTTGTTTTAAGTATGTAGCGATGATATTTGACTGGTTTTAAAATTTGCACATGCAAAGTACAAATCCCTGAAAAAGAAACTCTGCAGTCCACAGTAGTGCCAGATAGCAAGAAGTTTTCTTCCTCTATGAGTGCTGCTCTAACTTTATCTGTTTTTAAAAATAAATGTGCTGATCAATGTCATGAATAATTAAGTGAAAGGAGTTGTGGGATTTGGGGCTGTATTCTCTTTAGTGATTGTAAATTCCATTTCACAAAGCCACAGCTCGGTAGCTAGGAGGAGCAAAGTCTGGGTTACTCCTTATTCATTAAAAAATATAATTGCTTGATGCAATATTGTTCTAGAAAGGTATTTGCTTAGGAAAGATTTTTTTAGAGTATAGAGAATTTTTACATGCAGCATTAAATCATGTGGAGAGGTTTATATATCTAATGAAATCATTATTGCAAGGATAATGATAAACTCTTCTGAAATGGTTGTAAAGGGGGGCTTTCTGGTTCAGGACCAAAACTAGAATAAGTGTGATTTAATGAATCTTGTGTATAGTCAGTGTACATCGACAGATTCCTTATATTAGACCTCTGAACTGTCTGAGTGAAGGGAGTCCCTCCTCCTCTCATTACTTCACTGCCTGGAATTCTGAGTAAATGAATGGATGGAGTGTTTTAGATTGCTTAACTTCTCCTGTGTGTTTAGGAGAATTGGGGGTGGGGACCTCAATTCCAGGGGATACTTGGTTATAATTCCCTTGAAAGGAAAAGGATTAACCCCAGGTCATTTCTTGTTCTTATCAATATGCTGGCACATATTGACACCATGTTGAAGACATTGGAACTTTGCTTCTTACAGAGTAATATTCTCCAAGGACAAAATTATACCACTTCCAACTGGAAGGACCCTAGGTACCCAAGTCAGGTACACTCTTATTTTATACTAACTGATTTGCTCAGGGAATGGGATCCATTGATTTCAATGTTGGTAGTACATTGTGATTTTATTTTGTTTTTGTATACATTACTTGATACTTTTATCAGATAGGAGGTACTGTTTGGAATATGTATCTACTACGGTTCACTGTGTTTAATGTAAGTGCAAGGACTGATGGAATTGTCCACTAGCAAACTGTCACATCTGGCGCTTACAGCCTATTGAGAATCTGCCTGTACTTCTCATCTTCATCCTTTACTGAGCTTGTACCTTGGAGAATAAAACATTCCCTTTGGAGTTGAATTTCTTCTCTCCCATGTTCTCTAGGTCTTTTATCCCCTCTGTGTCCACTATTCAAAGTGCCATCTCTCCCACACCTCTGGAGAGTGAATTGTCGGTCACTCTGTTCCAAGTTCCTCCATTGTGGCTTGGTGTTGGGAGGGTGAAGAAATTCATATTTGATATTTCTTTTCTGTATAGGTTTTAAGTGAGTGGCATATCTCTGTCAAGGTGTGCTTCCTCTTAACAGATGCTAAAATAATAGGAATAGAAACTAATATTGATCCTATTTTTAGAACAGTTCCAACAGGGAACAGGGCAAAGGTGAGGTTCTTAGATAGCTTCCACCCACTCACTAATGTATATATGTAATGTGTGTTTGTGTTTGTGTGTGTGTGTGTATACATAGCGAGAGAGAGACAGAGAGAGACAGAGAGAGAGAGTGAGTGCGCATGCGTGTCTTGGAAAGTTAAACTGAGCTTCATTTTCCTCATTTGTGAAGTCACTTGTCAAAATTAAAAAATAACACAATTGCTGTCACAGAGACACTCAATTTTTGGTAGTTGTAATTATTCTTCTCAAATAGGAATACTAGTGTTTTCTTAGCATCAATGAAAATATTTTCCCTTCCTGTGAACACTTAGCTTTAGAACATCATTAGGGATTCTTGACTAGTATGTTTTTGGACATCTTAAAGTCACATGTGATAATGTTCCTTCAATCTTCCATGTCTATCCCTTGTTCTTTGATGTTCACTAGCAAATCACCTTTGCACCATAAGTTGTTATGAAAGAGAAGAGAAAATGGAATTTCTATTCTTTCAACCACTTACATTTGTTGAAATTTTAGACAGAGATGATTTAGTAAGATCTGAGGTAAAACCATCAGAAAGCTCATGTATTATGTATATCAGCCCCCCAAAAGCCATTAATTAGCTACAATGCATTTTAGACTTCTTGTCATGAATTGTTCAAACGTGAAAACAATTTTGCCAAACTATAAAACTCTCAGTTAATTTGCTAGTCAGAATTTGTGACATCTTCTAAAGAAAAATCAGAAGTAAAAAAAAAAAAAGTCAATACCCAAAACTCAACACCTAATAATATATGTTAAAATATTGAGCAATTTCCTGAGTTGTTTACATTTTAAGAAGCTAAAATTATGTTAAAGCTCTGTTTGTGCCTTAAACTTATTAGCCACTCAAGTAATGCTAGTTTTATGACGTAATTAAAGGTACCAATTGTTGCTTTAGTAAACTGCGCATATTTTTTGCAACCTTACCAAAAGAGAGATTTTCTAGAGGAATTTATGATCAATGAGACATAAAAATCTAGAGTTTTGCTTTAAGCTCCTTAAAAAACAAGTTTAGAGATCAGTCTTCAGTTGGATGTGACCCACAATCATTTGTTGTGAAGGAAAATCCTAGTAACAACCTGCTCTTTACCCTCATTTTCCTTCGGGAAAACAAGACCCTGAAGCCTCATAGTAAAGGCACATAGGATGGGCACATCCCGAAGGCACTTTAAGTTTTTAAAGTAAGAATCACTGGATACAGTCAATAGATAAATAGGTAGATAGGTAGATGTATACATAAAAGATATACATTTCATTTTGTTTTTCTTTTTGTCCAGTGATATTTTGGAGTGGATGTGTTTTTCCCTGATTCTCAATTCTAAAGTAAAATCCCTCTCTGTATAGATCAGCCTATCTTTGGTGGTTTGTATGGAAATCAGGAATTGGTGACCTGAGGTTTTTTTTCCAGTTGCTCCTCCTTATACCAGTGAGCTTCTGGAAACAGGTGGCCTGTACCTGCCTGTCTGGTTTTGATTGCCTTCTGCTCTCACCACCTGGAAGTGGCATTCCTGAGATCACAAGCACCTTCCTTCTGGCAAGGCCAGTGGTGGTGTCTCCGACCTTATTGTTTTAAGCTCCAGTGCAGTTTGCTGCTGCTCCTTGCCCTCACTTTACCCCTTTTGACTCTCCTACCACTGAACTTTTGGGTCTCCAACTGCTGCTGTGTCTGACTGATTTTTTTTTTTTTAAGATTTTTTTTATTTAGGGGTACCTGGGTGGCTCAGTGGGTTAAAGCCTCTGCCTTCGGCTCAGGTCATGATCTCAGGGTCCTGGGATCGAGCCCCGCATCGGGCTCTCTGCTCAGCAGGGAGCCTGCTTCCCCCCTCTCTCTCTGCCTGCCTCTCTGCCTACTTGTGATCTTTCTCTCTGTCAAATAAATAAATAAAATCTTAAAAAAATTTAAAAAAAAATATTTTTTTAATTTATTTGACAGAGACATAGCAAGAGAGGGAATACAAGCAGGGGGAGTGGGAGAGGGAGAAGCAGGCTTCCTGCTGAGCGGGGAGCCCAATGTGGGGCTTGATCCCAGGACCCTGGCACCATGACCTGAGCCAAAGGCAGACACTTAATGACTGAGCTACCCAGGCGCCCCTGTCTGACTGATTTTTATCCTTCTTTCCTTGCTCAATTATAGATGTTTTCTGAGCTTCAGCTCTTTACTGCCTCTTCCTACCCCCCACCCCCCATCCCCTTTCTTCCATTAGAGAGTCCATCCTCTCTGTAACTCTTTACTCCTGTGCCCTGATTATGTATTGTCAGCTCTGGAGTCTTCCTGTGCTGGGTCCCCAATAGCCAGTCGTTGTCCACTGTTTCCATCTGAATGTCTTGCTGTTGATTTAAACCTGAGTATGTCTGACCTTGAACTCCTCTTTCTCCCCAGATGTGGCTTTTCCTCTGAGACTTCCCTATTTCTGTCTCAGGACCATCTCTTCCCTGTCATGAAAACCAGAGCCCATCAAATACCACTGATTCTCTCCTCACCTCCCAAACCCCATCACTCATCATGCTGGAGTCTTCTTTGCATTGTCCTTCAGATGCATGCCCCCAGCCATGCCGCCAAGCCTTTCCACCAGGACCACAGCTGCCACCTTCCTGTTTTCTCCCCTCCTCCCATCACCCTGCATACTACCATGTTAATTATCCTTGGAACACCAACATCTCCACACCACATGATCACTGCATAACTATGATACCTTCTTGCTGCTTGTGGAAAAATGTAAAAACGAAACAAAAGAAGCTCTTAACCTGGTGTTCAAGGTTTCCTACATTTTGATAGCAGTATGATTCTTTCAGTTGTTCCCATCAGAGTCAATGGTTCTCATAGATCTTGTGTATAACTAATATTTTGCAACATCCTCTTTATATAGTGGCATGAAATTCATAGGTAATACAGCAGAATTATATGATTTCAAAAGAGCCAACATAAGGCCCCAAGTGTAATAAAAGGAGAAATATAGGAAGTCATGATATAATCTGATGTTTTAATCTATAAACAAATGCTTGGCGTGACTACCCTAGAAGATAAAATGAGATTACCTGCACTTGCATTTATACTTGTAATAATTAACCTTCTACTGAAGAGAAATAAGACAGTAGTCAACTAAACAGTAGAGTCATTTTTTTTGCATTTCACATTTAAAAGATAGCTAAGTATGTATATGTGAATATATTTATAGAATCCATGTGAATGTGGTGGATACAAGGCAGACTAATTAACCGTGAGTCAAGCTTTGACCAGATTCCCATTAGCAGCAATGCCACTGGTAATGTGATTTTCTGACATGGTGGACAACTTTGGGTAACATCTGAACATTACAAATTCAGTTTTTTAATTTGCACAGGAGTTGCATTCTTCTATATTAAGACTCTGCAAATAATTCTTTATATGCTTGTATAATGATAAATAGGTTTTTCTCTCACCTTCCCATTTGAAAGCCATGTGGGGATTGCATTGTGGGACATCTAGCCTCCATGGCCTCTGCCCTCTAAAGACCCTGGTTTTCCCCAGTGAGCCAATTCAGATGCCCCCAGGTGTTTTCCAAAGTGTCCACATAGTAGTGTGTGCTCTTTTCCTCCTAGGGAAAGTCTGCACTCATCTGTCTGCTTCTCAGAATCAAATCTATGCCTAAAGCTTACACTGTGATCCCTCATCTGGATAAAAACATCCTGTGATAATCTAGCGTCTGTATTATAGTCGTATATGTTTATTTTCTGCACACAAAGGCATAGTTTTGGTTGCAGATGTCAGATACCCAACTCAAACTTGCTCAAACCTTTATCCTCAGCTCCCTTAAAATGCATTGGTGCTCTTTATTGAAACATCCAGGACAGATGTCACTAAGTAGAGTAAGGTCCAAGAGTTTAACAATGGCTATTGGCTAGCTCTGACTGCTTTCCCTCTTTTTTTCTCTTTTGGCTCATGTATCTGTCAGGCAGGCTAAGTTCTCAAACTCACTATGGCTTAATACAATTAAAGCTTATTTCTCACTCATGCTACACATCCAACATAAGTGGCAGGTGGAATCTGCTCATTGGAGTTACTCAGGGGCCGAGATTGACAGAAGCACAATTCTGACATGTGCCTCTCTCTTGCAATGATATGGAAAAGGGAACCTGGCAAACTGTGCAGTTGTCTTCAAGCTTCTGCCCAGAGGAGATACAAGTCCCTTCTGTTCATATCTCATCAACCAAAAACAGTCAAGTGGCCATGCCCATATTCAAAAGCAGGGGGTGGAGTCTCCTCTGTGCCTGAGGGGAAAGGAGAACCATTATATTTATGAACAGATAGGCCCTGATGTTGAACTCGTCTGGATTTCCTTTGTGTCATTATCTGTTTGCACTGTCTCCATGCTCCACCCACAGCTTTATCTGTCTCTATTCTTAGGTTTTTAATGCTTTTTAACTCCAGCATGGAAAAAGAAATCATTTTCTTACTAACAGATACCAAGTTCTGAAATTGATTGCTTTTGGCCAGGTATGGGCCATGTGCCTGTCCTTGGATCTTTGAAAGAACAAGGAAAAGTGGGATATGATCTACCTGAATTATTTGGGGGGAGACTGACTGGGAAGGGCAGCTCATCAGAGTAAAATCAAGGCAGAACAGATGCTAGGTAAAGGCAAGACAACACCACAGATATTCCTAAGATCCCTAATTAGATTAAACATTACTTGAGAGAAAAGGGTTAATACTTTTTTTTTTGGTACATCCTGGGTAGTATAGTGTCTTGCTTGAGTTCTTACTTTATTCATTCATTCATTCATCTATAATATTATTAGTTACCTTGTACATTTATTATGCAATGTTCTTTCTACGTGCCTTACCTATATGAATTAATGGAATCCCACAAACACACCATGAAGTAGGTGCTATTATTAATCCTCTTGATCAGCTGGGAAAGATGAGGCTGAAGAGGTAAAGTAACTCAACCAGCTTCTCAGAGCTACCCAGATCTCTACTAGGTATTTGAAGCCCCCAGTCTGATTCTGTGAAGTTCACTGTATTTATCAAGCAGTCACTTGATAGATTTTCTTAATACCTTTTGCCTCAAACTGTACATTATATCCTTCATCGTTAATGCAGGTTAAAAGACAGAGTAGAGGGTATTAATTCCACAAGATCAGGGGAGTGTTTCTGACAGTCAATCCAGATAAGGAAGTTAATGGGGTATGTATATATTTTAGCATTCTCCCTTCCTCACTTTATTAATGACTTTTATGTGTTTTCTTGATGAAATGTCCATTAACTATTGGAAACTTCCTCTATCGCTATAGAGGAACAAATATTTTGATAAGTGGTTTTCTCAGATCTGGAATCTCTACAGAGAAATCATTGCCCGAGGCTACACACCCTGCTTTGTTTGCTGTCTTGTCCTATGCCAGCCAAAATAAGGATATTTTGCTTTTCTTTGTAGTTTGAAGACATCTAGCAGCTTGTCACAACTTCCAAAATCTTTGAGGAAATGAAGTCTGAATGCCAAGATAGTAATTTTACCATTATCCCAGTGGGTTGGTATTCTACTTGATACATTGTAATTTTAACAAGGAAGTTACAAGAAAAGAATTTCATACTGTGCCTCTGTAGAAAGGTAAAATAAAATAGAATGCAATTCCCATTTGTTCCTCTATAGCTCATTTTGACAGCTAAGAAACTCTTAAATGGCCATGAATAGATCCATATTTAATCTGTATTTATCTGACATTAAAGTTGCATTTTTGGTTGTGTTTATTTGAAATAGTAAAATCATTAGATTTCATTAAGACAGCCACTTAGTATTTCAAGATGGTAGAAATAATGATTTTTCAAAGTTAAGTATGTTTTAATTTTATAGTATGCCTTAAAATGTGTATATACTTAATATTTAGTGATCAAGTTAGCATGTGATTTTTTTTTTTTTTTTTTTTAGTATGACTTACAAAAGGCCAGTATTATACCATAAAAGATTTTGGGTCAAATGCAAATATAGAATTTCATTCAGTTTATTATAGCATAAAAGATGGTTAGTTTTTTGTAGTGTTTTATTTGTCTAAACCTGGTTCAAAATAGAAAATCTAATGCAATTTAAACCCACAAATGTCAGTAAATGATTAATTCTGTAGTTTGCAGGGACTTAATTCACACAGTCATTTTATAGAAAATCCATAGACTTTGGATTTATGAACAGTTATTCCTTAACATTAAAGTAATAGGAATTAGATACTCCAGCTTCTATTTCGATCATACATAAAAGCACTATGGAATTTACAGCTTAATTTGTGATTCTCCAAGTCATTGTAACTTGGCTTCATTTATACAGACCTCACATATAACTTGCAAGTACAGACCCATCAGAATCCTTAAATCTAATGACTTTCTATGCATATGAAAATCACACCTATACTATTTTATTAAAGCTAGCTATGCCCCTTTCTACTTTCTTTTCCTTTCAAAGGAATTATAAAAGGGAGGAAGCAATCCTTGTATTTTTTACTCGACTGGTTGGGTTAGAAAGGGACAAAGAAGTTTCCCACTTCTGGACTTTAGATACTGAAAGACACCTGATCAAAGACAACTTGGAGTCATGAGGGCATTAGCCAATTTGCTGAGGCTGTCAGGATGGAAAGATGGAAAGGAGCAGAGTTCTTCATGATAAGGTTGGAGTCTTGGCTCTGACGTTTATCCATTTGTCATCTTTGAGGATGGTGTATCTCTAAGCTTTGGTTTCCTCAGCTGTCATATGGGAGTAATAATTTCCATTTCATAGGCACGCTGCAAGGATCATATGTCATAATACTTGTAGAGCACATTGGAGGTACAATGCCACAGTTCAGACCTTCTGAGAAGATTATAACGGACATGACATTTTCTTCTGTTTTATCCCATTTGAATGTCAACAGCAGTATAAGATGTCACACTGATCGTAAGAAATAAGATACAAAATTCATCATGATCTAGAAAATACAAATGAAGAAAATACGTATTACACTTACATGTAATTGTTCAATTAGAGGTATGTTTGATGTAGTGATGACTATTATCAGTATGTGGCTCACTATACTGTGTTGTTGCCAGACTGTTTATGTAAGTAAGAAGTAAGTACTATTTCTCCATTTTTTTCAGGTGAAAAAATGAGGCTTTTTTTTTTTTAGATGAGGCTTAGAAAAGATAACACAGATTTTGGGATAAGAACCAGGGACAAGAGCCAGGACTAGAAACTAGGACGTTTTTTTTACAAACCTTGTGCTTAGAACAACTGCAACTAATTGTTTCTTACTAGACTCTAAATAAAGGATGAATGTGAAAAGTCAGTAAAAATAGACAAAGCAATTCTGTGCTTCAGATATATAACCTTCTCTAACAGATTTTTTTAATTAAAAAAATTGAAGTATACATAATAGATGACTAAATGCACAGATCTGTATGCATATGTGTTCAGTTTGATCCATTTTGGCAATTTAATACACCCACGTAGCCACAAACAGGCACAAGATGTTGATCAAATGTATTGCCCCAGGAATTTCCCTCATGGCCCTTTCTAGGCAATTCCAGCCCCCCGGTTCCCAGGATAGCTCTTTTTAATTCCTACTGTAATAGAGTTTTTCCTGTTCTTGGACTTCATATAACTGGACATATAATCTATATATTCTTTAAAGTGTGGCTATTTTGTTCAAGGTCATATTTTTTTTAGATTTATTTAGGTGGTATTACATCTAACAGTGTTTTTCCAACTCTTATGAGGCACACTATTATAGGGACATCCCACAAGTTGTTTATTCACTTGTCTGCCGATGGACATTTGGTTTGCTTTGCAGTCTTGGGCTATTATTATTCTGTGTTAGATTCTCTATTTGTCTATTTGGCATTCATTAATTACAGGGCCAAACTACTTGCCAAAGTCATTTATATCTCCCCTATAATCAGAGCCCATGCTCTGAACTATCTCCTTCATCTCTGTGCCATGCACCAAGCTGAGATTTCCCCTCCTTGACATCAACCCAGAACCAGGTACCAGGCAGCTGAGTAGAGCTCCTATGCCCCAGACTCCTCCACAATCATTCAAACTAGCCCATCCTAAGTGCTTTACTTGATATCCTGTCTTGCTTTTTTCCTATAAAGCTGTGGCGTGTGCCTTCCTCTTGCTCCTACTTCTGCTTCCTTTCCAAAAGTGGTGCCTCCCTATATGGCCCTGTGTGGCACGGCATGCCCCCTTCTCTTGTGAAATGTAAGTAATAAGTCTTTTTCTTTCTTTTTTTAAACTTCCAATGGCATTAACCTCTCTATGTTGTCACTTAATCACAGCGATAAATTAAATTCCCACCAGTACAAATGAGACAGTTGCAAATACAGATCATATAAACATTTATGTACCGTTTATTTTGTGGACATGTTTTTATGTCTCTTGGTGTAGATGCCTATAGTAGAATTTCTCTGTCACAGGACCTCATGCGCGCGCGC
>CM052898.1:35381826-35452234 GCA_028534135.1 Potos flavus | reverse complement strand
ACCCACAGGAACTGCTTTTGTACCTTGATTTAAAAATGAAAAAACATCAGTCTAATATTTAGGATCTGACTCTGAACTCTGTTCTCTTCCATTGATTTATTTGTCTCAAATGCAAATTCAAGCTGTCTTAGTTATTGCAGGTTGAATGCAAATTCAACACTTTTTATTGTAGGTTGAAATTAGTATAAGTCTTTGAAATTTGTTCTCTGTTTCTGCTCTTCTCCATCTTTTGCAGTTCCATGTAAATTTTGGAATTATTTCTTTCTTTAAAAGGACCTATTGGAATCTTAAAAGGAATTGCTTTGAATCTGTAAGGCAATTTAGGGAGAATGAACTTCTTAACAATATCGAATCTTTTAATCAATGAGCGTTGCTTATCTCTCCTTTTATTTAGGTCATCTTATTCAGTGTAGGAGTATCAGACATACTTGTTAGTTTTTGTTTTGTTTTTTTTTTTTGGTAGATCTCCTAGAGCTTTCTAATACATAATAATTTTGTTTATGAATAATGAGCTTTACATTCTTTTTTTCCATGTGAATGCCTTTTATTTCTTTTACTTGACTTATTATATTGTGTAGGATCTTCAGCGCAGTGGGGAATACATGTGGTGAGAGAGGACATCAGGCCTTCCCTGTGAAAGTGGGAGATTTAATTTTACCATTAAGAATGATGTTAACTATAGGTGTTGCCTCTTCATCTTATTAAAGCAGCTCCTTTCTATCCCAGCTTTGCTGACAATTTTGTCATAAGGGTGATGACATTTGTCGTAATGCATTTTCTTCATTTGTAGAGCATGATCATATTTTTTTTCTTTGTTAATGTGGCAAATACAACTGATTGGTATTTTGAAGGTTAAGCCAATCATATCCTGAGATAAACCCCATTCTTTCATGATTGATTACTCCTTCTATACATTGGTGTGTTTGATTTGTTAATGTATTTTTTAAGGTTTGTATTTATTTGTCAGAGAGAGAGAGAGCACACAAGCAGGGTGGGTGGCTGGCAGAGGGGAGAAGCAGACTCCCCACTGAGCAAGGAGTGCAATATGGAACTCGATCCTAGGACCCTGGGATCATGATCTGAGATGAAAGCAGATGCTTAACCTACTGAGTCATCCAGGTATCCCTGATTTGTTAATATTTTTATGGACTTTTGCATTTTTAGTATTTTAAGGGATTTAAAATTTCTTTTTTATGAGAAAATATTGGTCTGTAATTTTGTTGTAATATTTGTCAGATTTTTTTGAGATCCTGATAATGCTAACTGTATGAAATTCCTTCTTTCTCTGTATTCTGAAACAGTTTGTATAAGATTGTTTTGATTTTCTAAATGTTGGAATTCACCCCTGAAGGCATCTGGCCTGAAGCTTTCTTTATGGGAACGGTTTTTATCGCAAGTTTATTTATTTATTAGATATGGAGTTACATTGATTTTCACTTTACCTTGCATCAGGTATTATAATTTGTGTTTTTGAAGGAATTTGTCCTTTGTATCCAGTGTGAGGAATTTATTGGCGTAGCGTTGTTTACAGTTTCTTCCGTTATTATCCCTTATTATCATTTTAATGTTTGGAGAATCAGTTGTGATGTTGCTCTTTTCATTCCTGATGTTGGATTTTCTGTTTTCTTTCTCTCTCTCTTTCTTTTTTTCCTGTGCAGTATTGCTAGTGATTTATCAATTTTATTAATATATTCAAAGTAACAGTATTTTACTTCATTGATTTTCCCTATTGGTCCTTTAAAATTTTAGTTATTTGTGCTTTTTTAACATTTTCTTTGTTGGATTTATTTTGAGCTTCATTTGCTTGAGTATTTTGCTTTTGAAGTAGAATCTCAGATCATTAATTTTAAACTTTTCTTCCTCTCTTTTAGTAGTTAAAACTATATACTTCCAAGACTTCCTTTCTCTGCACTGCACAATTTCGTTATGTTATATTTTCATAATTATTGATTTTAGCATATTTTCTATTTAATTTCTTCCTTAATCCCTGGATTATTTAGAAGTACTTTTTCCCTAGTATTTTTTAATTTATCTATTTGTTTTTTTATTTTAATCTATTTGGTTTTTGTTAGTTTCTAAATTAATACTTTTTTGTTGGAGGAGATACTATTTATTATTTCAATTATTTGATGATTTTGAAATGTACTTTAGAGAGCAGCATCATTTTGTCTCTGTGAATGTTCCAGTGAACTTGAAAAGAATGTGTGTTTTGATGTTAGGTTAGCATTCTGTTAATGCCAGTTAGAGCCAATTGGCTGATACTTTGTTTCAAGTTTTCTGTTTCTCTACTGATTTTTTTTTTCCTGTTGGGTGATAGGAGGCCTACTATTTCTTTCTTTCTTTCTTTCTTTCTTTTTTTTTTTAAGATTTTATTTATTTATTTGACAGAGGGAGAGAGATCACAAGTAGGCAGAGGCAGGCAGAGAGAGGGGGGGAAGCAGGCTCCCTGCTGAACAGAAAGCCAGATGTGTGGCTCCATCCCAGGACCCTGAGATCATGACCTGAGCTGAAGGCAGAGGCTTTAACCCACTGAGCCACCCAGGCGCCCTGGAGGCCTACTATTTCTATCCATAACTGAGAAAATGCTTTTAAAATCTTCAACTATTATTGTGTATTTTTCTGTTTCTCTCTTTGATTTGTCAAATTGTGCTTCCTATATTTTGAAGATCTTTTTGTTAGGTGTGTACACATTTAAGATAGTTGTTATCGCTACCTAGTTATGTGATCCTTTTGTCATTATGGAATGCCCTTTTTATTCCTAGTAATGGTCTTTGTCTTAAAGTCTACTTTGTCTAATATTGGTATATAACACTAGCTTTCTTATGCTTAGAGTTTGCGTGGGAAATTTTTTTTCTCTTTTTACTTTCAACCTATTTCCTTAATTTAAAGTGTATTTCTTGTAAGGAACAAATAGTTGCTTCTTAAAAAAAAATTAGTCTGATAGTCTTTGCCTCTTAATTGCAGCAAATGCGTGTTTACATTTAATGTGATGTCGATAGGTTTAGGTCTGTCACATATTAGTGTACATGGTTCATTCTTTACTCCTATTGAGGCAGGGGACACATTCACAGCTTTTTTTCTTTTTCAGCTTTATTGCAGTGTAATTGACAAACACAAGATTTTTTAAGCTTTTAAGTCTTTTGCAATTAGTGAATAAAACCCTATAATTTCTGTCGGCTTTCCCAGTCCTTCCAAACCATATGGAAAATATAGTAAGTCCTGAGACCATTTATGTAACTTTAGTCTTTTTTGAAATATGCCACTTTAGCCAACTCTAAATTCTAATGTTTCATGATGGAGTACTCTGAGGGTTAATGAATATGCTTGTAAATGAACTTGCAGAATGGGCTTGTAGAGAACAGATGTTTATATGAAAGAGTTGTCCTTTCATTTAACTTAGATAACCTGGTAGTATTTCACAGAACCTCATTTCACATTAACTGATTAATAGAGGTGATGCATTGCAGGAGAATCTTAAGTTGTGTGTCACTTGTAATTTTTTTTTACATTAGTGTTTCTTTACTAGGGAATCAGTAAATAACTTTACCTTATAAGGAAGTTGATATTTTCAGTTTCATCTGCAAATCGGTAAGGATTTTTCAAAATCCTTACATTTAAAATAAATGCATCTTTTTAAAAAGTTTAAAAGAAAACTTCCAACAGTTAGACATTAATTTTTTTCATTCAACAAATATGGATGGAATGCCTCCCTTGTGCCAGGCACATTTCCAGATTTCTGTGAACTGTGTATGTGTCAGCAACATAATTAATATTAAAATATCTAATCATAGATTTCTGTCAGTAACAGTCATCATTGGTTCATGATAAAACTTTCGGCTAAAATTAATGGTTGTGTGTGACTCAAGCTTTTAACATTTGCCAATATTATAATGATTTTTTTTTTAAATAGTCAACCTTTCATTTTAAAGAAAGGTGATGGTTTGCAAATGGTACTAATCAAGAATGGAAATGGCTTTTCTTTTTTGGGTGAGTAAGAACATATGGATGTTACTGGGAAGGAGTGATCATGAATAATTTAGGATAACTGGAGATCTTGTGTGGTAGTAAAAATGAAATATGCATTGGTTAAATGAGAGAGAACTATGCTATTTGGGTTTGAGGTCATTTCAGTAACATACACGTACTATAATTCATTTTCCCCCCAGTCTTGAAAATGTATAATAGAATAAGTAATGCTGTGAAGCCAATTGAAGAATGAAGCCAGATGCATTTTAATGCCATCACTTGGGAAGTTTAATAGTCAGAAATCACAACTTCCAAGGGGGAAACTGCTGATACAACTTGGATTAACGATCTGTTTTAGTGAAGTGTCTCTTCATCTTTATAGTGCGTGGAAACATTTGATACCCATTTGATATTAGTTTATCCATTCATCTAAAACATCTTTGGCATAATTCCCTGAATGGCATTTTCCCTAACTTTAGGTTGTGATGACTTGACTTTGTGTTCTGAGCATAGTAACTGGATCTTTCTCCAGGGAGAGAGGTGTGTGTTTTGTTTTGATTCGTGGATGTAAACTCAGTGACAGGGTTTGTTTACATTATTCTCAGGTATAGTAAGAAGACCTCTTCCAAATTCATAGCTGTTGCTCTTTAGAAGGCCAGGGATTGTCAGATTCTGTAAGAATCAGTGGTTAATTTGAGAAATAAGTAAAATAAGCTGAGAAGTGGGGATCTTAGCCCTGAAAATAAACACTTGGTTTCTAGTAGGGAAGTGGGATTTAAGGCTTTATTTGATTTTTTTTTAAACATGCACTTGTTTAAAAAGTATGTAAGAATACTTTTCTTTAGGGAAAAAAATAATTAAGTATCAGGGTAGGCATTTTGTTTCTTTTTTACTTAGTATAAATATAAAATTACAGTGTGAGAAACAGAAGTTTTCCCAAAGAATAGATAACAATTTCAGAACATTTTTGATAGAATAATGTGTGATCACTCTGATTTTTATCTCAGCCATAAAAAGATCTTCTTTTTCTGGTTTACATATAAATGATTAATGTAATTTCAGTTCTTATTGATTTATGAAATCGTTTCCTCCTTGCTTGTGGCCAGGTTAAGAATTATTTTATTTTTCTTAAGAAATTGTATGTAGTCTGGTCTTGTTTTGGGAATGAATTTCTCTTATTCATTTTAATTAGACATATATGATACTGAATTTTTTTCTTTTTTAAATGGGAAGAAGGTACTGAGATTAGCTGCCCAACTTCTTTCACTTTATTGATGAGAACACTGGAAGTTTATTTGATATGCTCAAGATTAGAGAACTGTGTTTGTTTTCACATAAATGCATGTCAGGATAAGTTCTGAAGATATAATAAATCTGTATTCTATTCCTTTGCTTTCTCTCCCAGATAAAAATTGAGCCTCTGGGTTTAAGGGAAGAAAAAAGAAGAGGAGAGGGATGTGGAAGGAAGGGAATGAGGTGATAGGAGGAAGGAGAAGGAATATTGGCATTATAAGGAGGCAGAGGTCTTGGGTACTAAAAGGAGCAGGTGTCTTTGACCAACACTCCACAGGTGAGAGAATCTTCCAAGGTAAACAGGTGGGACTATGTGTGATGGACCTTGGGAATCTGGGCACTGCGTACCAGGATAGCCAACCTAGGAAATGTTTACACACTCAGGCTTGCCTCTGAAAAAGTAGAGGTGTTGAATTGATTCCCAAGAACCCTGTAGGCTGGGGTAGTATCTCCTTAGTAACTCGGTGAACTCAGAAGCCTCCCAGAAAGATTTAACTTGCTCTAAGACAGAGACACCAAAAAATGAAGGAGTTTGAGGGAGAAGAAAGCCAGGAATTGAGGTCTTTCTCTGGATAACTTCCTATAAATGAAGGGACCACAAAAGACCTAACTCTACATTTGAAACATTTTGTGTATATGTGTCTATGCATGCATATGTTTGTGTTGGGGGGAGACTTAAGGGACAACAAATCACACTTGAATATCCAAACATTATCTAATCATTTATTTAAAATGAATAAAAAATGCTTATGTGAAAGCATGTATTTTATTTTCCATTACAATGAGCAGTTTGTTCTCTAATTTCACATATGCACTTTCTCACCACAGTTTTAAAATATTCAGTGATAAGACTATATGAAAGTAATGCAGATTCTTCAGGAAATGCCTGGTAGAACCTATAACCTTAGATTTCCCCAAGAATCTTCCAGAATGAAAGTTGAGGTTAATTCAGTTAACATCTGATTCCAAAGCAACTGGTGCATTAGTGACTGAAAACGTAGGTGTGACACTGGAGAAAATGAAAAGTTTGTTAGGGGGAAAAAAAACATAAATTCCATAGACAAATCTTCAACTTGATAGCAAACTTCAATGGTTTAGTTACCATGTAACATGAAGCAGGAATTTTAGAAGTTAGATTTCAGTTTTTAAAAATGTTCTAAGCAGTTGTGATTTCTTGAAATATAATTTACCCACCATAAAGTTCAACATTTTAAAGTATGCAATTGATCAGGGTTTAGTGTATTCACTAAACTAAATCTTGTATTGTGAATACAAGGTTATGTATATAAACTAAACCTTGTATTGTGAATACAAAGTTGTGCAGCCATCACCAGTGCCTAATTCTGGAACATTTTAATCACCCTAAAAGAACCCAGTAACCATTAGCAATCACTCCCTATTCTCCCTACCCTCCATCCCCTACCAATGGTAATCTTCCTTCTGTCTTTATGGATTTCCCTGTTCTGGAAATTCCATTTAATAGAATCATACAATAAGTGGCCTTCTTGTGTCTGGCCTTCTTCTACTTAGAATGTTTTCAGAGTTCATCCTTGTAGCATGTACTGATACTTTATAACTTTTTACTTCTGAATGATATTTCATTGTGCTGCATATACATACACACACACACCACATTATATTTATCCATTCATCAGTTGATGGACGTTATGGTTTTTTCAACTTTATGGCTGTTATCAATAATACTGCTCTGAATATTGATATGCAGGTTTTTATGTGAACATGTGTTTTGGATTTTCTTGGATATATAAGTGGGAATGGAATTGATGGGTCCCGTGGCAACTCTGAGGTTAACTTTTTAGGAAGCTGCCAGATTGCTTTCCACAGAGTCTGCATTGTTTTACATAACCATCAGCAATGCTGGAGAGTTCCAGTTTCTCCATTTTCCTCACGAACACTTGTTGCTTTCCTTTTTTCTTTCTTTCTTTCTTTCTTTCTTTCTTTCTTTCTTTCTTTCTTTCTTTCTTTCTTTCTTTCCTTCCTTCCTTCCTTCCTTCCTTCCTTCCTTCCTTCCTTCCTTCTTTCTTTCTTTCTTTGTTTCTTTCTTTGTTTCTTTGTTTCTTTCTTTCTTTCTTTCTTTCTTTTTTTTTTTTTTAATTATAACCATCCTTGTCCGTGCAAAGTGGTTATTTCATTGTGGTTTTGATTTGCATTTCCACTGTGATCAGTTGAGTATGGTTTCATAAGCCTATTGACTATTTGTGTAACTTCTTTGGAGATATGGCTGTTCAAATACTTTGCCTATTTTTATTTGAATTATTTATCTTTTTATTGAGTTATAAGTATTCTTTATGTAGTTTGGGTACTAGACCCTTAATACATACATAATTTGTAAGTGTTTTCTCCCATTCTCTGGATTGTCTTTCTATCTTTTTGATAGTGTTTTTCGATATACCAGAGATTTCATTTTATTTTGGTGAAGTCCAATTTATGTATTTTTTACTTTTGTTGCTTATGCTTTAGGTGTCATATCTAAGAAACATTGTCTAACTCAAGGTCACAAAGATTTATTTACACATATGTTTTCTTCTAAGAGTTTTATAACTGTTGCTTTTACATACAGGTTTTTGATCTGTTTTGAGTTAATTTGTGTATATGTTGTGAGGTAGGGGTCTACATGTATTCTTTTGCATGTGGATAGCCAGTTGTTCCTTTTATTTCCCCCCATTGAATTGTCTTGAAACCCTTGCCAGGAATCAGTTCTCATTGGATATATGAGTTCATTCCTGGAATATCAATATTATTCCATTTATCTATGTGTGTATCCTCATCCAGTACCACCATTTTTGTAAACTCAGGATAGAAAAGTAAAAGTTGTCATGATCCTTTCATACCCATCACATATATTTAAAACATTTGATCTTTAATCCATTTCTGATAGTAAATAGCATGATTTTTAAAATAAGATATATATCTCATTCTAATTTAACATAGCTAGAAATATTATTACCATTTGACAGATAAGGGAAACTGATGCACAGAGAGGTTAAGTGTCTTTCCCAAAGTCACACAGCTAACAAGTGGCCAAGCCAGAGATTGAACACCAGCAGTCTGGCTTCAAAGTTCAGAGTCCTAACAACTGTACTATTCAAATTAGTAAAGAGAAGAAATAAAATATTTCCTAGAGTACTCAGTAACAATTGTTCTTCATATCTTTTAAATTGTTTCTATGTCATTGAATTTTGAAACATGCATATATGTCTGTGTTTGTGTGTGTGAGTTATTGCTATATCAATATAGATTATATATAAATATATCTGTATACTTTTTCAAAATGGGAAAATAACCCATTGATTTGTGAGTTTTTTCCAATTAACAGCAATTTTTGAATAACGATAATATTAATAATACTAGCTGATATTTATTGAGCATTTAGTAAGTGCCAGGTGGTACTCTGAGGTCTTTATATATATTAATTCAAGGCTTACAACAATTCTGTAAGTCCACTGCTTTATTATATTGAGACACAGCTTAAGAATATTACTAAAGTCTTAGCTAAGAGTCTTGGTAGGAGTCTTGATAAAAGATGAAAAATGATATATCCTAGACTCAATCCCAGACTGTCTTCAAGGGTACCTCTGTTGAAGTTCACTCTTCCTTGCCTCTTTTGAGAAGTTTTCCATGTTGACTAATATATTTCTCTACCATACCTTTAATAGGAGCATACTATTCCAGAAGTGGGTATACCATAATTTATTAATCAATCCTTTACTATTGAGTGTATGGGTTAGGTATAATTTTAATGTGCCCTGGAACTTTGAAAACATTTTCAAAGTTGAGACCGTGAATTCTCGACTTTCATATGGTTTGGCTTATTAGGCATTGATTGCCTTAAACTCTCATTCCTACATTTATCTTTCATGACCAGAATGGTGATGTGACCTGTGATAGATTCTGAAATATCAGTACAGTGAAAATGCATTGAGCTTACTCTGTGACAGCCCAGTGTGTGGGAGCCAGGGCTCATGATGGTTTGCACAGTTGAAGAACTTTTCCTTTCTTTAGCCTGCTCACCCCCACTCACATCTCTTGCCATCCTCAGACAAACATCTGTTGTGCCAGTCCCTTCCATCCTTTCCCCTGAGGCACAGGTGTCCCTGAATGTCAGGGCCTGGAGAATGCTCTTACATTCAGGTTGTGTAGGTCCTTCGCAACTCACTGGAGTCCTGTTGTTTCCCTCCATTGGTTTGGGTACAAAGCTTGCAGCTCTGCACTGCAGGCATTGAGGCAAAGAGTCATGAGCCCTGTGGGGAAACTGATATCTCTACTTGTCTTAAAGGTACTAGGTATGGAGATAAAGCAAGGAACCTCCACTTCTCCAACCTGGTCTGAGCACCAACTGTATCCCAGTAAGGTGGTTTAAAGATGGTTCCTATAATCTCTTCACACGCTCAAGTAGACCCACATGAAAAGTACATGAAATCTTAGACCTTCCTAATTTGCTGGATTATAGGTATCATCCCATGCATGCAGGCAGTTCACTTGGCTTCCCATACAGGTTCTCACCCATTGCCAGGTTGTCTGCCGCAAGGAAAGGAGCAAAATGGAGTTTTAGTAGTATTCTTTAAGAAAGTAGAATTTTATAATTCCACTTACACAAGTAATTAATAAATATACCCTTTAATAAAACCCAAATAGTATAGGTAGGAGTCTCTACCTTTCCAGAGATAAATTTAAGAGTTTCATTTGTGTATTGTGGGTCCTTTGTGCGGTACTCCGCCCCTACCCACTGCATGCACAAATATAGAAAATATAAGGTATTGTTATATATTGTTTTACCTAAATAGTATCATGACGTGTCATTTTATATCATGCTTTCACAGTTAACATTGTGTTTTATTGTAAATAGCTTAAGCTTTTCCCTTTTAATATTTGCATAGTATTTCATAGTTCAGTTAGCCATTCCCCTTCTGATAAGCATTTACATTAGATTTTTGTTAATACGGACAAGGCATTGTGAATATCATGGGCCATGCCTCCTTTTTCAAATGTGTCAAGATTTCTTCTATATTAGATATTCACAAGGGCAATATCAGTACATTCATTGTGCAGGAGGAAGTACATTTAAACTTTGATAATTTCAAACTGCCTTCTAAAGTAGTAGCACTAATTTTACTCTCTCTGGCACTATCAGAGAGTTCTCATTTGCCTACTCTCTTCCAGTGTTTGATATTATCAGATATTAAAATGCTTGTTCATCTGATGGGTGAAAAACGGTATTTTCTTTTAACTTACCTGTCTCAGGGAACTAAAATGTGTTATGTACACAAGTTGGTGACCTTTGTAGCAGATCTTAGTGAAAAAAGTAGAACAGCAAGGCAGGCTCATAATTTTTTATTCGAAAGTAAGTTAGAAACACTAAAGGAATTGATGAGAAATGCAATGGCTTGGAGCCCATGGCAGGTGAAGGGCAGACTGTGGGATGGTTAAGAAAGAAGTTATGTGACCCAAAGTCACCACTGAGATATTTACTATTATACCCTAATTGGTGTGATAATTGGAAGTAGCTGTGGATGGCCACAGAGCCAGAAGGAGCAAAGATGAACTTGGCCACTAGTAGTTGAACAAGAAGAAAGTGACCAAATATGGTAATGTGGTGTTCATAATTGGCATTAGTGAGAGAGCTGAGGTCTGTAAGTTTTGTTTCCTTGTCCCCAAGGATAAGAGGACATCTGATGCATATTGTCTAAATAAATGACAAGCTTATTTTGATGAAAAGCTTCAGTAAATATCTGAGTTGTACATTTTCTGTTTTAGGTTTTTTAATATGTCTGAATAACAACTACCACTTTGTGAACATACACAACAGGCACTTTGCTAAGTGCTTTTCTTGCAGTATGCCATATAATCTTTGTAATAACCCTACAGAAGCAGACAATAGAATAATTCCCATATTGCTGGTGAAGGAGCTGGTGCTCTGAGAAGCTAAGTGGCTTGTCCAGGGTTACACAGCCAACAAAAGCCACTTTGTAGGTCTTTATCACTGAGCTGATCACCATTTTCATAAGAACCTGTATCCCATCCCAGTCACATTAGAATCTGGGGGTGTGGAGGGTGAAGAAACAAACATTCCCAGGCAGTTTAAACCTCCCCAGATGATTCACTGTCCCACCCAGGTTGAGAGCTACTGATACAGATATAGAAGAAGATAGGAACACTGTCTAAAATACACTGATGCTTATTATGTGCACTTATTAAACACTTTATATGTATTAAATGGCCTTCAACCTACTCTTACTGTAGCCTGCAGTCAGAAATCTGTTTTATATAATAACCAAACACAAGTGCACAAATATATGTAATTCAGAAATTATACCTCGTGTAAAAGCACTTACCCATGCAAATGTGACACACCATGTTTCTCTGCTATTGTAGTCTATTCTTTGTTATTTTAAAGATGCCTTAAATTGAAGTAGGAATCATTGCTCCATTATCTTATTCCCAAGGTAAAAGTGAAATGTAAAGGTTAAGTCCCCTTAGAAGTTAAATACCAAACACATTCACATGAATTAAAGTCTACAGTCAAATTTCTTGTTTTAAAGTTACGATTTCAAGATCTTAAGAGTAGAACCCCAAATCCATCCTCTCCTATTTAGTCTAAGCGATGCATTAGAAAATTGGTGATCCTTGACCCTTGCAGTCTGAGGAAGGAATACCTCAGAAATTGAGGCCAAGACTCTGGTGTCCTTTGTTTTTAAAGAGACAAAGAATTAATAGGACACACAAGATTATCACTCAACATTGGCTCCCCTACAACATAGTCTGAGTTGAAAAAAAATCCGGTCTACAGCCTACAGGGCAGTAGACTACTCAGACAGTGTTATGTTTGCAGAAACCAGCATTTAATATCTCCAAAGGGCCAATGGTCTAAAACCAAGAAGGGCTGATAGACAGTATCTTGATTTCAGCTGCATTGCCCAGTCCTCTGTATGAACGGAAATTCTGTCTCTGAGTAAGAAGTTAAATTGGACACTATCCATTTGCCATACCTGGTGGAAACATCCACCTTTGCATACTGTTTCCTAACTCAGAGGATTGCCTTCTAGACATTATTGTGGCTTTGTAGTATAGTAAGCAGGATTCCCTTTAAGGTGGCTGAAAGATTCCCGCCCCTAGCCTAGTGTTTATGTCTTATATCATCTACTTGGATATTGGTGGCACTCTGCGAATAATAATAAGATATCATTCTGGTGATATTGGTACTTTTTATGACAACAGAGTATTTAGGTGGGCCTGATCTAAGCAGGCAAGCTGAGTTCTCAAGCAGAACATTTCTCTGGCTGGTTGCAGAGGGGGAAGGCAGAGAGTTGAGCTTCCTTTGGCTCAGAAGGAAGCAGACATCCAAGTTGTTATCTGCCTCGGTTCCCAGTGTGGCAAGTTCTTGGAAGCTCCAGGAGCTAAGAGTGGTCCTTGGTCGACAGTAGGATAATGGTTCTCTCGGTCCTCCAGCTTCAAGGAACTGAGTTCTGCCAACAACCTGAGTCTAATCAGCAGAGGACCCCGAGTCTTAGGTGAGATTCCATCCCTACCTGACGTCTTGATGTCAGCCTGGTGAGACCCAGAGCAGAGGACACAGCTGCTGCCCAGACTCCTGACCCATGGAAACTATGAGAGCATAAACCTGTGTTGTTTTAAACCACTAAGCGTGTAGTCACTTGTTAGGCAGCAGGAGAAAATTAATGCGCAATGTTAAAAAAAATTTTGCACTGATGGTGATCCTAATCAGTAAGTCTTAAAAATATATATATATGTGTGTGTATATGTATATATTTTTTTCTTTCTTTCTTCAGTAGATATCTCTTCATTTCACTCAGTGCAGCACTGAGTTGAGTGTGGGCTTTACCTCCTCTTGCAGCATCTCTTTTGATGTGGGGCATTTTCAGTTCCATCCCTCAGTAGCTGTCCCACTGACTCAGTGTCCACCAGGGAATGTTTCTCCCCCATCCTGCCAATTTTGTTTCAGCTGCAGACTCACGCTTAGCTGGTCCCTGACCTTGTGGCTCTCTCACTGTTGCCAAAAACTTCTGCCCCAGGAATTTTTGAAGACCAAGACTTCTGCTTGAGACTCTTTTGAATTCTGTTTATTTTTCTGGCATGTTCCCTCAGGGCCCAGACGTTACTGATGTCCTCATCTGTAAGATCGTACTTTGAAGTCCCTGAGTTGTCATTTGTGAGCTTTCCCTTGTTGAGCCTGTGGACAAGCAAAATGAATTCAGTGTGTGTCTTACCACAAGTTTCTGCCTCTGGCCCAGAATATAGAATGATTTCTCTTGACTTAGTGCTGCTTGCCAAGGCCCAGTACTGTAGTTCTGTGTGGCAAGTGGAGAATTGCTGTTAAAAGCCGCAAAGTTTGTTATGCCTACCCAAGCCTATCAGTGTTCTTTTCCTGCAGTGTGTTCTTAGCCTCAGTCTAGCCTGCCCAGCAATGGCAGGGTTGCCTTAATCAACGGCCAGCCGGCCCCTGAAGCTCAAAGCTACCCACCTAACCTTGTTGGAGACATATTTGATACCCTCCCCTGTGCCGCCACCTGGCTTGGGGCTGTCTTGCCTCTGAGGAGGCTCTAGGACTTTTGCTTGAGGCCCTCAGGTTATGCTTAGTTCCTGCGTCTGTGGGAGGAGCTGCTCACATCAGGCGATGCTCTGGTCCCTCACTCTTAGGTGGGATTCCCCCATGGCTGACCTTGAAGTGAGGACGTTTGTGTTAGTATTTTCTTGAGGAAATACTTCTAAGGGAGACTGGTAAGGAAGCAGGAGAGAAGGATAGGAAAAGGAAAGAAGCTAAGCAGTGGGCAGATCAGGCAAAGTCCTGGCCAAGCCTGATCTGTCAAGAAGTTCTGGTGTATAAATTCCCCCCAAAGCCTGTTCCATTTTAAGGTAAGCGAGCTGGGCCTCTGTCTTCCCATGCCATTCAGGCATTGGCTTTGGGTCAGCATCCTGCCCCCTGCCAAGAGATGTAATTCCCAGCCATTTTCTGTCCTATGCTTGTGAAGGTGATACAGTTCCATTAATAAGAGGGAAGGCCTTAAAAGGAGTCATAGGTAACAGGAATGATTCTTTAGACGCAGAGCGTACAGAAACTGGGAGCAAGACATACAGAACCTGTTAAGTGGCTCCAAATGAATTTTGGTAGAATACCAACTGTACCCACTAAACTCCCAAAATTCAAGATACTGTCTGGTCCCAGGCTTGGAGCCTCTTTCCCAGAGCATGGCTGTTTAATGCTCTTAGCCTCATACAAGCTTTATCTAATCATCAGTGTTTGTTTCCTTTGCCCACACACTAAAGTTCAAGACACAGCCATCAGTATTCATTTCCTTTACCCACATTCTGAAGTCCAAGACTCAAGACCACAGGTCTCGGTGTCATAAAAGCACCCTTTGCTTCACCAACTTTGACACTTTGACGTATATTTCATCACATTCCAAGGTAGCTCACCAGAGGTTGAAGCCTTTGAGAAGGCCCCCAATAAATAGAGCCCCACTGCCCATTCACATTCTGAAAAACAATGGAAAATAAAGCAGAGAGGCTGTAGAGGACAAATTATCCCCTTTGTTAGTGGTAGAGGCCAAGGTGGAGGGCGGAGCTTTGGTTTTATTGGCTAAGTAGACTTGTTAAGACATACTTTAAATGAGCAGATGTATTTACCTCTAATAGGGCAGAGATGGACTGGGGTAGGCTTCGCCTCACAGAATCTGTTCCAGAAGAACAGCAAAGTCACTTTGAAACCAAGGGAAGGAAGCATGGAGTGACCTAATTTTTTTCAGTTTGTTTCCACTTGTATTAGGCAATTAAGTCATTCTATATCCCCTGGAGCAGAGGAGTGAGAAGAAGGTGCCATATTAAGTTAATGAGATCTTGTCCACATGGAAGGAGTGAAGGAATTGTTTTCCCTAAACATAGACACATGCGCTCACATTCTTGGGCATACACATGGACACAAAGTGCATAGAATTTAGAGTCTTCATTAAGCTTTCTTTAAATACATGTGAGAACATTCCCATTTGCCTTCATTAAATCATTTAGGAATCTCTACTCAAATGTCACATAAATTTTTTAACAAGTTATTAAGTGAATGAGTTTCTGTATTGGACAGCACGGGTATAATATTCTCAGCCTTTTAAAAGTAGAAAATTGATATTGATGACTTCTAAAATGCTTAAGAATTTCTTTCTCTTTTGGCTTAGAAAGTTGAGGGACTGTTGCTAGAAATGTTTTTGAGAACAATCACTAAGTGGACCTCAATTAGGAGCTCCCGGTTTACAGAGAATGAGAACTGTTCAAATCTTGCCAACACAGATTTTTTTTTCCCATATTTATTTTTCATAGATTATCAGTTTTTCGAGGAGAGGGATTTCAGTGAATTATAACCAGCAGCGTACTGAGCCCAGCTAATTGCTCCCTCATTTGTATTCTCTTAGCTCTTGTGCATACTCTTAAAATTACCGTCAAATTGTTTTTGTTTAGCTGTGTGTCTCCTTTGTTTATCTCTGAACATCTTAGAAACAGGTACCAGAAGGATCATCAGGTTGTCAGCAGAGGAAATGATCATTTGAAAAAAGGACCCACACTTTATCTTCTCCAGATTTGAGAAGGTGCCCCCTGCTCCTCAGTAGTTCAGTCACTGGGAAGGTGCCATATTGGTAGTCACTGTGGTACTTAAGGCGATAAGTGTCATACAGCGGGAACTCAAACATGTTGAATTGATTTCAACTGTTTGATAATCATCTATCAGTGGTTCAGAAGCCACTTTAGGTGTCATATTCATGACGATGCCTATGGCAGAGACATCGAGGGCTCTCTAATGAAAACTCTGCATTTCCATGTCCACTCTACAAGCCTGTCCAGTCCCCTCTGTACCCCAAATTGCTGACTTCTGTGGATTGCTGTTTTGGACTTTCTTCCTGCCCCCCAGCTTCCATTTTAGTTGAATTCAGCCAGTGGATGGCAGAAGTTCAGAGGGTGAGAGGAGAGTGCAATCAGTAGTTATTACATCCTCTGCTTCCATGTTGGGTTGCCATAACTGGGCTATGTTCCTCTTCTGAGGTCACGGCTTCTCTTAACCAGCCCCTTCTTAAGCTAGAATCCCCCCTGCCGGTGCCTGGTAATTTCCTCTTGTGGGTTGAATTGTGTTCCTTAGAAAAATATGTTAATGTCCTACCCCCCTGTACTCATGAACATGCCTCTATGTGGAAATAGGATCTCTGCAGATGTAATCAAGTTAAGATGAGGTCATACTGGGTCAGGGTGAACCTTAAATCCAGTGGCTGGTGTTTGGTGTCTTTATAAGGACAGAGAGATTTGAAGACTAGAGGACACACAGGGAAGAGGACCAAGTAAAGATGAACGTGAGGATTAAAGTTAATACTGCCACAAGCCAAAGAAGGCTATGGATTGTCAGCAACCCCCAGAAGTGAAGAGAGGCAAGGGAGGGCTCTTCCCTGAAGCGTTTGGAGGCAGCCTGGCCCTGCCAATACCATCATTTGGGGCTTCTCTCTTCCAAACATCCACAGAATAAATTTCTGTTTTTTTTAAGTCACCTAGTTTGTGGTAATTTTTTATGGCAGCCATAGGAAACTAATATACCTGCCTTTTCCCCTTTAGATCTAAAAGTGATAAGAGCCCTCAGCTGCTGCTAATTTTAGGGTACTCTGTTATGATGATTTCCTTTAACCTTGTTCAATCATTTGTGAATAGTCCCTTTTTTGACCTCTCATGAATTATACCATTAGACTGTGCCACCTCATTACCACCAGCATGATCCTGATGGACACAGCCCATCTCCATGCATCTTGTCTTTCTTTCTATTGCAGAAACCCTCACCCTTACTGTGATTGCTGAGTTCAGGCAGAGCACATGCTCACAGGTTGAATGACATTTCCAGGCTCCCTTGCAGCTACATGTGGCTATAATGGCTCATTTCAGGTTGGTGGGACGTGATTGAAAATGATAGGTTCCACTTCTGGATTCCATTTTGTGATTAGTTGAATAATAGTTCCCCAGATATGTCCATGTCCTGATCACTGAGACCCATGAATACATTTGTTACCTTGCATGGCAGAAGGGGCTTTCTATAGATGGTCTGCTGGTTACCCAGGTGGACCTGGCATAATCACGAGAGCCCTTCCCTATTCGAGGGAGGCAGGAAGATGGGGGAGCAGAGGTTAGAGTGATGGCTTTGAAGATGGAGGAGGGGGCCACAAGCCAAGGACCATAGGCAGCCCCTAGAAATTAGGAAAGATGAGGGAACACATTCTGTCCTGGTGCCTCTGAAGAAACACAGCTCTACTGATGCCTTGATTTTAGCCCCAAAGATCCACTTATGCTGTTTTAAACCACAAAGTTTGTAGACTTGTTTAGAGCAGCCTCTGCTCTAACCATCACATATCTTTGTTCTACTCTGGTTATATTCGTCAGGATTCTTAATTTGTTTTTTGTTTTGTTTTGTTTTTGTATTTTTTTTTAAAGATTTTATTTATTTGCTTGACAGAGAGAGATCACAAGTAGGCAGAGAAGCAGGCAGAGAGAGAGGAGGAAGCAGGCTCCCTGCTGAGCAGAGAGCCCGATGTGGGGCTCGATCCCAGGACCCTGAAATCATGACCTGAGTTGAAGGCAGAGTCTTATCCCACTGAGCCACCCAGGTGCCCCAGGATTCTTAATTTGTAAGCAACAGAAACTAACTCTGGTTGTTTAAGCAGAAAGGGAATTTATTTAAAGGATGACGAATAAATCAAGAAGAAAATATCTAAAGGGCCAGAGAACCAAGCCAAGGATTCACACAGCCAAGAACATCAAGAACACCATGGACATCAGAGTGTGTATCATGAATACCACTACCAATATAAGATCCGGGCGCTGGAATGGCTGCTGTGTGTTCTCTGCAAAATGAAGGACCACGACTGTCACCACTGTCCGTTAAGATGATTGCTCGTGTGCCATCAACTCCCCATTCAGAGTCTGGGATGAGCATATTTACTCGTCAGAGCCTAGGTCTTGTGCTGCATCATAGCTGCAAGGGAGCCTGAGAAAATTGGGTTCTGGCAACTGGAGTTCTGTTCTGGAGGATTCTGCTTCAGGCCTCGCAGGGAGTTTTCACATGTAAGCAACGAGGATGCTGACTGCCCAGATGGAATGGCACAAGTCCACTTCACCTATAATAGAAACGTTAGAATTCCAAATTGGATTCCATTATTACTTAGCAATAACATCATGGAACGTAGCACTTGCAGGCATAACCTTTCCAGTAGGCGGTGATGTATCTGTTTTTAGCTCCTACAATTGAAGAGCTAATGTGGAAATTTTTTTTCCTCCCATCAGGCTTATTGGGTTTCAAATGAAAAAGGTATTTTGAAGAGGGGAAATGAGAAAGCAAAAACATCTGCGACTTGGCAACCAAACGAAGCACTAAGGAGAGGTGGATTGAATAGTGGAATGTGGGGAAACAAATAGATGGTACCCAGCAGCTGTAGTGGGTACGCTGTTTAAAGCCATTCCCCCAGAAAAGGAATGGTGGGACAAGCCGTGATTGAGTTGCACGATGCAGTGGAATGTTCAGCTAATCAGGCAGTCTAATTGACTGAACATCTGCAGCTGCTTTATCGTTATTCTCAGATGGGCATTATCGCTTTGCATGCCAGGGATGCCTTCGTGTCTCTTAGCCTTTCTAATAGAAGCTCACTGTGGGGTTTACATTTCGACTGATTTTAATTGCATGAAAATTCAAGTGATCAGCTTTAAGGTCAAATACAGTATTTTTTTTTTTTTTCCCTTTCCGTGGTCTGAACTGCTTTGAAGGTAAGGGTTGGAAAAGTTGACGCATCCCGGAGGGAGAGGGGCTCCGGATGACTTGAGTGAAAGCACTCTGGAATCATGTTAGCGGAAAGCATCCAGACAGAGTTCAGTGCTGCCTGTGGTAGCAGAGTGAGAAGCAGAGGAGGAAAAGCCATGTGTGGCCGGTGTGTCCAAAGCTTTCATGGTTTACCATCAACTCTTTTGGAGCAAAAGGATTTACCTTCACGGGCCCATCTTCAGTCCCTCGTTTTCCCTTTTGAGTTTATTACCTGGATATAAAGTGCGTTCATGCCTGAGCCCTAATTATTTTCAATAATCATTTTCTGGATGCTGTTGCCATAGCATCTAATTCTTTGGCAAAGAAAGAAAAAATAACATTGACGTGTGCACTTTTTCTTTTTTAAGTTTGTGAAGCAGACACCAAAAGAAAGATTTAAAAAGGAAGAAGACAATGCAAACTGAAAAATTTGGAAAGAGAGGAAAGCATTGTATTTAGGGAAGTTATGAGAATAACACCAGATGCAACAAAAGCAGGTCTTAGTTTACTTTTACTTCAGTCTGACTGTGTAAAAGCTCAATGTGTTTATTTTCACAGCTAGTCATATATGCTAGAACCCATTACCTACAAACGTGGTAACAATTTTGTTTCATTTTGCTTTGTTGTGTCAATAATTTCTACTGGGAATGAGAGTAAAAAATGATGTGGCTCATGGAAATATGGGAAAATGCCAAGAGGCATATAGGATCTCAGTCCCAAGGGTTAGGTGAATTACTATTCTGTATGAGTCAGGTTTGTGAGAATAGCTCACTTCATAGCTCCTAGAAATGTTTTCTAAAGCTCTTGGGGACCTGCAATTTTGAATGTTAAGTCCATTTCAACCTTTCTTATTTGTACAGTATGTGGTCAGTAGATATAAATAAATAAACACACACACATGCATATCTTTATGTAAAAAACGATCATATGTTGTTTTGGTATATGAGAAGCTATTTCTTTTTTAAAAAATTATTTCAAGAATTCATTCATTTTTGGGGTGCCTGGATGGCTCAGTCAGTTAAGCGTCCAGCTCTTGATGTTGTCTCAGGTCATGGTTTCAGGGTGGTGAGATCAAGCCCTTTGTCAGGCTCTGTGCTGGGCATGGAGCCTGCTTAAGATTCCCTCTCTCTCCCTCTTTCTCTGTCTCTCCCCCCAGTAAAAGAAAAAGAATTCACTCATTTACCAAGAAGCTAGTGAGTTTTATCCAGCTATCTGTAAAGTATTGTGGAGGGCCCTGAGGATGATAACAGTACCTTATCCCTGTCTCGTGGAACTCCTGTCTCAATCAAAAGGAGATAAATGCTAAATGTAAAAATAAATGAATGTAATAAATCCAGGGAGTGATAATGGATATAAGGACCATATGACAAGATTTTGTAATGAGGACAGTGAGGGAAACAGGATACTGTGTAAGGGAGGCCTGTCCTGAGCAGGGACCAGAAGCATGGGAGGAAAAGCAAGCCATGGGAGGTTGGGGCAGAAGGAGATTTACAGACCAATATTAGCAAGTGCAAATGCCCTGAGGAGGGAATACAGTTGATTTACTTGAAGAAGAGGATGAAGGCCAATGGCTGGAATGTAGTGATGAAGCCTGAGTGAAAGAAGAGGAAGTCAGAGGAAGAGATGGGGGCCAGAACCTGTAGGCCCTTGTAACCCATGGCAAGGAGCCAGATTTTATTCCAAGAACAATGGGAGGTCATTGGAGAGTTTCAAGCAGGGAATAACAGATCATCTAGGGTTTAAACATTGGCTACTGGGAGGGGAATGAAAAGGAGGGGATAGCAAGAGGAGAAGCAGACAAGCTAGTTAAATGTCAGTTTCAATAATCCTGTTAAGAGATTAGTGTGGACTAGGATGATGGCGAGACATGGCTAGATCATTTCTAAATTTTTATAAATATGTGCATGCATGCATATATGGACGCATATGTGTGTATGTGTATACACGTAATACATTAATATATGTATTTATGTAAATTAAGGCACTTACTGGTTAATGCATCTAAGGAAAATATAATTAAATCTGCCTTCTGTTGAGGTTACCATCCCAAATAGCATCATTCAGAATGAGCAGTAACTCTTATCAGTCAGTCAGTCAGCCTGCATTCGGGGCTCTATAGGAATTAGCTCATCTGGTCCTCAAGAGCTAGGTGTTATTGTTCAACTCCTATTTTAGAGGAGGGACTAATGCTTGAAAGAGTGCACTGCTGTACCTGCTGGCATCGGGCCGATGAATTGACCGCTGACCTCTGCACCCAGGGTTGTCTGGCTTCGGAGCCTGAGTGCTGCTGACTTTGTATACTGACGTCCCTGGTGGTCATCGATGGGGAGGCTTGTAAACATATAATGCCTGTTGAGTTACCACTCTCTGAAGGAATGATACCCGGTCTTACTTGCCTTCGAGATGCATATTCTGGACTTGGGGCTGTTACCAGTGCCCCAGTGTCCCGGACATTAGATTTCATCATAACTGAGACCGTTGACCCCTTGGTTCTGACTACAGGTCACTGAACTACCCTTTGGGAAGCCACTAAATCTGTGTCTTCTATTAAGCAGTGGCCTGGTGTGATGAGGGAGCCATCTAAAGAGAAGAAACAACATTAAATCAAGTAGGAGGATGGTGCCTTCATTTCTTTTAAGGAGGCAGGATTTTTTTTTTTTTTTTTTGCTTTTTTTTTTTATCTCTTTTTCTCCCTTGAGCAATGCACAAGCACTAAAATATTGCTCAGAGTTGCTATTTTTTTTTAAATTTAGGTTGGTTGTGGGTGTCTTAGTTTATTTTAATCTTCTATGTTTACCCTTCAGTTCTGTCAGGACTGACTGCCAGCCACAAAGCTCCCTGCTGGGAGAGGTGGGCTGCATAAGGCACAAGGTACGCAGCCACTGCCACATGCCAAAGCTCCACGATGACGAGGAATCTTCCGAGCTGCTGAGGAGCAAGGCTCTAATGAGGCCCCAAAGGAGGAGAGGTGGCCAGTGCTTTCCCTTCGCTATGGAAGAATCATCAACATCTTAGGGATCATTAATACCGAAAAACCCACTAATGCAAATCCTTTGATTCCCTACATCTCAAGAATCACAAGTTTTTTCCAATGGAAAGACAGCTTAGCAACTTTCCTCTACTGTTTCATTTTGCTGTTAAGGAATCCGAGATCCAGTGTAGACTAGGAAACTTGGTATTTAAATCCGTTTTTGTATATTTTTTCCCTAGGAATTATTTTAATTATGAAAAGAATGGCTAATGTTCACTGAGCCTCTAAGCTTCGTAGATTTTTATGCCTTAGGGTATTTAGCTCTTAAGGCAGCCCCCTGAATGAAGTTACTATCATCAACTTCATGTCGTAGATAAAGAAAATAAGATATAAGATGTTACCTAACATACCCAAGGTCAAAGAGTCAGTAAATAACAGATCAAAGACTCAAATCCAAGTCCAGTATACCAAAGACTATATGAATCATCTATATGCTGGTTTTTTTTTTTTAATTCTTAAAAATGATGTACATCTGACTGAAAAATATTTGCAGGAAGGCTTTGCACGCCACGGGTCATCATTTTAAATATAGGGCACAGGGATACATGGATATGCCACTAACAGTTTTTGAAGCATGTTGCAAAAATGTACTCCTCAAACTGGAAGGTGTCTTAGATCGTCTTCCTTGGGAGAGTGACTCTGAGACACAGTTCTGCATATAGGCAGTCTCTTGGGGAGTGCTTTCAGGATTAAGTTCTGTGAGAGAACAAAGGAAATAGAATTGAGCCAGGGGACAAGATCAGCTGTGATGCAGGCATATCCAAGACCTCATTCCATCTTCTGGTGAGATCTGGGCTGGGATGGACCTTAGGGGTTGCCTTTCCTTGAGACAGGGGACTAGGCCTTTATATACCGTACAAACAGCAGTGATTCCTGCAGGTTGCCCCTAGGGAGGGAGGAAACAACTTTGAGAAAGGTAATTCTCTTTAGCTGAAGGCAGTTCCTTTAGAGAGTCTCAGGCACCTGTATTTCCAGCCGCTGGAGTAATGAATGCCTCATTCTGAAGGGAACAACTACAGTCCACCTCTTGTACGGAACACAAGTACTTGCCTTGTGTAATAGGTTTTGGAAACAGCTTCTCCAAGATTCTTCTTGGTCCCTTGGAGAAACTTACCAGGGAACAATTAATGGGACAAAATACATTCTTTACCTCTGCATCTTGTTTTCAGGTGCAAAATCTGTATTTTGTTAAATAGATAATATATAAAAATACTGTATGTATGTGTGTATGTGAGACTTATCTCTCTCCTTTTGTACTCATCCTAGATTCTCTTTGGCAGGTATTTCTTTTCCTTCTTTCTTTGTTGATCTTCTGGCATGAGGGATCTGAAGTGAAAAGATGGAAACTTTAAAGCTCAGTGGGACTCTGGCTGTGTCAGGTAGAAATCTTTCCTCTTTAGAAACAAAGATTCTTAAATTCTGAGTTTCAGCAAATGAAAAAAAGGGGTTTTCTATGGTAGGCAGTGCGGTCATAGGTGAAGCCATTTCTACTCCTAAACATATGTATTCTACCAACTGAGGACACATCTCCATATATAATATCATTAATTTAGGGTGTGTCCTGGAGCATGATGACTCGTTCTTTCAGGGGATCTTCTACAATCTGATGCCTCCTGTACCTTCAGAATGCCATTATAATGCCGGGATAACAGAGTGTGCACATGCAAAAGAAGTTAGACTACCACCTCACACTATGCAACACATTATTTTAAAATAGATCATAGAGGGGCGCCTGGGTGGCTCAGTGGGTTAAAGCCTCTGCCTTCGGCTCAGGTCATGATCTCAGGGTCCTGGGATCGAGCCCCACATCGGGCTCTCTGCTCAGCAGGAAGCCTGCTTCCCTCTCTCTCTGCCTGCCTCTCTGCCTACTTGTGATCTCTCTCTCTGTGTCAAATAAATAAATAAAATCTTTAAAATAATAAATAATAAAATAGATCATAGAAAAATAAATAAATAAAATAGATCATAGACCTAGCATAAAAGCTAAGACTACAAAACATTTAGAAGAAAACTTATGTGCAAATCTTCATGGCTTTGGATTAGGCAATGGCTTCTTAGCTATAGCATCCAAGAAAAGAGACATAAATTGTACTTCATCAGAATTAAAAACCTTTGTGTTTTAGAGGATACCATAAAGAAAGTGAAAAGACAACCCACAGAATGGGATAAAATATTTGTAAATCGTTTACCGGATAAAAGTTTCTGGAGAATGTAAGAACTCTTACAATGAAATAATAAGGAAACAAATAACCCTATTAAAAAATGGGCCAAGGATTTGAGGAGAGATTTCTCTAAAGAGGACATACAAATGGCCCATAAAGACCTGACAACATACTCAAGACAATTAGACGACAAGCACCAACCGAGAGCAAATATTTACAAAAAACCTATGTGAGAAAAGACTGTTATCCAAAATAAACAAAGAACACTTAAAATTCAACAATAAGAACCTGAACAATCTGATTAAAGATGAGCCAAAGATCTTAATAGACACCTCCTCGAGGGAGATATACAGATGGCACATAAGTATATAAAACGATGTTCTATATTACATTTCTTCAGGGAAATGCAAATGACAATAACTGTGGGATATCACTGTACATGTATTAGTGGCCAAAATCCAGGACACTGATAACACCAAGTACTGGCAAGGATGTGTAACAACATTAACTCATTCATTCCTGGTAGGAATGGCAAATGACAAAAAGTCACCTTGGTAGATGGTTTGTCAGCTTATTACAAGAGTAAACACTTCTACCATATGATCCAGCAGTTATGCTCCTTGTTATTTACCCAAAGGAGTTGTAAACTTCACAAAAACTTACACACAGATGTTTATGGCAGCTTATTCATAGTCACCAAAATAGCAACACAGCTAAGGTGTCCTTTAGTAGGTGAATGGATAAATAAATTGTGGTGTATATAGTCAGTGGAATATTATTCAGCTCTCAAAAGAAACGAACTATTTTGTGTCATAAAAAGACATGGAGGAACTTGAAATGCGTACTACAAAGTGAAAGAAGCCAATCTGAGAAGGCTTGACATTCCAGAAAAGACAAAACTGTGGAGACAATAAGTCGATTTTTAAGGGGGTTAGCAGAAGGGAGAGATGAATAGACTTAGCACAGAGAATTTTTAGGGCAGCAAAACTATTGTGTGTGGTATATGATGGCGGATACATGTCATTAAATATTTGCCCAAACTCATGGAATGTACACCAAGAGTGAACCCCAAGGTAAACTATGGAGTTTGAGTGATAATGGTGTACCAGTGTAGGTTTGTTGGTTGTGACCCGTGTACCCTCTGGTGTGAGATGGTTGTGAGGGTGGCTGTGTGGGTCTGGAGGCAGAGGGTATATGGGAAGTCTCTATATTTTCTTCTCAGTGTTTCTATGAACCTAAAACTTCTCTAAAAAAATTAAGTCTGTTAAGGCAGCAGATCATCATAGCACTTTATTGGGCCAATGGCTTCTTTGTAGTATGAAGTGTGTTAGGACAAGTGGCATATGTGCCAGCTCTGCCCACTTCTGCGCTCCATTGCTGTCAAGTCGGGTGTTTGATCGGATGTGCTGTTATCTATGATCTCACGTTAGATGATCCAGGTGCTCCAGAAACCCTTCTGTAATGGCGCTAGTTAAGACCCATTGGCAAATGAGGCAAACCTATGCCTGGAATATAGATCAGTTTCTGTCAAGATGAATTCCTGTACCTTCCAGGATGGAGGAAGTCTGATGTAAGCAAATTATTACCAAGTTGCTTATGGTTTCCTTATGGACATGGCTGTATTTGGGGCTCAGTGTTGGTCTCTTGATAGTGACGGGCACAGCTTTGGTGAGCGGGGAGACTCTGCTTTTGGGCCCCATCCATGGCTCCCATCTGTGCTGCTGCCCCATCTTATATGGCCTGTGCCAGTGCTATGGGAGTTGATGACAAAAGCTCACTGATAACTGGTGAGCTCTTCTGCCTTACTAGGTTATTGGCCGCCTCTCCGGGGTGTAATCCTTGGAATACTAAGATCTTCACCTTTTGTGCCCACTTCTGTATTTCTCTTCACATTTTTGTTTCACAGGTCACTGTATCCCTGATCTACTCTCCTTTCCTATTCTAAGCTGCTGACCAACTAGCCAAGCTATGAACCCCTGCCTTTCACTTCAGGTATATTCTTACCTCAGGATACTTGTGTTTTAACAGAAAATGGATGCTCTGTCCATTGCGAATATTTGCCTTCATGGCTGTCTCTCAGAGCCTCCTCTGGTTGGAGACGTGGTTTATTTTTGAAATACACACACATGCACAGCTGGCCAGTCAGGTTCTGCTTTATGCTTCATCCCAGAAATACGACCTCCATGTTCTGATGGATTTCTGCTGTGCTGGCCTGACCCTGTGACTTGGAGGCTCTGACTGAACCAGGTTATGATGGGCAGTTCAGAATGGTTATATAATGTCCCATGATTAGGTATCTCTCTTTTCTGGGGCATAGGAACTCTGCAGGAGCTGTTTTTCAAATGCTGTATAATTTTCCACCACAGAAGGCATGTCCTTGCTCCAGGACCTTGAGGAGATATGCTGTGATTCTCTTGTTGGGACTTGCCAGAAACTTTACAGTGCATTTACCCATCAGTGATACTGCCCAAACCTTAGCATCTGCCAGGTCATATGGCCCTAGGTGAAGGGCTGCTGGCACTCGTGCCCTTGTCTGCTATAGTCTTTTCTGGCTCTGGGCCCACCGAAAACTGGAAATCTTTGTATTATCTGGGTAACAGGTAAGAAAATTGTTCAGAAGAGAAAGAGACCTAACTGGTGATTGTGTGTGTGTATGTTTGGGGAGGGGGGTTGCAATGCAATGATCTGTCCTTTACTTTGGTGAAAATGTCCTCATATGCTCCATATCACTGGACCTAGAAAAATAAAAAAAGTTCAGCTATAAGGCCAACCACTGGATGTAGGTAGGGTTTTCTTCCCACTTTCTGGAACACATGTATTATATCAAGACCTCTAATATCCTTGCCATATGTTGCTCATTTGGTCTGATTAACCTACTGTTATTAGTATAACATCGTGTTGTTCAGAATATCCACATTGTTTAGTCCCTCGAGACTGTATTATGTCCATGGGTGGAAGACTTATCATATCCCCGGAGCAAGACCATAAATGTGTGCAATTGTCTATCCCTAGTGAATGCCCTAGAAAAATATTGAAAGTTCAGCAATTTATAGTAAGAAGCCTACATAATTTTAATGCCAGAATGATATGGTATATAATATATAAGAAGGAAACGACCTATATACATGTGATTTTAGGAAAGATAATTCTAACTAAAATGTAAAAGTCTAACTAAAATATTAAGAACTGGAATTCAGCAGTGTATTAAGAGGGTAACTCTGACCAAAGAAGGCTTATTCCAGGAATGTAAGACTATTTCACTGTGTCACAAGGGTCAACAAATTAGTTTGGAAAAACCAAATGACCATAGTAAATATATACTGAAAAACTGTCTACTGAGGATCAGCTGTTATTCCTTGTTCGATATGTAGTTAAATAGAAATAGAAAGTGTTTAGATAGGACAAAGCCTCTATACTAAAAGCGATTAAAACCAACATGTATGAGTTTAAATGGCCAACCACTAAGATTAAAATTAAAAAATATGCAAGGATGCCTTTGATCACCATTATTTCTACAAACGTACTATAACCAAATCTACATGATTTGGCATAAGAAGAGACAGATTGACATACTAGAATATAGAATCTAGAAATAGATTCTAGTATATGTGAGAATTTAATATATACCAAAGATGGCATTTCAGTTTAGAGGTAAATAGATGATTCATTTAAGAAGTAGTGCTGGCACAAATGGCTATCCATCTGGAGTAAAGTCGAGATTGGGCCCTTACCTTACAGTGTGTGTATTAAAATAAATTCTGTATGGGTGAAGGATTTAAATATGCAAACAATCTAAGGAGGACATTTAAGAAGCTATATATTTAATAGCGGGGAAAATAATTCTTAAGATAGCAACCAAGAAATATAAAGAATATATAGACATATTATCCATGTAAAACTTAAAAATTATTACATAGAAAGTATTATCACAGAGAGAATCAGTGGAAAATATGGTGAAGAAAATTTGCAAGTAGATGACAGGCAAAGAGTTCATAACCATAATACACAAAGATTTCTTACTCTTGACATTTGTTAATTTTATTTCTCTATAAATAGCTCAATAGAAAAAGGAATAAAGAAACAAACAGGTAATTCAAGAAAAGTAAAACCAGGGAGCTAGCAGATATATGAAAGGATGCTCAAAGTTCATGAAGTCATGGCAAAAGTGAAAAAGTGAGGGCATTTGTTTGTCAGATACAAATATAAATTGTTTCATCCTTTTTGTAAGGCAATCTGGTGCTCTTGTTTTAAAAATTATACATTACATATATTTTCGTTCCTGAGAATCTATTCCATATAAGTGAAATATTGTGTGTGTGTGTGTGTGTCTGTTAAAGAGTTTGGAAAGGGTTGAAAACACTTCAGTAAATCTACTTACAGTATATTATATAGTTGACCCTGAACACCGTAGGGGTTAAGGGCACTGAACTTTCCCACACAGTCAGAAATCTTCATATAAGTTTTGATTCCCCCCAAACTTAACTATTAATAGGCTACTGTTGACCAGAAACCTTACTGATAATGTAGATAGTTAACTTACACATATTGTGTATGTTATATGTATTATGTACTGTATTCTTACAGTAAAGTAAGCTAGAGAAAAAACAGTAAAAAAATTATAAGAGAAAATATATGGACAATACTAAACTGTATTTAATCCAAAAAATTGCATATAAGTTAGCCTGCAGAGTTCAAACCTATGGTGTTCAAGGGTCAACTGTTTAACTGTTAAGAATGATAGTTGATGGACACCTGGGTGGCTCAGTCTCTTAAGCGTCCAACTCTTGATTTCAGCTCAGGTAATGATCTCAGGGACGTAAGATTGAGCCCTGCGTAGAGCTCCATGCTGTGTGGAGGCTGCTTCAAAGATTCTGTCTCTCTCCTTCTGTCCCAACCCCCACTTCACATGCTGTCTCTCTCTAAAAAAAAAGAAAAAGAAAAAGAAGAAGAAGAAGAATGATGTGTTAGAGCCATGACAGTTGACTTGGAGAAATTTTTATTGGGTATTTCTGACTAAGAATAGCAAATTGCAGGAAAAAAACCGGTATCTGTAAATTTTGCAAATCAATGACAAACACTTTAGGTAGGTATATATTTATATATTAATATATTTGTATGAATGTATGTATATTTAAATAGAGTTAAATTAATAAAAACAGGGAAGCTATTGAAGGAGACCTGTTCTGTTGGCTTCTTAACCTGGGATAAGTGGGATGGGAATGATAGAGTGATCTGCATGTATGGGGAAAGGAGTGAAGTGCAGAAAAGTAGTAGTAAAAGAAAAATTAATTATACTAAATAAAATTCAAATAAAATGAGAGAAAACAAAGTAAATGGGATTAAAAATTATTTTGGGTGCTTGTGAATGTGGATATATATTGACTGTTCTAAGTTTCAAGAAATGAAACCAAATCACGAACTTTATTTTTATATTTTTTGAGGGGGGGGAGGCAAAGGGAGAGGGAGAGAGATAATCTTAGGCTCCACGCCCAGTGCAGAGCCCAACACAGGGCTGGATCTCCCAAACCTGAGATCATGACCTGAGTGGGAATCAGGAGCCAGATGCTTAACTGACTGAGCCACCTACGCATTGCCAGATCAAGAACTTCAAAAAGTTACTAGGAGAGGCACCTGGGTGGCTCCAGTTGGTTAAGCATCTGACTCTTGATCTCAGCTCAGGTCTTGATCTCAGGGTCGTGACTGCAAGGTTTGTGTTGGGCTCCATGCTGGGTGTGGAGCCTACTTTAGAAAAATGAAAATAAAGAGTTATTGAGAGAATATGTAGTTGAGCGATTGATAGTAGAGATTGGACCCAGTTCTCAACTCTACCTTTTATCGCCTGAGGATGGTACACAATGTATGGGCTACTATAATCAAGACAGCTTTATGATGTGATCTAAATGGTCAGATTTAAAAGAAATTATCAAAGTATTTTTAGTAGCAACACAACAAATTCATATCATTTGCTTATTATCACAGAATATCAGAGTATCCCTAAGAAAGTGAGTTTCATATTTAAAAATTCTATATGTTTTGGAATGCCTGGGTTGCTCAGTTGGTTAAGCGCCTGCCTTCAGCTCAGATCATGATCCCAAGGTCCAGGGTTTGAGTCCCACATTGGGCTCCTTGCTCAGCAGGGAGCCTGCTTCTCCCTCTGCCTGCTACTCCTCCTGCTTGTGTTCCCTCACTCCTCTCTCTCTCAGTGTGTCAAATAAAGAAATAAAATCTTAAAAAAAATTCTGTATGTTTTATTAGGAAAAAAGATCAAGAACTTGTTCTTGTAATACAATTTAAATAAAAGGCCATTACTTTAATTGCCTTGACCTCAATGAACTTATAGTCTAAATTAAGACAGCTACTAGATCTGAAAATGTATAACTAGAATGCTTACATTAATGCTTGTGAATAGACAGATGGATTTTATGGACACTTCAGACATGGTGGAATTTGAATCTGTTAAAACTGATAGCAAATAGATTTCGAATTATTAAAATATTAAGGAGAGTAGTGGGGATTCCAAAAGGATAATTTTCACAAAGCCGTAAAGGTTGAGTATGGGAGTGGTCAGTCAGGATACATATGTTCATTCAGAAAATTATTTTGACAGAATTGAAGATCCTAAATAGGCATCCTATCAGAGATTAAAGAAATTTTAAGGATAGCTTTCTATTTTGAAAATTTAAAGCAAATTATAGACATTCTAATTTCAGGTGGGGATAATAGCAGCTAATTGCTGTGAATTAAGTATTGGGTATTTGAAACAGTAGCCCTGCAGGCACACATCCTTACACCTGCTTGCTGGAACTTTAGTTATATTGTATATGTTGTTTTGGAATATTGATGTCATTTTTTTGAAGATTTGTTGTTCTCTGTCTCAGAATTGTTTTTAAAAGATTTTCCATTACTTTTCAACTTCACTGTACCTGAGAATCACCTTAGGCTATATTTTAAAAATGTAGATTCCTTGATCTCACACTGATATTCTCATCCAGTTAATCCCAGGGTGGAAGGGGCTTTATAATTGGCTTTTTAAATAAGCACCTTAAAGGATTCTGAGGGAGATAGTTAACGCCATGTCTTTCTGGAAGCATTCATACGGTCTTTATTTTAGAGTAGGAGATGGTCTATATTCAGTACTGTAAACCTTAGAAAGTTTACGTACTGGTAAATAACACTGCTTGGATAAAAAGAAGATATCTATGCATCATTACATAATTTTGGGTGCTCATAAAACTATACTGTAAATACTACTTAAAAGCAGAACATTTTTACGTACGTTCAGTGAAGAGTTTGACAATACTATCTGAGAATGAATAAAGGCTCCTTTAAACTTTAAAGTTTCTCGAAATCAGATATGTAATATTCTTGAGCTGTTCAATATATATTGTTATATCATAAGGTTGTGAATTCATATCATAATTTATTGAGAAGAAATTCTGATAATGCCTTTCCCCTTTCAGTGCCAGCTTGACCTCCCCTGTCACTTTTCCCAATTTATTTTCTGCCTGTGGTCTCTGATCAATATAGAAAAATCAGTCTGTGTTCTTTCTGACTCTTGCATTCCTGGAGTTTCTGATTAATTTATCCTAAATGACTCTATAAATTCCACCATTGCAAATTGAAAGTTTAACTTGAACTTGTCAGTCAAATTATTTTTTCTGGTCATATTATCTTCTTAAATGCCTGCATATTCTCGTATTGTCTTTTATCTTGATTACTCGTGTCTCAGTTTTCCACACATTCCATTTACTTTCTGCCTGTTGAATAGTTTGAAATTTAACACACTGGTTTTTTTTTAACTGTTAGGTAAATTTAGGTAACAGCCATTCTTAATTTTTTAAAAGAAAAAACCTGAAAATTTATTAATCAGTATTTTTTATATAATAAAGAAAATATGAAGTCATAAGAGAACCTTTTCAGTTGTAAAAGCAGAACAGAATAAATAGGATCAAAATTAGTGAATCTTTTAAACAATATTGAAACAATTTGATCTGATGATTTACTCCGTTAGCTATAGTCAAGACCCTGTGATCACTGCTGAGTCATGTCAGATGACACTCGTTGTTTCTGACTAGTGATGTTATATTATTTAGTGAATTTTAGCTGAGTAGTTAATAACTTACTTAGTGATTCTCAAATAGTTATGTGGAGCAGAATTGCATTAAGAACTTTTTCAAATACGTGTATTGCCAAGCCTCAGATTTTGCTTGGATAGAGCAAAAACATACGGGTTTTGAAAAATCTCCCCAGCAGTAATCCACTACTTTTTTTTTTTTTAAGATTTTATTTATTTATTTGACAGAGAGAGAGATCACAAGTAGGCAGAGAGGCAGGCAGAGGGAGGGGGGGAAGCAGGCTCCCTGCTGAGCAGAGAGCCCGATGCGGGGCTTGATCCCAGGACCCTGAGATCATGACCTGAGCCGAAGGCAGAGGCTTTAACCCACTGAGCCACCCAAGCGCCCCATAATCCACTATTTTAATGGCTTGATTTACCTTCTTTCGATTTTGCCAGTGGCCACTAGCTTAAATTTTTCTAAATCACAAATTGTTTAAATACATGTTTTTCCAAAGCTTTGGTTACTTCTCGTTTTATAGGATGAAATTCGTGTTTTAGTGTTTAAGTCCCTCCTCGTCCCAAAGTAGGCTGGAAGATACCACAGTTAGAGCCGTATGTATCAGCATGCGTCACGCACCAACAATGGTGAAACCCATGGCACTCAAGTCACTGTCTTCTTCTTGGACCCACAGCAGACATTGGCAGTCAGGCATGGAACTGCTTTCAGCAGAACTCAGATTTGATCTGAGCATTCTTTTTCACATAGTTGTACAGAAAGCTACAACCAAGTGGTGAGAGTTGACATGTAGTGAAACCAATTTGCCATCATCTTCTATGTGAACTCTTTGTTCTAGTCTCCGGCTTTATAGAGTTTAGAAAAAGAAAAACAAAAAAATTGGGGTATCTGAGTGGTCAGTTGAGCGTCAGCTTTCAGCTCAGGTCATGATCCCAGGGTCCTGGTTTGAGCCTACTATGGGGCTCCCTGCTCAGCGGCAAGCCTCCTTCTCCTTCTCCCACTCCCCCTGCTTATGCGCTCTCTTTCTTTCTCTCTCTGATAAATAAATAAATAAATAAATAAATAAATAAATAAATAAATAAATAAAATTTTAAAAAACCAAAATAATATTTGCTGTTATAGTGAGAAACATTTCATGCATACAAAAGAATCCATGTTGCACATACATAATTTATAAAGGACAATAGAATAAACTCATGAGCCCACTACACAACTTGTGAAATAGAATATTATCAGTGGCTTTGAAGGCTATTTGATGCTTTTCTCTATTCTTATTGTAGGGATTGGTACCATTTGAATTTTACATTTATCATTTTCCTGCTTTTTGTTTTGGTGTTGATATGTGTTCAAGTAACTCTGTGCAACTCTTAAGTTTTATTTATTTATTTTTTTGGATTTCATGTAAATGGTATAATACTCTTTCGCAGTGTGTTTTTTCATTTAATATATTTTGAGATTCAATTATGTGTATATGTAAAACTGTACTTCTCTCAGTCCTTTCTGCTTTGTAGTATTCCATTGACTGAATACACACTTGTCGAAGGACGTTGGTTTGTTTTCTGTTTTGCTATTACCTGTCATGCTGCTAGGCTTATTGTTGGACATGTTAAATGGTGTACAGAGGCAAGAGTTTTTCCGCTGTGTGTGCCTAGGAGACAAACATCAGTGCCTTCGTTTACCAAATGATACACATTTTTGTCCAAAGTGGTTAATCTGAACCTATATTTCAACAAAGTATATAAAAGTTCTTTTTGTTTCACTGACTCACCAACACTTGATAGGCTAACTTTTCAATTTCTGCCAATGATTTTGTGACATTTTGGGTAGTGTTTAATTATTCTTCTTTTTGGCTTGTTATATTTTACACAATGGGTTTGTATTATTAAAACCAAAAGTTGGAAATATTTTAAATGGAAAAATACAGAATAATCTGCGTATCATGATTACAAACATGTAAATAACATATACTACCTTCATGTGTGTGTGTGTCTATATATATGTAGGTGTGTATGTATGTGAGTGTATATATATGTACACACATAAAATAGATGCTCCCTTGATTAATATTGTTTGATTCAGTGATACTACTTGGCTGTATAATTTACTCTTTGCATACCGGTTAACTTGGGACTAATGATGTCGTTTGGGTAGAGAGAAGCAGCAGAAAGTCTTTAACAGGTAGGAAGTGGTGTCTAAGGAGAGGGAGGTAGAACTGTTGAGCACTTTGCCGGCTGTGCCACTTAATTAGCCATGTGCAAATTGCTTCATCTCCCAAACTCAGATTCCTCAAACCTCAAACTCGAATTCCCTGACATAAGGGTTAGCGCTTGCCCTCTCTCTCCACGTGAGGATGAATAGACGGAATCCATGTAAAGCACTTTGTATAGAGGGTGGCATGTAATAAATGTTCATCGGACTTCAGTGACCATCTACTCGGAGAAACAGGATGCACATAAGGAAAAGAACAGTACAGGAAACATGCTGAGAGCCAAAGTCAGACCAATGCATCATTTATAACCGAGTCAGTCTTCACAGAAACTCCTATGGTAGAAAGAGAACTATTAACTGTTAAGTAGTACACGAGGAAATCCCCCAAACTTGAGAATCTAAAGCTGTTTCTTATTCTTTGCTCGCACTTTTCCACGTTCCCCCACCCCTTTCTACTGAAAGACAGATGAGAGAAATCTATGAAAATCTCGGGAAAACGTATAAACGAAAATAGAAGCCATAGAGGAATTCCAGTGTTTGCGGAGCGGCTGGCTTTTTATTTCGAGTGGATGCTTCTGTGAACATGGATGGCTGCCAGGCCTGGAAGAGGGAAGTGTTTTGCTAACTATGCACTTTCCTAGTTCTTAGAAACATTGTCCCCTGGAGTGGTAACCTTGAAGAAGCCCAGCTTCCCTAATAGAACGTGCTGCATGACGGGTCATGCAGGTCTGGATTTTATGTGTGTTGTTCTGGAAGGCTCTCTGCCGGGTCATCCTGTCACCTCTTCTTAGCAAATGGAGCCTACTTTCTGAACAAATAGAGTGTGGACGTGGGAAATAATGCCTTTATGTTTACACTATAGGAATGGACTTTTCTTTGTACCAACGTATTATTTTTAATCCTACTTGCTTTCAGTCCTAGTTCTTCACCTACCCACTCCATCTCCTCCTCAGAGGCTCAAAGGAACAAGGAAAGTACAAACACGTCAGTGAACTCAAATGTACAAATAAGAAGAAATGATAACCAGTACCTAAGAAAAACGGAGCATCAGAGCTCCACAGTAGAAACATCTGTGTAGGGACTGCCTAGATGATATTGTATTAAATTATTATTATTTTTTTGTTCCATCCCAGAAGGATCGGATATTTTAAGCTGAAGAAGGGGGCCCATGGATATTATGGGCAGTGGGAATAGAGCAGCCTGAGTCCTAAGATTACATTGGGGTAGACTCCAGACCACTCTTTGTAAGCTGGGTGAAGACGGGCAGCTTACTTCCCTTCTCTAAGCCTTCCTTTGCTTCTCTGTAGGTGGTCGGAGTCATAGCACTCCCCTCATAGGGCCCTTGGGAGGATTAAATGAGCTCAGTGCCAAGCACATGATAGTCAATAAAAGACAGAAATTACTATCAGCATTTGCCGTTTAGTACTTTAAGAGAAACATTTCTAGCACCAGTATTTGGCACTAAATACTTACAATAAATCGAATCCTGAAATTTCAAAGTGACACTCCTGCCCAAAAGGGCACTTGAAATAGTTGAATCTCATTCTCATCATCTATCCTGGGTGAGGTATGTACTCATTTATGTCAGGCCCGTGTCCATGGGACACCATGTGCTGAGAGGAAAATATCATAACACACGTTGGAATTCATGTGGTGCTTTCTTTTTAAAATATTAGAAAAAGACCATTTATACAGTCCTGTATGACATGAAAAGCCCACTAAACTATTTTTTGCAAGGTGACAAAGGTGATATTCAGAATATTTAGGAAGGAGCATGATGCTGGCTGATCAGAATGGGCAGAGCTGTGCGTAATGGCCATAGCTAGGCAGTGTGTGCCTGAACTCAGTATCAGCCTAGACTCTGGTGAAGAGAGGGCTTGGATTGTGGCTGCAAATCTTCAGCAATTTCCAGACTTTTAGTTACTAGTCCCCGTAGAGCCAGCAGCTTTGTTTTTGATTTCTTTCCTCCATTGCTGCCTCAGGGAAGAGCATTTCACCAAAAATACATACCACCTACCAAGGACATGAATGTCCACACCTCCTTTATATTATAAAACACTTCAGTTTTCAGAATGCCCACATGACAATAAACATTATTCAAGTATACATGCTCCAATAACCTAGATTGTCTCCAAAATGAACATTAAACAGGAAGATTTTTATTATGACAAATCAGAATATATCTTATATGTTTCCAAGCACCAGTTTTGCTACATAAAATGATAGATGTCTGACCCTGGAAGTAATTGGGCTCAGGAGGAATACACGGGGAGAGAATTTTAAGTGAAGTTCAGCGTTCTCAGCTTTCTTAGCTTGTGATCAAACTTTAATCACTCTGCTTTCAAACTGTAAAATTAGTAGATTATGTAACCAAAATAAAGCGCATCCTTATTGCACCCACCAAAGTGTTTCACAAACAGTTACTAATTAATCTGCACAAAATCCTTTCGACTAAGTATCCCCCCAAGTTTGTATAAAAAGCCTTCCTGTAGCGGAGTGTTAGAGGTTGGAATTGCAACCCACAAGCTCTTAGGGTACAGGAAAACCTGCCTCCTATAGTTTTATAATTCAATTTAGGTTTGTTTGTTTGAAGTGGCAAACCCCCATTCCGTCTCCCCAGGTGTCCTGTTACATTTCTAGAGTCTGCACAGAGCCAGGAAGGTGTGAAGTGGGTGATAATGAGCAAGACTTGGAAGGGTGGGCTGCATAGATGATGCATTCTTCCAGGTTGTCTCCATGTCCCTTTCTGTCAGGCTTCCTGTCCCTGCTTCCATATTGGAATCTTTCCCAAGTCCACCTTTCTGGGAGCTGTGGGTAACCGCTCTTCTCTTCAGGCTTGCTGCTTCTCTGTGGACCTCCAGACCCCCATGCCTCCCTAGCTGGGAAACATGTCTTCGTCTTGAAGGAAATTCTTCCTTCTCTCTTACTGTGTTTCTAGCTGAGGCTTTTGTTGAATCTTCTCAGTGGTTTTTTGGAAACACCCTGTGCATCAGGGGAACAACTTGAACTTTCCATCCTGCCTCCTCTTGCCCTGTGAACAAGGAATCACAGAACCGGCAAAAGGAGGAGATGCAGGGAAACTAAATTCACATTTAAAATTTTATAACAGCCCCAGAGGCAAAGACATCTTTTGGTCTTATTACTGATACCTCAGGCTGGAACTTGGAAGCTCACTCTGTCCTAGCCAGTGGTTCCGAATGTATCAATGACCCGTCAGCAGAATTACTTTGGAAAGTTTATAACCACCACCACCACCACCACAACAACAAAACAACAACAGTTCTGGGCCTGGTGCCTGGAAATTATGATGCAGTGGGACCGGGGGATCAGCGTTTTTGCAAAGCTCCCCAGATGGTCTGATACGGAGCCAAATGTGGCAACTACTTCCCCTAAGCGTGCTGTTCATTAATTCAGCACATATTGTTTAGAGCGTCTGCTGTGAGCCAGGCACCATGACAGGCCCTTGGGCATACAGTAGGGATGGGCATACAGTGGGGAAACAGCCAAGCAGAAAGTGAGCACGGGAGGGCTTACCATTATGTGAGAAAGGGGTTTTTGGTTATTGTTGTTGGTCTGTTGTACCTCATCTGTAACTGTATTCAGAAACCTCGAACTCCCAGCCTGCAGGCCACATCTTGTCTAAGGCAAGTTTTGTTAGAACTATTCTGTGTTTAAAAACGAAAATGAGGGGGCGCCTGGGTGGCTCAGTGGGTTAAAGCCTCTGCCTTCGGCTCAGGTCATGATCTCAGGGTCCTGGGATCGAGCCCCGCATCGGGCTCTCTGCTCAGCGGGGAGCTTGCTTCCCTCTCTCTCTCTGCCTGCCTCTCTGCCTACTAGTGATCTCTCTGTGTCAAATAAATAAATAAAATCTTTAAAAAAAAGCACAAAAAATGAGTTGCCAACATGAGAAGGAAAAGGTTAGTGGCTATTGTCTGGAAGGGAGAAGCAGCCGGCCCTTTTCACTGGATGGGCTGTGGGCAGCTCCACGCCCTTCCTACCGGGCACTCTTGACTAGCTTTTCATGTCTGCCCGGTTCTTTAATGTCCTTGTATTATGAGGAAAATTCAAGTATGTATTCGTGGGAAGTATCACTTGTTTTTGTTATTCTGGAATGTGGAGCCCTGACGAAGGAACTTGCTCTGGTCCTACAAAATGAAATAGAAGCTCAATTATCCACATAGTGGTCCTTTATCTGGAGGGTCTGGAGGAGCCAGAAGGAAGCAGAATCTGCTCTTAAAGCCAACCACAGCACTTAAAGAAACCACAGCGTCCATTATTAGCATATTTGTCATCAGTGTTTTCAGGCACAATTCTGGGTGCGAAAGAAGCAGCAGTGCTATTCAATGTTGGGCCTTTACCTGTAAATCTACATGTAGCTTTTTTGGTAAATTCAGTTCCACCCCCTAAATCTGTCTATGTGGGGGAACGAAAGCAAGTAGATCATTGTTGTATGAACTGAAACGTGTTAACTTTTAGTTGCACCTCGTGGTCTTCATTAAGGTCTTCAAACTTTTCCTGCCAAGAGTTAACAGATGCTTTCCTAATATTTCACATAGGGCATGCATAGAAAATGCTGATACCTGTGTGGCATGCTGGGGTAGAGAAGAGAGGCTCCTTATGGCCTGAGGCAGCCTGTGCACGCAGAACTGAGGTATCTCCCGTGTGGGCACCATCTTTGGTACCCTCTGATCCTTGGTGGCAAAATTTTGGTTCTTAGAGATCAGCTCATTAGTGGATGGATGAGAACCATTTCATTGAATGCAATGGAATGCTTTCTGCATAATAGATATTTTCTCCTTTGACACATGGGAAAGATGCATCCTCCCTTTCACTGTCACACTTTGCCCAATGAAAAGATAAAATTATTTATTTATTTATTTTTGAGAGAGAGTGTGTGTGTAAGTAGTGAGGGGGAGGGGCAGAGGGAGAGAGAGAATCTCAAGCAGGTTCCACGCTCACTGCGGAGCCCGACACAAGGCTTGATCTCTTGACCCTGAGATTATGACCTGAGCTGTTGACTGAGCCACCCAGGTACCCCAAAACAAAATGTTTTTCAAAAGAAATTGTATTTTTTATTTTTTTAAGTGTTTATTTTAATTCCAGGTAGTTAACATAAAATGTTTTATTAGTTTCGAGTGTACAATAAGGAAATTGTATTTCTGATTAGAAAAAATACTGAAGTGTTTTTAATACACAGTGTTGTGTATTTCCTCAGGAGCAAGAGAGTGATCAATTGTGCTTTTCAAAATTTTTAAGCAGAAAAGTGCATTTTGCTCAGAGATTTCAAGATGGATTGCATCTAAATGGCTTACATATTTTGTTTGGTCAACACAAATGTTTTGAAGTTGTCTTTTTAATTAGTTTGAAATATTTGAAAACAGGGACATCTATAAAACTCTGTAGGTCTAGCATCTTCCCAAAAATCGGGAATGTCTGGCAGCCCTGGGCTCACATTGCACCATGTGGGCAGCCCCAAGGCTGAGGTAGATGGGCACACATGCTCCTGTGCTCCATCTCCACCCGTCCTTATGTACATTCCAGATTATTCCATACGAGCAATTAGTTTGAGGATCCTTTCACCCCCTACCACCGTTGTGGGGTATGGGCTTCATTAGAACCATTATTTATTTGTATGAAAAAAAAATAGAGGCTTGTTGTGGTGGGGGAGGGAGCCCAGTGTACTTTTCCTCCCCATCTCCTGAGCTGAAATTGCTGTGGGTATAAATTCAAGCTGCTATCACAGTTTGCCTCAATTTAGATTTACACTTCTGCGTTGATAGAGTGGATGTTTTATACACCTAGATACAGCCCCTAATAGGTGTGAATTCTAAGCAGATAACTATTCATAGCCACGATTAACATTTCTAAAAGGTGTCAGAATCACTCCTTTCATTGTGATAAAGCAACTTTAAAAAACATAGTTAAGCAGAACAAGTATTTTTTAAAAAGATGTAAGCAGTTAATGTCTCCTTAAAATGAGTTAGAGACCTATGTTTGAGTTAGTACTTCAAGTCTTTGATTTCTCTCTAGTCAAGTTGTCAATTATGTTTAATTTCTTTGGAATAATAGCAGCAACTATTGCATATTGAATACCAAGGAGTTGGCTCAGTATATAATCACAATCTTACTTAATCCTTACAATAAACCAATTATGTACATCTTTACCGCCCCAATTTATCAGATGCAGAATTTGGGAGGAAAAGAGGTTTAAATAACAAGTAACTTGCCTACAGTTATAGAACCTTGCATGTGTGTGTGTGTGTGTGTATGCGTGTGTGTGTGTGTGTGTATAAATATGTGTTTATGTACATATTTATATATACGTACACACATAGAATATACACATATAGTCCATATTTAACCACAGTTCCTTCTGTCTCTCATGATTTTAAACTATTCTTAATCACCATTCATAGTAAGAAATAATAATTATTTCAGGCCTCGCTATTTAATACATTGTATTTCCATAGTATCCTTGTGCAAAACAGTACTAACCCTTATTAAATTCAGTACATTTGATCATTATTTTCTCTTCTTTCATTTGTCCCCAAACACACACACAAACAAAAAATCGGTGTATAGTCCCCCAAATGAAATACAACCTGAAGTTTGGGAAACACTGACTTAGAAGCTAGGTATCAGGGAAGCCATTCCTGATAGAGCATGTGAGAAGAGACACTTGTTAAAATGAGGCCCCAATACAAAAGGATTTTCCTAATAATGATTCATGGAACCATACATTTGTCTTTGTATTCATATTTTACCTTACAATGGAAAGATCTTTGCTTTATTTTACAATAGAAATAACTATTCAAAATTCTGTATTGAAATTGTACAGCAGTTCTAATGTGTGCCAATTATACCTAAAGTAACTAAGCAAGAATAATCAAATGGGGGGGGGTGAGTGGAGCTATAGACAGAACAAGAAGGTCAGAGTACGGATATTTGTTGAAGTTGAATCATAAGTATATGGGAATTCGTTTTCCTATTTTGTTTACTTTGTATGTGATTAGAATTTTTCATAATAAAAAGTTATTTTTACAAAGGAGGGCCACCATGGTCTTCTGTTGTGTTTTCTACCAAGGCTCCTGGTTGTCTGTGAGCAGGACACACGAAGGTTGAAGTGTGGCCTTTTTTCTGTAAAGATGTGAACAGTAAGTAGCTAGACTGACAGAAGCTGGTTTTGGGAGGTCTTCTGATACGAAACTGCTCTCGAGTTGGTTTTCTCACGTTGACACAGTTTATATTTGTGGGTGGATAATTCTTGGTTGTGAGGGACTATCCTGTGTATTGTAGCATGTTTAGTGACTCCCCTCCCTGGCCTCTACCCTCTAGATGCCAATAGTATACCTATAGACTTTCCATCGCCAGTTATGACAACCAAAAACTTCCTCAGACATCAGTGAATGTCCATTGAGGAGCATAATCATCCCTGGTTGAGGACCACTATCCTAGAGCCTGAACACATCACCTCTTGTGTATGCCTAGCTAACTTTGGATCAGAGATCTAAAGCTTCCAAGAACCACATTCTACCCATGTCTTACAGTAAACCAATTACAGATTGAGCGCCATAAGAACTAGAGATTAATTTAGAAAAGCCAGACTTAGGCAAGATCATTTATGTGAAATTGGACATGTTAATTAACCTTTATCTATCTTAGTAACCTCATCTGTAAAATGGGGATGGTTATAGTACAAGTGTTGACATTTACAAAGCTCTTAGAACCTTGCCTGATTAGGGTTTGCCATTCGTATCTCTCTAGACCCATGCCAACATGATGGTTTGCAATTCTTGGAAATAAAGGGATTCCGCAAAGTGCTGTATTAGTATCATATTTAGTTACTAGTGTTCGGAAATGTTTGAGTGCTTTGAGAATGTTTATGTAGAAAGCATACTCAAATTGTTGCCTGAGTAGTTTGTGATATAAAAGAAGGAAGTGTGGTGTGGTAGAGTTGGTTTTTAGAGTTCCTTATAATGGAGTGACTCCTTAAGATCAAACCATGGTTTCTATATTAATTTACCTTTGAAAGTAATGGTACAACCATACGCAGACAGGACATGGTGAGCACTTAGTCCCTGACCAGTCATCAGTGTATCTCTGATGCTTTGGAGACACTGATACAGAGCCCAGCCTGGGATAGTCCAAAACGAGACATCTCCATCCCAGAGTCCATCTTCTCTGTTTTAGCTACTGAAGAGTGGTGAATCACTTCTCTTTCCCCTTTACTGCATACCTTCATTCGTGCTCATGTGATTGTGGCTGAGGCAGAATCGATACCATGCAAGTAAACTCCAAGAAGAGTATCTCCTCTAGAAAAACACACCTTTTCCTTCCTGTATTTTCAGTTCTTCCCCTCAGTTTATAAATATGCTCAAGAATTTTCCAACCTAAAAATAGCTTTTATTGACTCACCATCGACCCTCCACCCATCTCCAACCACTGTCCCGTCTCTCTCATTCTAAATTATTGAAAGAGTAGCTGATTCTTGCTGTGGCCACTTCCTTGCCCTCTAGTTACACTTCTGCCCTCCACAATGTGGCTGAAGCTTCGCCAGGACTGCACTGAGCCTGGCACGATAACATTGCCAAAGACATGTTGAAGGTCTTGATTCAGTCTCTGTCTCTATCTCTCTCTCTTGCTCTTTCTTGTTCTCATTCTTTCTCTCCCTATTTGTGTATATTTTAAAATTAGCTTTAGTGAGGTAAAATTTACATACCATAAAATTCACTCATGTACATGTACAATTCAGTGAATTTTAGTAAGTTTACAGAGTTGTGCAACCATTGCCATAACCCAATTTTAGAATACTTCCATCACTGTGGAAAGAACCCTCCCGCCCATTTACAGTCCCCGTGTATTTAGACTCCCAGCCCCGGGCAATCAGTGTTTTAAGATGTTCTCCATCTCTCCCTTGCGAAACTATGCATTCTCCGTGCACTCTTTGCTTTTATAACGCTGTCCATCCATGGGCTGCCCTGTGCCTCTTACGGTCCTTTTCTATCCGCAGGGAGTTCTGCTTCCTCTGCTTACATCTTAAACATTGGGCTGTTCCATCCTTCTCTCAACCCAGTGCTTTCTGGACTTTCCCTGAGTCATTTCATTCACTACCATGAATCACTTACTGTGCTGGGTTTTGCTGATGTTGTTATGTTCTCCCATACCTCTCTTCTTCCTTGTCTCCTAGGTAAGCCCTTTTTAATTTAAGAATTACCTCAGATGCCACCTGTTCTAGGATGTCCTGTGAAGTGTCCTCATTTTCTAACCATCGGTCATACTTCTTATCTATAACCATACATTGAAAAGATGCAGCTCGTGAGCTGTGACTGTAAGGCAGCTTTGTTGTCTCTCGTTGTACCCTTAGATTCTTTCTGTAGAATCTTCTTCTGCCCCTGAATGAAAACCCAAGTAGCCCTATGCACTGTACTTTTGATGATGCTTAGATATCAGATGTAATTTTGATCAAAAAATTAAAGTGCCCAGTCCTGTGCAATAGTAAAACTTAGAACTTAATTTGGAGACAAAACTAATCTCCCTCCAGTGCTCAGCTGCTGGAGAGGGGAAGTCAGCAGTCAGAAAAAGAATTCCTTGGCTTCTCTTCTTACCTGGCATGACCTTACCCCCTCCCCTTAATTTGCTAATTCCAATTTGGCTTAGTGTTTTACAAGGGAAGAGAAGAAAGAGGCCAGCCAGTGGTACTTGATGGATTCCATTAGAATGATTTAAAATCATGGCACTTTACACTCGCCAGTAATGTAGAACTGCTATTTTCTTTCATTGGTTCTTGTTCTTTAGAGATCCCCAAGCTTTGGATATGTCCCTCCCTCAGGTCTCTGTGGTGATACACTCCCACCTTGACCTTGTCACCTCCTACTTCCTCTGCCGCCAGAAGTCCAGAGGTACCCTAACTTCCCCATGGCAAGTCTCCTCCTCCCAGTCAAGTGCTTCTCCTGCTTGGGATGTGTGGCACTGCCTCTCCCTGTGTACTCCCCAGTGTGTATCTGGCTCCCAGGAAGTGCCATGCACTCTGCTCCTATCATCTCTTAAGATCCATTTCCTTCCCACATTGCAATCTTCTGTTTTGCTTCAGCCTGCTCTTATTCATTAGTGTGGTTCTAGACCACAGCATCCCCCAGAGTGCAGCTCTCCCTGGAGTCCTTAAAGCATAAGTGAAAAGAAGTACTCTTCTTCCTGCCCCCAAGGGGGTGGAACTTACCAGAATTCTCTTCAAAGCAACTTTTTTCAAATCCTTCACTTAGTCTCCTGAAACCTCTCGTGTGAACAGGGGTCTCAGAGCCAGACAAATGCTTTTGCAGTATCTTTTTGAAAAGTTGTTCCCCATTCTGTTCTGGAACCTCCCTTTCATTAGGGATATCACCCCTGCTGTCTGGGTGACTGAAGGAACTTGACATGAGCATCCTGTTGCAGACTTCTTTTCTCTACTCCAGAGTTTTATTAGAATGTTTCTGGATCAGCATGACTCTTGAGGGCAAAGATGATATTTTACTTTAAAATATCTTCTCTGTGTCTGTCCCTGACATGCTGTAGGCACTCAATGAATGTTCTCCTTCATCCAAAATTAGGAGGGAAGGAATAGAATGGCCTTGCTGGGTGTGCAGACCTAGAGTTCCTGTTGAATGCCAAAACGTTCTTTCTAGTACTTTTCAACCCCCTTTTTCCTTTTTCTACTTGACTCTGACAATGAAATGATTTACACGTTTTTGACCTATTACCATGTTAGAAATGAAGTAATTTTTTCTTTTAAAATTATTTGTTAATGTTTTATTATTTATATATTTTGTATTAAGAAATAAATATATGTACACTGAAGAAAATTTAAAATATATAATAATGTATAATATTGTAAAAATATTTTATTCCTCTAGTCCCTGTTCCCAACTCTACAATTTCCTCCCCAGATATAGCTGCTCTCTTCAGTTCTCACATACCCTTTCATACTATTCTCTATTCTCCATGCTTACAAATGTATATACATAAATGCTTTTTGTCCCCATACAAAAAGTATTCTACTTTGCACACGTTGTTTTGTACCTTATGTTTGTGACTTAGTGTGTCTTGGAGATTTCTTGATTTAATCCTAAATAGAATTGTTGAATTCTTCTTAATTCATGCCTGCAACAGGAATGGTGTGTTATCACAGTGCATATGCTTGAAATCAAGCAGAAGAATTGTTTATTTAAATAGCCCTGTCCTTTCCCTTGATAGAAGAAATTTAATTTCTTAAAAATTTAATGAAATTTAATGCATTATAACTTAATGAACTAGCTTCAATTGCCTATTATATTAATACAGAGTTTTAAAAGTATATACAATATCAGCACATACTTTATGGTTCCCTAATGGTCCTATTGCCTAAGCATTCCATTTCACATCTATTATGTGAAAAGATATGTATAGAAAATACACAGCATCTGTCATCATTTTTTTGGAGGGGTAAGTGCCTCGACTGATCTGTGTCTCTCTTTATCTGAAGAACAGGGGTGATAATAGAATAAATGCTCATGGATTATTGTGAAGATGAAATGGATTAATGTATGAAACAGTACCTGGCAAATAACACTCAATAAAAGGCAGCGGTTACTATATTACTATTCATTTTCCTTTCCGAAAGTTTGAAAATTGCCTTTGTAGGAAAACATTTCCATCATATTGTTATTAAGCTATTTTAAAATTCTAAATAAACATATGATGGCAAGGAATGTTGTTATGTAGACTTAGGAAAGGTACATTGCTCCTCGTCACCATGTCATGAGGTCTGCATGAGGTCATGCAGTAATTTCTCATTTGATAAGAAGGAAAGAAAACTCATATAGCACTTATAATTATGGAAATTTGTCTTTGTTCATTTTGTTCCTGTTTAATTTGGAAAATGTCAAGGATAAAAATATGTCATAGAATTTGCTTATTGTTTAGTTTTCCTATCATCATGAAATATGGTGAGACCCCAAAGTCTAAGTCCCTTAATTAGGGCAAGGATCTTTCCTTTCTTTCCTTCCTCTTTCTCTTTCCTTTTCCTTTTTCTTTTCCTTTCCTTTCCTTTCCCTTCCCTTCCCTTCCCTTCCCTTCCCTTTCCTTCCCTTCCCTTCCCTTCTTTAAAGATTTTATTTATTTATTTGAGAGAGACAGAGAGATAGCGAGAGAGAGCACCTGTGTGGGGCAGGGAGAGGGAGAGGAAGATGCAGACTCCCCACTGAGTAGGAAACCTGATGTGGGACTCGATCTCAGGACTTCAGGACCCCAGGACCATTACCTGAGCCAAAGGCAGATGCTTAAACAATTGAGCCACCCAGGCACCCCCCTTTTTTTTTTTTTTTAATTTAGAGAGAGAGAGAAAGCACATGCGTGAGCAGGGGTGGGGGCAGAGCAGAGGGAGGGAGAGAATGCCAAGCAGATGCTGCACTGAGCATATAGTCTGACATGGGGCTTGACCCCACAACCCCAAGATCGTGACCTGAGCCAAAACCAAGAGCAGATGCTCAACCAACTGAGCTACCTAGGGTCCCTGGCAAGGTTCCTTTCAACAGAGATAGGAAATTAAAAAAAAAAAAAATCCCAAAAGAGCACCTTAGGTCTGACTGTATTAGAAAAACATTAAGCAATCTCTGTCTTTTTCAGGGATGAAGATTGCATTAGAAAATCCCACTTTTTTTTTTTTTTTTGAAATTTGGACTTGTTCCAAAACAAAAGTATTGTCCTGAACATAGTACAAGGGTCAGCGTTGCATGCCAAGTAGTCACCCATTCATTGTTGGAGAGATGTTTGTAAAACAGCGTGCTCTGGACATGGCCATGTTCACTTGAGGCTTAACATAAAGCAAGAACATTGAAGTTAAGCCCTCTCTGGAGTATATTTAAGAAGGGTTGACATTTTTGTCTAATATTTTGAAGCAGGAAATGGGTTGGCATGTTTCAGTGGCTGTGTCTTTTCCCTTCGGTGTGCGTTTGGCTGAAGCCAGCAGAATCAATTCAAGAATGGATATGTAATTTTTCCTGACATATCATCAGTTCAAATCTCTTTGAATCGAGGACAGGGAGATCTCTTTGAGTTGCCAGAGAAGATGTCTTTGAATTGAGGACAAAGTAAAGAGGCTCTGAAATCAACACAAGGCAGCTCACAGTGTTCTGGGAGCGTTTTTACAGAGCTGACTCATCGACTCGATGTATGCGCAATGTGACTCTGGTTCTGGTTCTGCCTGTGTACACTGATTGTTGAAAGACCAAAAGAAAAAATTACCTGGATGTCAGAGATGACATGCCTCACCATACCAAAAGCAGCTTCATACTTTCAGCTTCTTTGTCAAGCCTTCAACAGTAGCCTTCTCAGAATATTTTTTAACAGATTTTTTCTCTATATATAATTTATATTTAATTCTATTTTGATAGTCTATTAATCTCTGAATGAACAAAGAAACAAATTAATCTCTGAATATATATACATTCATATGCATATTTGTACATCTGCATATATATATCATATCTATGTGAAAGAAATTATTTTTCAGTGTAGTAAAGCAATTGTGTACAAAAGTTGTATCAGTCTGTGTATTCAGGTAGAGAGGTAGGCGAATCCATTGGTTTGGCTAATTCTTGGAGGGGGCCTTAACCTACAACAGGGTATAAATCAGTTTTTTTTGTTTTGTTTTGTCTTTGTTTTTGTTTCTTTTTTAGCGGATCTTAGTTTAGTCAAAGAGGGAAGCCATTGTCAAGATAACTGTAGAGGAAGGTGTTGAAAATGTTGAGCATGACGGAAGGAAGATCAGGTGCTGTAGGGGTTCTCGGGAGCACGAGATGATTTCTGGCTGGCATTTGCTGTGTTTGCTGATTGTACTACTGTAAACAGAACTGTGAAGATATCATCAAACTGGGCACGTTATAAGCTCCCTTCTTACTGCTGAATATTTGTGAACTGTAGGGAGAATGTGCGTGGAGTTGTCAAGAATCTTGGACTTGGGAGTCCAATGTTCATGTAAATTTCAGTCCCTGCCAGTTCAGTTCCAGCAGGGAAGAGGTTCAGTATGCAGCGTAGATCACCTACATTTCAGATAATGATTGTGAATGAAAACAAGGGAGGTAGATGATGCCTGATTTCTGATCTGGCAGGATGTGCAGTTTCATCAAGCCCTTAAACTTATTTATTAGTTGGTTGCTGTGGTATTACGGTTGCATTCCATGATAGTGAGTTAATAAAAGTTCTAGAAGACTCCTAATACAAAACCCATAGGCATCAAACTTTTATCCATTAATAATTGAATGTTTTACTATAGTACAGGTCTCTAATCTGCTCAGGGGTTTTTTTGGGGGAGGAGTTTGATGGGGGTTAAGAACTGTATATATTCAAAGAATGGAATTTGTTTTTCAGACGTCAGAGTCAGAGTTGTCTTTTTGTGGATGCAAGAGATGTCTTAAGCAATCCTGGACAAAATTTCTGTAGGGTTTGTCCCATCGAAAAAGAGAATGCTCGTTAGGTGTCTCTTACTCTGATATAAACGAAGCCAGATCATTCTCACACCTAAACTTAACTCTGAGCATTTGCCAAGACTACATTCAAAGTTGCCCATATACTTTTAATATTATAAGTATATATCAATATTTCATGATCCCCAATCTTAGTAGCAATTTTTGTTAAGTATGTGACAAAAGCCACAAATGGCCTCTTCTTTTAGAGCAACCAGGAACAACTATTTAGAGCAGTTTTGGGTTTGAGTCAAGGTCTAGCATTTTTTTAGCTCAGCTGACATTAAGAATAGATAGTACAGTTGTCAATATGTACTAAATTTGGGGACTATTTAAAGATTGCCATGAGAAACGTGTTGTGAATATATTAAGCCATAGCCCCCAGATGCAAATGTCTATTAGCAGAGAAAATTTTAAGGGCTATCTATTTTTTCTTTGATTTAAAACATTCCTATGACTAGTAGAATATTTTAATGTGGCAGATGACATTTTGATTTGTATTTGTCTTGCTTCAGTAGCTTCCTTTGTATTTATTTTAGCTTGGTGATTTCAGAAGTTGGACAAGTTTTATATGTCCCTTCTCTCCGTGACAATACTTGGCAATGCTGAGAAGTCAGGTCGTGATTGTATTAATTACCTTCATTATTTATAAAGTCAATGCCCTACTTCAGCATTGATTAAAAACGAGCAACATAATTTTTAGAAATAATGTTCCTAAATGAGGTTTTATTTTATGTTCAAACCTCATTCATTGTGTTTCTGTGTGTATTTGGGTATGTATGTGTGCATATATAAGAATATTAGAATATATGTTTTCTTCTTTTAAATCAGGGAGTTTGCCTAATATTGTCTAGCCTCTGATTTCTATGAATTTGAAGGTAAGAATGAAACTGGTGTGTTGCGAAATGTTTTCTTTTCATCCTTTTACGTCTGATACAGATTATAATATGTCCGATTTGAATGTTCATTGCAAATCCGATCATGGCAATTACTGGTTAACACTGCAGTGACTTTTCAAAGGGCTTTATCTTGACACTAATATTCTTAGCCAGGCATATGAGGTCTACGGCCAGACATTATACATCCGCAGTCTCATTTCATACCACACTCAACCTGGCCCCCTGCATTTCATCTCATTAGCTTTCTTTCTGTTCTAGCAACAAACCATGAACCCTTAAGCCCCAAGGCCTTTGCATATTCCATTCCTTATGTCCAGAGCAGACTGCCAAAATATATGACCAGCAGTAGGGCGTGGGCACTGACCAATCAGAAGGGACATGGACTAGAGCAGGTTCTGGAAGCCCCTTGCTGAGCCAGGGATTAACCCATTTAGGTGATTAATCCAAGGTGTTGGAGTGGGGTGCTGGGGCAGTTCTTGGGAGATGAGGTGGTAGTTGATGGGAGAAGGTCCAGACAGTGACTAGTCACTAGCCTCTTTACCAACTCAAAGCCATACCAAGTATTTGTCTATATGTGAGAAATTTCTTCTTTCCCTTACCCTTTAACACATACACATCTCTGATTATATATAATCTCTTCTTTTCTTCCATTATACTTTATTTCCTCAGAGGAGCTTTCCCTGACCTTCCTGATGAGCACCATTCTCATTGAGCCTTTCATAGAAACTTCTAACCCTACATTTTACCTTTCACAATGGCTAGTTTATAAATACTTTGTAATGATTTTAATCATGTTTCCCTGCTTGTGGGCAGGAATTCCTGAGGACAGGAATCATCAGTGACCTGACAACCCCATCCCCACCTCTACCTTCCCCGAGTCTTGAAATCCCAGCCCCTATTAGGTGCTCAATAAATATGTATTGAATGCATGAGTTTTCAAAAAGCCTTTAGAATTTCTTTGAATACATTTATACTTTTAAAATTTAAGTGATATGCATGTTACTTTGGGGATGCATTTTTGGGAAGATAACATTATTTTTCCTTTCTTTTTTTTTTTTTATTAACGTATAATGTATTATTTGCCCCAGGGGCACAGGTCTGTGAATCATCAGGCTTGCACATTTCACAGCACTCACCATAGCACATACCCTCCCCAATATCCCTACCCTCCCACCCCCCCAGCATCCCTCAGTTTGTTTCATGAGATTAAGAGTCTCTTATGGTTTGTCTCCCTCCCGATGCCATCTTGTTTCACTTTTTCCCTCCCTAGCCCCCACAACCCCCCACCCTGCCTCTCAAATTCCTCATATCAGAGAGATCATATGATAATTGTCTTTCTCTGATTGACTTATTTTGCTTAGCGTAATACCCTCTAGTTCCATCCATGTCGTTGCAAATGGCAATATTTCGTGTTTTTTGATGGCTTCATAGTTTTCCATTGTATATATATATCACAGGGAAGATAACATTTTTTAAAAGGTTTATTTACTCATTATTTTAGAGAGACACAGAGAGAGGGCAAGTGGGGAGAGGAGCAGAGGGAAAGGGACATACAGACTCCCTGCTGAGTGTGGAACTTGGTGCAGGGCTTGATTGATCCCATGACCCATGAGATCATGTCCTGAGTTGAAATCACCATTCGGACACGCTCAACTGACTGAGACACTCAGGCACCCTGGAAGATAACATATTTTTAAAAGATATTATTTATTTGAGAGAGAGAGAGAGCACCAGAGAGAGCATGAATGGCAGGGGTTGTGAGGGGGGAGAGAAGCATACTCCCAGCTGAGCAGGGAGCTTGACCGAGGTTCAATCCCAGGACCCTGGGATCACGACCAAGCTGAAGGTAGACACCTAACTGACTGAGCCACCCAGGTGCCCCAAAAACTTTTTTTTAAGTTACCATCTTTTTAATGCCTTTATACACATTTTTCTGAAGTGATTTTCAAATGATGGCTAGATCCCAAGCTGTGACTTATCTTTTCGTTCTAATAGAAATGCTTTCACTCACATAATGTCCAGTACAAAGATTTAATCTCCTGAGTTGAATTATTCATTGTTCTTAAAGCTCAGCAAGAAACATTAAAACTTGAAACTTGAAAGCCTCCTCCTATATACAGGATGTTTGGAACATTGGAGCAGCTAGTGATGGATGAGCTGTGTCCTACCTTCAGAGAGTATCAATCTAGTAATTTTCTCCTTATCCTATTTGTAAATGTTTATAACATTCTCTTTCTCCACTGCAATATCAGAACAGAGACCATACATTTTGTTTTCTATATGACATAGAGCAGAGCTTCTAATAGTTATGTGAATGTGCTTTTTTAAAAAATTAGGTTCGTTCTTTCTTTCTTTCTTCCTTTCTTTATTAATTTTTTTAAATTACTTTATTATTTTTTAAGTAAGCTCTATGCCCAACATGGGCTTGAACTCATGACCATGATATCAAGAGTCACATGCTCTACCAACTGAGCCAGTCAGGTGCCCTTGGATGCTTTTTAATAATGATTATGATGATGATACTACAGGGTGCTTTGTTAAGGTTTGTCTTTTCTTTTTACTTGAAAATTCCAACCACTTATTCTTTTTATGTTTGTTATTACCACATCCTTTCCAAGTTCGACTTTGTGTATAAACTGGATATCTTTAAGTCCTCAAAGGAGGAGATACCAGTTCAATCACTGTTATACTCCTCAAGACTTTCCTCTGTTCAAAACTTACCCATTGTCTCCAGTCTTTAATAGATCTTGCAATCACTCTCAAATTTTTTATTAATCGGACACATCATGTATAATATCATTGCATTTCATGTTTCTGTGCCTTTTATGACTAACTGCCATTGTATTTTATTTGAAAGGTTTTCTTTTTTATTTCTTGCTTTTCTACTTTGTGCACACACACGCATGTGTATGTGTGTGTGAGTTTGTATAGTTTGTGTTCCCCTTCTCATGGTTTCTGGGCTCCTTTCCTTACATGCGTGATTAGGAGATTACAGCATTTATGGATGTCAGTTATAAGTTAAATGTAATCTAGAATGATTTCAGTTATCATTCAAGTTAGTAATTGAAAACAATTATGGACATAAAATGTGTCACTGATTGAGAAGAAATAAAAGAAGGAAGGCTTGGTATCTGAAAGCCTTTGATCCAAGTGGGGAAACTCAGTCACTGGAAAAGGTTGAGCAGTGTGACAATTGCGGCAGAATGTGTGTCCTCACTTGTGTACTTAAATCATTGAGTAATTTTGGCCCTCAGTCTTTTGGGATCTGATGGTGTTGAAAATAGCTTCAAAAACTCTCGGGTTCGTGTGCCTATGTAATAGACACTACATCTGTCCACACATACTCTCTAGTTTTTCATCACGTCAGTGCACACATCACTTCCAGTTGTCACCATACCCATTTCTTTACCTGAAGGCATGTTTTGGCCTCTGGAGTCATTTTGTTCCCCCTAGTGAGAGCCTAGAAGTGCTGGGTAATTAATACTTCGTGAAAATAGCCTTCAAATGGTGACTAATGGGAGTTAGTGTATAAATATCGTAGCTCCCTTGTCCATTGGCAAGGATAACTCTGGGCAACTCCAGGTAAGTCCTGGATAACTCTGAGGCATATGTTCTACCTGGGCTGGACCTCCAGAGTTTCCCCAGGTGAGAATAAGGTCCCATCAAACACAGGGATTGGTGGCTTTATTTCTTACCCTTTATTGGCTTCCTTCTTCCCCTTGTCTCCTTTCTGCACACTCTGACTCTTTTTATCCCTTACCACCCAAGTTGACCACTTGCATTTGAATTCATTTAGCAGTGTTTGTATTAGGGGAACCCAAGATATATGCAGTTTGTAGTAATGGGGCTAGTGAGAGACGGTCATAGATCCCATGATGGTGTAAGTTACTAACTTGCAGTTCTTAGAACAGTAGTTCTCAATTGTATTTCTACCTGTTTCAAATTCCTGTGGATTAAATAATACCCAAATCCTGGTATTTCTGTTACAATCCCACCTTTTACTTCCCACCCAAGAACATATATTAGATTACGAGTGCACAAGAACATTACTAGAGGAATGACTGATTTAATATATTATTTTAAGTACATAACTTGCAAGTTGTCATATTTTCACTATCAGAATTGTTATCTGGACACACTTGATTCCAATCAAATACATCACATCACAAATCAGGATCCCTTGATAAACCACCACTGTCTTGAGAAAGCTGAGATTTCTCTCTCTTGCTCAGCAACAACTAATACAGCCCAATCCATAGCAGCTGCTGAATCAGAGTTTTACACCTTTTTTGCTAACGAGGATGATAGTCAGAGTCATCAGTTCGCCCGTATGGAACCAGCTGAGTTTCAGCAGTCCAGAAAAGATTCTCTAGTTTTAGGTGTGTATATCTAGCCTAGTTGATTATTAACCATACACTTGAACTAGTTTCAAATGGCCACTGGAAGTGATGCAAGGTATCCACATAATTATTTTCTCTCGATGATCAGCACATTCAAGTTCATGAAAATTCAAGAAAGGAGGAAGAAAATTGTTTCATTTTCAAGATTCTCAGACTGAACAATTTCCACCATTAGCATTTTTTGATCTGTTTTACGCAGCATATGTAATTGGGGGCTTTCTGCAATTGTCTCTGAAAAAAATAGGCTTAATATGAACATTGATAATGCTATTTATAATTTATATGTCTTATTAGGGATTCAGAGACAATGAAAATGGTGCTTCAAGATATCTGCATATTTGACTCTTAGTTTCACCAAAATGTTATCATTAGAGAAAATGAGAAAAGTTAGAATTTTAGGGTAATATATTATTTGTTCTAATTATTATCTAGCAAAAGTTTTAATATTTAATATGTTAATATTTAATACTTTAGTATTGTCGAACATTTCTGTTCTGTGAAACTACTTCTGTGAAACTACTTCTAACTGCATATCAATTACATGAAGTGTTTTTATTTTTTTAATTTTTTTTTGAGAGAGAGAGAGAGAGCACAAACAGTGGGAGGGGGAGAGGGAGAGAGAGAATGCCAAGTGGGCACCATGCTCAGCTCTGAACCCCAGCAATGGACTCGATCTCACGACCCTGAGATCATGACCTGAGCTGAAATCAAGAGTTGGACCCTCAACTGACTGAGCCACTCAGGTGCCCCACATAAACTGTTTTTAAAGTAACTACATTTTGTACATCTTTCGTATCACAAAAGATTTGTTTCATTTTAGGATTTTGAGTGGCTGTGAATGATACAGTTTTATGAAAAGAAGAAAATCTATTTTTTAAAGCAAGTGTTTTTTCTTAAGTCTAACTTCTTTGTACATATATTTTACAGATTAAAGGATTTACGTGAAGACAAAGCATTCTATTCATCAGAGACTGGACAAGAGTTACTCTTGCTTTTGGCAATTAAAGATGATGTTGTCATGGAAACAGTTGATCCTGCTTTCATTCATTGGCTGCCTAGGAGGTAACAATAAGCTGTGTTTTCTAAATGGAGGTTAGAACTATACTTGAGTCATATGTTAAATAATTTTTAAATGTTGAAATAATACTCCACCAGTAGCAAAGAGAAACAAATGTTTTCCCCAGAAAGAAAATTTTATTTCCTCTTCTGAAAATCAGATTCTCTTCTCAATTCCCTGATTTTTACAAGCCTTTCTATCTCTGTAGCAAACATAAGATACCTAATAATACAAACCTACTGTAGTATTATAACTATAATAGTTAATCAGAATTTGAGAATGTTATTTTATGACTTTTTTCCCAAAAGGAGCTAAAAGTTGTAATCTCTAGAATACAAAGGAGAATGTAAGCTTTAAAAAAATGCTAGTATTTTCATATATAATCTTAAAATTTATTATTTATTTATTTATTATTTATTATTTAAAATTTATTTACAAGAAAAAGCAGTGTCCATTTTGCTAGAATGTTAAGACATCATTAAACAATTTAAAGGTCAACTTGATTCTCTGGCTATGTTGATAAACAATCTATAAGGATTCATAAGGAAGAATTGGATTAATATATGATAAATTTTATGTAGAGTGTTATTTAGAAAAGTGGTAATTTTTGTAATTATAGAGAAGAATTGGGCTCTTACCAATTTTCTAAAGAGCATTGACTGTATATAGTACTTTATATACATTGGTACTCCTCTAGGATCTATAAAATTTACGTTAAAAGTTTTGTGAGTCTGATATTCTGCTCACCAATATGGGTCATCTTTTATGTATTAAAGTTGAAACTCTGTTCATGATATAGGGACTGTCTTAAAACAAATGGCAAGCAAAAACACATTGTGGGAATTTGCTTACTTGGAGTGGTGTTCGGCCAATGATATAAACTAGGTAAATGCAGCAATGCTTGATAATTTGTGTTTTTTATCTTCTCATATTTAATCTTTTGATTATCCATTATTTTGTGCATTGTTTCATTTCCTTCTGCTGTTTTGTCTCTGCATGCTTCCTCCTGCAACAAAGAGGCAAAAGTAATTTCTAGCCAAGACTTTTTCTTGGGATGCGTTTGACTAATTTTCTTCAAAAAAACACTTGGCTTCCTTCATTCTTAAAAAGATACTTTTTTGGCATTTGTTTATGCAACATACATTGTCTTCAGTGAAGAAAATGGACAGAACTCTTTGTCTTTGTGGGATTTATGTTTTGTCATGATGAGGTGGAAAGTGGCATTAAGTTAGAAGATGATAGTGCAGTGAGGAAGAGAAGCAAAATATGGTGAGAGTGTGGGAAGTTGGGATGTGCATTGCCATTTTAAATTAGATCAGTCCTCATCAAGAAGGTAACATTTAAAAAAGACTTAGAGGTGAACAAGTTGACCTTGTGGATATTTAGAGAAGAGAGCTCCAGGCAAAGTCAACAGTCCATGCAAAGGTTCTAACATATGTCAAGCCGAGTATCTAGAAACAGCAGGAATGCTAGCATGATTGGACCAGGAGGGAAGCAACAGGTGAGAGCCAAGAGGTAATGTGGGGATGAATGTAGCAGAAAATGAGTAAAGGACTGAGAAAATTTAGAATGTTTATTCTAAATGCCCCTAGAAGCCATAGCATAGTTGGAATAGAGAAGTGATTTGATCTCACTTGTTTTTTAAAAGGACCTTGCTGGACACTGTTTTGTGGATTAATTGTGGAAGGCCAAGTGAGCAAGCAGAGGCACTAGTTAGATGTTCATGCAGTCATCAGCCAAGGGGTGATGGTGGCTGACTCCAGGGTGGTAGCAGGGTTGGTGGTCAAATTTTGGGTGTATTTTGGAGGTAGAATCATGACTATTTGCTGGTAGGATAGATGAGGGGTATGAGGGTGAGTTGAGGATAACTTGAAGGTTCTATGTCACCTTGTGTTTAGAGCACATTATCTCTGTTCACCTCCAGAGGTGTGCCTCGTGGGTGGAATGAAGACCCAGCACAAAGCATAGGTGACACTTTTGCAGTAAGTAGTGGAGAAAAAAGTCAACTTAGTGGATCATGACCAGTGTTTCTTATTAAAATGGGTGAATTAGAATTAAAAAGGGTTGGAGTGGAATATATCAGCATGCACTGGTCACTTAGTAAGTATTTTCTGCTGAGCACTTGTGGGCCTTTGGAATATAGCAGTGAAACAAAACTAACAATATCCTAATCCTCCTGGAGCCTTCCTTTTACTATATGTGTGTCGAGTCTTGGTATTTCATATATTTCTTACTAAGTTGCTATCAAAAAAGTTTAAGAGCCAGAGACCTAAGTAGAAAAGAGAGATAAAGAAGAGAACCTCTTGCATTTTGAGAAGCCAGAAAAGGAAGGAACAATAGTAATGACAGCAAAGTTAATAATACTAACAATATTAATAGACAGACGTCATTCACTCTATATTAGGCAGTGCAAAAGTGCTTTACTTAGCTCCTCTAATTCACAAAAATATACTGAGATAGATATTATTACTTCTATCTTAGAGACAAGGAGAATAGTCTCTAAGATTTTAAGTGACTTTACTAATCTTTGTGGTTGTATCAAGATTTCTACTTGTCTTTGAAATCAAAGTATAGTCCACTAGTATAATCAGTAGTACTTACTACTTCGGTAATTTATTTTCTGGAATAAAGTCAGGGTATAGGCCATGGGGTAAGAATCATCAAGAACTCAAGTAGATTGTTGTCTCATGACTTAATTACCTATTAGTTAATTGCTTAACCATATTAGAAACTCTAGATGTTTACTGTCCAATATGGAAGCCACTAGCGGTATGTGGTAGTCCATATTGAGTGTACTGTTGGTATAAAATGCACACAGATTTTCAAAGACTTGGTACCCAAAATGTTAAGATTTAAGATATCTCAGTAATTTTATATTGATTAGATGTTGAGATGATATTTTAGATGTATTTGGTTAAGTAAAGATATTATTAAAATTAATTTCACTTTTTTCTTTTAACCTTTTTAAATGTGGCTCCTAGAAACTTTAAACTATGTATGTAGCTTGCCTTTTATTTATTTTGGGCAGCACAAGCCTAGACATTTATGAAATAGAAACCTGACCATTTTACAAATGTTTTTACCATATACTAGCCCAATAGGAAACCAAATGAATTAAGATAATGGGACTTTTTGATTTCATATATGAATACTTCCTGAGAGTGTATTGCCTTCAAATACTAAATTCTTTGTAGGAAGAGTTCAGATTTCACATGTCGTTGCTTGGTGACTGTAGACAACCCCTTAATCAATGTATGTGGAAATTCTAGACTTTATTCAGACTATATTCTATTGTCCTCTAGTGGGACAAGCTGAGTAAGTATAAGTCTTTTGGAAAGAGATATTTCCTTGGGTAACTGAAATAATTGTTGATGCCCAGTTAAAACACCATATGGAAAATATCATATTTCTGTAAAAGTTCCAAGGGGTTCTTATTTCGTCAAATTCTTCTCTTAAAATTTTGGCGAATAACCTGTGTGTTGGGATCTACTAATACTTTATAGTATCTAAAATCTATTTGTGAAAATAAGTAGCCATTAATCTGAGAAGGGAGGATGATCTTCAGTTGTCCTTGGAATGGATCTTGTGGTAGTGGTTCCAACACCTCCTTATTCTGCAATCGTGAAACAGCTATGGGGTTTGGATAAGATTGGTACCACGCAAAGCTCCAAAGATGAACCTGTCTCATTTGCCCCCGTGACTGGCCTTAGCTGCTGAGCTCGTGGCAATTTTTGACCATAATGTTTTGTTCAAACTTTGTGGAAAGTGCCCTGTCTCCTACTGTGTCTCAGTGATGAATCCTAAAACCTGATTGCTGCAGGTGGCCATCCTGTAATCATCAGAAAAAACAGCCTGAAGGAAATGCCGATTCTGTGCCTTCAGATCAGAAATAGCAGAAGAAACCAGCTCTTCCGTGATATTGTACTTACATAGCTCCACTCCTGGCTTAAACAGCATAAGAAGCAGTAAATACCTCCCCCCCCACCACACCAACCCCACAAACCTGTTCTAGTTTTAACCCATAAACTTTGTTTGCCTCTTTCAAGAGTTATGAAAGCAGCCTATGCCCCTCATGATGTCCCTAAATGTGTCATAGCTGAGACCATAGATCATACCATAGGAGATGATTCAGATCATCTTGATTAAATAATTTCTTAAGAACTATTGATACTATAATTACAGATGAAATATATTATCAGCAAACATGAGCCTTGGCTTCCTTTAACAGTATAGATTTAGTAATGGCCAACATCTACAAACAATACAAGCAAGATTCATGTGTTTGGGCTGCATTTGAAAATCATACTCTCTGTTTGTTTTAAAGGCAATAGTTTGTGTGTAAAGGGCACGACATCTTTGAGTGCCCGAATCACACGATCCATCCTGGTCTTTGTCTCCTTAATGTGAATCACTTTCTGTGCTAGTCTTTCATCCACATCATGGCTAAGGAAAGCTTTAAAAGCAAAATAAACTTTTTAAGTCCTCCCTGAAGTAATTGAGGAATATTTTTCAATTGCTTTAATGATGCCACCCTTGTAATCACTGAGAAAACAAGTGTTTGGTGTTGCATGTGGCACTTCAAGTAAACTGTTGCCATAAACTCAAATGACTGTCATTTCTTCTGTGGTATTTGTGTGCAGTGTAATATGATTTGATGGCACTGATACCGGTGAAATGGAGATGTGCTGATCTCTGCTTATAAATCTTGACATCCTCCTTGTTTTCACCGGTAAACTTATTTCAAATCATCCCCTCACTTGCAGCACCCTAAATCTTGAAATGCTTTTCATTTATCCCATTTAAATCTTGACAGTTTATCAGGGTATGAATGTAAAAATCTGGAGAAAAACAAGGCAGGCATTGTTGGTATAGTTTGTTCTTATAACTTTGATCATAGATAACTCTGCATACTGGAATTTTGTAAGCTCTATGGTGACTAAGAAAGCGTTTGGGGGACTTACGAAATAATGTGCATTGGAAATGCTGTTAGAGTTCAGGAAACGCATAAGATTAAATAAAACCCACAATTTTATTTAGCTCTTAAAGTAGCTATTGTCGCAAATGTATCTGTTGATTAATTCACTGACTCCTGGAAATGCAGTGCTCATTCAAACCAACTTAATTGACTATTGCCTAAGTGATAAGCTGTCTTAAAGTACTCATCACATAAAAGTGTTTTTAAGTATCCCTGTGTATATTTTGTCTTTCTGTGAGCTTTTAGCAGAGCTAAAAGGATTGGGTTTCTGCTGTGTAGGGGTACAGTCTTTATTAACTCATGAATAATGGCAAACTCATCAACACATGCATAAACAAACCCATGTGTATGCATTTATGCAAGGCCCAACAAAAGAATCCCGATTTTGGTCAGTAGCATCCATCTTATGAATATACCTATGAGTAGAGAGAAGGCAGTGTTTATGCTGTGACAGAGGGTGTCCCTAAATTACACTTCCTTGTCATTCTTCTCTGTTTTCACCACTTGCAATTCAATTTTCCGTAGTCCACTCCAGTCTTTATTATCTTTCATTTGAACTATTGCCCTAACCTTGCTCTTCATCTTTTTGCCTTCTTTCCCTTCCCTTCTCCACCTTCTCCCAGACATTGCAACCCAGGTTATCTTTTTGAACAGCCATTCAGCAGGCATTTCCTGAGTGTCTCTCTCGTGTAAGGCATTGCAATAAGTGGTATAGAGGAGGCTAAGATGGATTGGGTTGCTGTCTGTCTAGGAAGGAAAGGAGACATAGGTAAAGAGTGAGAGAAGAAAAATGCTAAGATTTAAAATCCTATTTAAGAAAAATGCTGGTAAAAGAGACTAGAATGGAATGGAATTTCTCAGAAGGGAGAACTTACAGAAATGAAGAAGGTTGGGGCACCTGGATGATACAGTCAGTTAAGCATCCAACTCTCTCTCGGTTTTGGCTCAGGTCATGGTCTCAGGGTTGTGAGACTGAGTCCCACATTGGGCTCCAAACTCAGCTTAAGACTCTCTCTCCCTTTCTCTCCATCCCTCCCTGCTGTGCTTTCCCTCTCTCAAATAAATAAATAAATCTTTTAAAAAATAAAGAAGGAAAAACACTCATGGGGAAGACAGCATTTGAGCTGGATCTTATAATAATAATTAGAGTGAACATGTATTGAGTGCTTTACTTTGTGCCAAGCATTGAGCGAAAGGCCTTGTGTGGATTATATCATTTAATTCCTCTGGCAACCTTCTGAGCTTTATACTGTTGTTATCCCTGTTTTATAAATGAGGGACTGATGGCTTTGACAAGTTAAGGAATTTTCTAAAATTCAAATAGCTAACAAAAGTTCAAGCCGGAATTTAGAAACCAGTCTAGAAGACAGCTTCACTCCACAGCCCATGGATATAACCATTATGTTAAAATTGGACATAACCGGGGCGCCTGGGTGGCTCAGTGGGTTAAAGCCTCTGCCTTAGGCTCAGGTCATGATCTCAGGGTCCTGGGATCGAGCCCCGCATCGGGCTCTCTGCTCAGCAGGAGCCTGCTTCCTCCTCTCTCTCTGCCTGTCTCTCTGCCTACTTGTGATCTCTCTCTGTCAAAAAAATAAAAATCTTTAAAAAAAAATTGGACATAACCCGAGAGAATGGGACAATGTGTTAGTCTGTTCAAGCTGCATAGGCTCCGTGACTTTAACAATAGAAATTTATTTCTCATAATTCTGGAGGCTGAGAATCCAAGGTCAAGGTGCCAGTTGATTCACTTCCTGGTGAGGTCACTATTTCTAGCTTGCTGACAGCTGTCTTCTTTCTAGGTCCATACATGGCAGGGAGATTACGCTCTTTGGTCTCTTCTTGGAAGAACACTAATCTTTTCATGAGGGCCCTACCCTTATGGCTTCATATAAGCCTCATTACCTCCCAAAGGCCCCACCTCCTAATACTGTTAAATTGGGGGATAGGACTTCAACATATGATTTTGGGGAGGACACAAACATTCAGCCCATAACAGGCAAGAAGGATTATTTAAGTGTGGAGAAAAGTATAACATAGAATTGATTGCTGGTTATCCATGACAAGTATGGAATAGCTCTGATTATAATGACAATTAATGTATATTGAAGTTTTCTTGCATGTCAACCCCAACTTAAGCAATCTATTTGTTAATTTATTTAATTATTGCAATGACCCTTTGAGATAGGTATTATTATAAATATTATTACTTTATAGAATAGGAGGAAACTGAGGTACAGAGAGATTACTACGTTGCCTAAAGTTACATGCCATTATTAAGTATAACCGCATTTCAAACCCAGGCCATATCTCTATAGACCTACACTGTCCAATATGGTAGCCATATGTGACTATTGGGCACTTGAAGTATGGCTAATCCAAACTGAGATTTGTTTTAAGTGTAAAATGTTGAATTCAAAGACATATTTTGAAAAATGAATGGATTAGATCTCATCAGCAATATTTATATTGGCTGAATATTGAAATAATATTACTATATTGGGTTATTTGTAATACATGATTAAAATTAATTTCACCTGTTTCATTTTCCTTTTTATTTCCAAACAATGCAAATTTTATGTGTCATGTATTTTTCTTATGAGAACATTTAAGTTCTACTCAGCAAATTTCAATTATATGATACGGTATAAAATATAGTCATATTTCCTTTGGAAATTAGGACTAGAAATTGTTAAGCAAGGAATGATAGAGTCTTGACTTTGCTGTAAGACGATTGCCCCCAAAAGATATTTGTAGGATAGAACGGAAGAAAGAAAATCTAAAAGAAAACACCTGCCTTGGGGTTATCGTGGTATATGAAGTGAGGGATAACTTATGCCCAAACTAGGGCAGTTGGAGTCATAAAGGTAAGACTGGAGATGGGAGAAATTACAGAGTCAAAACTGAAAAGGAATGACGAACAATTGGATGGTTGTACCTGGTGAGGGGGAAGAGATTGTCGAAGAAGGTTCGAGGTTTCCAAATTGAGTAGGAAGATAATGAGGCAATTAAAAGAAATAATACATACAGGAGGCAAGGATTTGGATGTGTTTTGAGCATTCTGAGTTTTGAAATTCTCAAGGAGTGGGTGGTTTGAGTTGAAAGTCTGTAAAAATCAAAGATTAGATTCCAGTGTTGTGGGGAGTGGGGGGAGCACATGGTATCCTGGCAGGAGATTGAGATGGGGAGGGGTTTTCATTGTGATAGCAACTGGGGAGCCTGTTTAAGCATGATGGATGGAGAGTTATAGGAGGCAGACCGAACCCGGGGGCAGATGTGAGAGGAAAGGAAAGACAGAGCAAAGATATGGAAGAGCTCTTCCAAGTTAGCAAGATGAAGTGGAAGTTGAGGAATTATTTCAGGATAAAAGAGAGTTGGAAGAAGATGGAGTTAGAAAAAGGTACTGAGACTTGTGAACAATAAGCCATTGGGACATCTGCGTGGCCCAGTTGATTGAGCATGTGATTCTTGGTTTTGACATAGGTCAAAATCTCAGGGTTGTAAGATTGAGCCCCCATTGGTCTCCACACTTAGGGACAGTTCTGCTTGAGATTCTCTCTCCCTCTGCCCCTCCCACTAATGCTCATGCAGTCCTTCTCTCTCTTTCTCACATAAATAAATAAACTCTTAAAAAAGAAAAAGAGGCCCCGAGTTACCGGAGCCCAAACCTTTAAGGAAGAAATACTTGGTAAGGAAGGAAGAAAATACATTGATGACAGTAATCTTTGATAAAACAGGGTTATGTTTATATCCATACACATGCATATAGTTTTGTACATACATTTGTGTATTCCAGGCCATGCCTATCTTGTAAATGAGAACAATGTGGCTTATTGGGGCCCCTTTCCCCCCTCTGTGACATGGCCAATTACTGGCCCAGTGGCTGCTTGACCTAGATTGCCTAAGTTTCCCCGCTATGAAGCTTTGACCTGCCCTAAGCCTTTTTTGGGTATGGTGTGTTGTAGATCCTTTTACAGAAAAGAACCAAATGTTTGCTTCTGGAGAGTATTGTTATTGACCAGCATTCAGAAGACAGGTGTATATGTGCATGACCGCCCAGGTGTACAGTGGAAGGAGTTGTCTATTAAAAACATTTCTGTATATTTGCTACTTCTTCCAGCTACCCTAGGTGAATAGCCTTAAGAGAATGGATAGAAACTGAAGTGTTCTGGGGTGGATGGGTTACTGAATGGAAAGTGGTTCTTTCAATACAGAGCTACTCTTAAGTCAAAATACTTGACTCTTCATTGGTAATAGGTAGCCAGAACTTGCCTTGGTGTACCAAGTGGCTTAGGGGATCAGAATCCCATTTGTTACTCAATGGGATTGATCATTGATAAGTCCTAGTCCTGGCTTCTGTGTCTATTTTGTCTTTCCCTTTTAAAAATTCTACATTGCTTTTCTGGAATGAATTGTGAGCACGTACTAATGTTTATTGCTTCAAGTAACTCTTGCTGATTCATTTTACCTACTGCTGAGTGTTTGGGAGATTGGGTCCTTAAATATCGTGTGCATTTCCTTAATACCATATTTGTACCATCTTGCTAATCATTATATGAGTTTGATTGTATAAAAATACTCATCAGTGTGGAAATAGACCATTTCCTCACCATTACTAGTTGCAGTCCATGTCTTTAAGCTTGCGTAAAAATAATGACCACCACCACTTGGCTGTTCTCATTGGCAAGCACTGTGCAATGAGTTTATGTGTTTTTCTCTAATCTCACATCAACTGTGTAGTATCCAGTTCCCACATATTTTCTATTTTCTGTTTCAACAAAGTCTTAAAACTTTTCTTTTTGGTTAACATACCATTCAAGCACTCTAGCAGTGAAAAAGCCTGCAAGGTATTCCTTGGGGATCCCTTCCCTGACTTCTTAGGGTGACCTGCCATTGACCATCCATCCTTTTAGAGCCTCACCCACACCCCCAACCCTGGCCCTTGACCTGTATAAATTCAAATCTTAGACATAAGAAACTGCCCATTCAGAGGGACCAGTTCTGCCTCTGTATTACTTTCAAAGCTAAACCCTAACTCAAAACCTGACAGAATATTTTAATTTGAAAACTAGCCGGGCTCTTTGTTCTTGTATTGTCAGTGAGCCCTAACTTTTCATGTGCCTTTTTTTTCCCCCCATGAATGAGATATGCAAATACAATTTAGGTTTATTTGTGCATGTTGCTTCCTTTGAACATCAGCTGACACGTTAAATTTGAGACAATGTCAAGTGACAGAACTCTGTGATTAGATATGCAACATGGGATGGTATTTTAGATAGAGACATTTTTATATTTCAAATTACTTTATGAGGACAATATGCAGTGAGGAACAATCAAATTATGTATGCATCTTAACATAGAAGTAGCTGTGTCTGTAATTTGAAGAAACTATAGGAGGAGATAGTTATTTTATGTTTTGTCATATGCCTTTCATAGTTTTCAAGCAGCATCGCATTATTGAATAGATTCTGGAGTTTTTATTTGTCAACTGTGGCAAGGAGAGGCTGAGCCAGTCTTGCCAGTTGTCCACTGATTGCCAGTATTCTGTTTTTATATAAGGTCAACTCTCAATGTCCACAAGGAACACCGCATTGATTTCTCTGAACAGTATTAGCGAAAACAAGAAGGCAAATGACTTACAGACATGGATGAAATGTTAGAATTCACCTGTCCATCCGTAGACAAGCATATACATGAAAATGATTCCACAACCTTATTATTTATTTAAATTTTTTATCATTAATCAAGTCATTGATGCAACAAATGGAACCTAAAATAACTCTACCATTGCATTACAAGTTTGTGAAATTTTACGTCATTCTAGTTCTACTATTCATAAAATTCATGGTACATGGTTGAGATGAAAATATTGGTGATAATGAAATGTTTACACAACAGTCTGTATCTGAAAAGCATGTACTGATTGTAAAACAATGTGCTTCTTGGTCATGCTGTGTTGTGGATATTTATTGCTTACAAAGAAGAGAAAAACAACAAATGTGATGTTGGTGGGGGGATGGGTGGGGGAAAGGAAGGCAAAAAATCTCCTATACCTCTAGCAGGCCATTAGATTTCCCAAAATGCTTTCTCTTCCAACTTCTGCCTGGCAGCTAAGGAATTAAGCTCTTCTCTTGGTATTTGACTTACTATTTTCTCTTCGTATTATCTGGGTTTACTCTTCTTATTTATGGGACTGCTGGAGACAAAAGTAATATTCCCACCTGTCACTTAAACAGGAAGCAATTTGTTCCTTTTAACTAAAAGGACAGTTAAAAAAGGGGAAAGGAGAGTGCTGTCTATTCGTTCAGGTAGACCCGAGCCCCTGCTTGTGATGAGTGACCTTGGGAGACTCTTACACAGAAGAAACTGCTCTTTTCTTAGACTTCCTGCATAGTGGTCAGAGGCTCATGATTTGTTTGTGGAAGGTGATCAAGAAAGAAAACTCAAGGCCTGGCTGCAGAGGTGCGCGATGGGGCGCGATGGCGCACAATGGTGTGGTGACTCATGAATCCATACTCTTTGAACCTGTGATTCCATTGAGTTTTTTACCTGGATCGGTTTATAGGGTTTGCTGATGTGAGAGAGCGAAATGTATAGGCTCCTCTTTTCATTGGTTCTGGTGATGTAGTCATGGTTTATTCGAAACATGTGAATGTTATTTGCTCTTTCCATCCTATGAGCAAGGAAGGTTGATGAACACTGCTCTTGGCTGGACTTAAGGAATCCAGTCCACTCTGGGATCACTTGCTGCCATTGTGACATTGCTTGGTGTTGCTTGTTGACATACAGCACTACTAAGCTTCAAGTATTAGTCAAAGAACATATGCATACCGGGGGTGGTATTTCCCCGTTCCACTATTCACGGCAGCATCCGATAGTCCCTCTTGTTCTCAGAACCTCTGCAACGTGAAGTTCCGTCTGGATGTGCTGCCAGGGGATTTTTATAGGCAGATGGCAATCTTTATGTGTGTTTATATCAGCCTTAAGTTTTTGAAGTAGAACTCCTGGGTTTTTAGACTCCAAATAAGTTTTTCCTTACCAAGTTGTTCTTTTATCGGATTTTAAAATACCTTCCCTGACTTTTTTGAATAGGAAATGAGAGCTTTTCATACCCGTCCCGTGAGTGTATGCATACATGTGAATGATACTTAAACTCAGACATATGTATAAAAAACATACGAAGGGGTCGTATACAGAGCATATTTATATGGATAATTAGGAAGAATTGGCTGTTGAGCAATGTACTGCATGGGTTTCTGAGTAGCCATCTATCTTTACTTAAGAAATGGTACTGCAGCATATACAATGCCACACATGCCCTTTTTTCCCTTTTTACTTGCTTATGTAGCAAAGCAAATTTAGAATGCTCAGTGCTGTGGCCATTATTCCTATTATGGGAGAAGAGAGAAAATAAACATTTGGCTAGCAATAATATAAAAGAATCTAATGTTTTTTTCTGCCTCATGGGGTTTTTGAAAGCTCTTTCCTGCTTTTTTTGTTGAGTTTCCAATTGATACTGGTTTTTTGGGTTTTTGTTTTTGTTTTTGTTTTTTCCGATTGATACTGTTTTGGTGAGTAATTATTTGGAGACAGAAAGGAGAGTAATAACCTGTTGGAGAATTGTTTCTCACCAAGAACTGATGGAGTAGGTATTATAAAGATTCCTTTCTTCCCGTTTTTTGAAGTTACCACCCTCCATAGATTAATAAGGACCTTTTGTCTTAGACATAATACTTGCAATTATTTCCTCAAACCAGATAACTGAACACAGGTGGCAGTGTTCACAACTAGCGTGAAGATAAGGACAATGCCTTGTAGATAGGGCACTCTAATGAGCGAAGCCATTTATTAGACTACCTTCTCATAAATTACCGTTCCTCAGTCAGATGTAATCAAAAGTTTGATGCAGGTACGAAGCAAAAAGAGGCAATAGTATCAAGTCCTATTTATTGTTCTGTGCTGCATTAAAAATATTGCTTATCTTTTAATCAAAAACCCTTTAATACTGATATCATTCCCATAACTTAGTGGTTCAGAGAACTTAAGTGACTTGCCTAAAAAGGTAGCAGTATTAAGGGGGAAAAAAAAGCATGTCTATCTTGATGCAAAGTCACTATTCCTCCTGTTAGACATACTCCTTCCTAAAGCAGGTGTTGGCAAACTTTTTCAAGCAGTATTTAGATAGTAAATATTTTGGGCTTTGTGTGCCATATGGTCCCTGTCATAACTACAGTATCGTTAAAATGTGAAAGCAGCCATAGACAATAAATAAACAAGTGAACATGTCTGTCTATCAATAAAACTTTATTGATGGACACTGAAACTTGAATTTCATATAATTTTCATGTGTCATGAAATATTATTCTTTTGATTCATGGGTCATACAAAAACAGATGGCAGTCGAATTTGGCCTATGGATATAGTTTATCGACCTCTGTCCTAAAGCATAAATATATGTGTTTTTAAGATCATTTTTTATCAAGCACTTAGGTTATCATGTGCAAGGTATTTTGCAGTGTGCTGTTAGGGAATAAAAAGGACATAGGTTCAGAAAAAAGGAGACAACCTCCACACAAATTACTAAAATACAGATGTGTTGGGAGAGTTATAATCCAGTGCACTAAATTGAATTTCTGATTAAGAGAGATTAATTTTTGGCTGGACTACCAAAAGATTCTGTGTCTTGAATGATAGGAGGGAAAGCATTCCAAGAAGAAGAATGGCCTAAAGCAATTCAAGATAATTTAGTTGGTAAACAAAGTTATTTTTACGTAACTGTGGGTAAATTTCTTGCTAACAACCCAAGATATCTCACTCCCTGTGGGGCTGCCTTCTGGGAAGACTGAGTATGTTGCTCTGTCTGCATGGCAGTGCTGAGTTGAGGATTGCCATAGAGAAAGGAGGCCCGGTATTATTAGATCATCAATTTTTTTCCCTTAAGGTTAAATTTGACTTTATACCTGATACTTTTGGATTTTTAAATGAGGCCATTTAATTTAAGGAAGGTTTTTTTCCTCCCTCCCCCCCACCCCCAAACACTTTATGACCCAAGTCTAATAATGCTGCAGAATAGATTTGGCCCAGTAGCCACCGGCATACAGCTCTGCAAACCAAAATTCCCAAGTATGTGTAATGAGTTGCATCGTATACATTTCATAAAATTAAAGAATCACGCATGTAAAAAATCCTGGAAAGTCAATTTAGCTCAGACCGCCTCTGAAAAGCAAGCATGTTTTCCTAAGGAAAGCTCCAGTTCTGAGACGAAGATACGGAAATGTAGAGTGTGCAGACAGCTGACATTACATCCTAACCTTAGAAGATTTAGACTAAAGTAAGAATTGCGTGTTGGTTATGTGTTAACTAAATTCATTGTTCACATTAACAATTTATCATGGCTTTGGGGATATTTTGCAAAGAGATCCATTTCATGGAACAGTAAAATCTGTGCAAATGCTGGCCTCTCTTAAAAGTAACTTTAAGCAACTTCTTTAGAAATTTGAGTAATAAAAAAAACAAAAACAAACAAAAAAAAGAAATCTGAGTAATAAAACAGCTCACCAATAGCTCAACTTTTTTTTTTATTTTAGTGGCTAAGGCAGCTGTTATATTCAAATGAGTCATTAAAATCCAGAAATGGGGCTTTGCTTTAGCACTCAGAAGTTACACAAGAAATGATTGGTAGAGTGCTGTTGCTTTTAAAAGTGCTATTTATCTATGGCTTTAATGAAGTTACTCCTGTGTAGTACCTGTATTTTCAGTATTCAGGAGGGAGTGGATGAATTACAGGTGACCAACAGGCTGTACATTTCTTAAACAGAAATAGCCACCTAATGATGGTAGACACCTGTGAGAACACAGTGGGGATATTTTTTTGAGATTTATTGATGCAGTCATTCAATTAGCTTCTGTAAGTCCATATTTTTCTGTGATGAATTATGTTGCAGTTGGACATGGATATTCCAATTGGAGATAGGGTATTTGCTTAGGGTTATCTTGAGAATGGCCAAATTCTTTTTTTTTCTTTTCTCTCT
>CM052898.1:35351196-35381326 GCA_028534135.1 Potos flavus | reverse complement strand
CTACAATCATCACAAATACAATAAAAAATAATAATCCAGAACATTGAGGGCAGGAGAGGCATGGTTCTAGACCAGGGATTATCAAATTGGGAATGGAAACTCATTGGTGGGTGATAATGCTAATAGGTAGCTATGTCTGGCATTAAAAAAAAAAAAAAAAAGAATGGGTTAAAGGAGATTGGATGGAATAGAATAGAAAAAATGCTATGACCCAGAATGCAACAAAGATAAGTATTATTTCAAGAGACTCTTTATCACTTGTATGTATTTTTATACACACATGCTGTGTCTACAATAAATCATGAAGAAAAATAAATTTTAGTTGTGGGTAAATAAAAAATAATAAGAGCAAATTTGAGAAATTATTTAGTAATTCAAGTTCAGGCAGCTCTGATACTCCCCCAACCCCCATCCCCTAGTTCCAGACACCAGTTTTGGCAATGGCCATCCTCTGTCCTGCTTCTGTGGCTCTCTGTACCTACTACACAGCCCAGCTTAATACCCTTAGTTGTCTAGAAAGAAAAAAGCAGGATCCTTGCTGGGAAGAGGGAACTAGATGGTATTTTATACACACAGACATTTACAAACACTATGCTGGCTTCTGCTTACTGAGGTGTAGGCAAGAAACGATTATGCTCTTTTCTACTTTATGAGATTACACTGCAAAGATACTACAGAATGCAATCACCAGCTGGTATTACTTCTTAATAGCTTCTCTATTACAACTGATTTATAATGGAAATTCTTTATTGTATAGTTATTTTTTCATAGAAACAATAGCCTTGAACTAGAGTTCAATAGGAAACATTCTTTCTAAAATACGTGAAGGGAATCATGCCTGGGCCCCAAAAAGCCTTGACCCAATCTCTTTGGCAAACAATAGAAACCACAAACGTAATAATCTCTATTAAAACCTTTGAGGGAAGGATGTCTAAGAAATATATTTTTTTAAAGATTTTATTTATTTATTTGATAGAGAGAGATCACAAGTAGGCAGAGAGGCAGGCAGAGAGAGAGGGGGAAGCAGGCTCCCCGCTGAGCAGAGAGCCCAACATGGGCCTCGATCCCAGGACCCTGAGATCATGACCTGAGCCGAAGGCAGAGGCTTTAACCCACTGAGCCACCCAGGCGCCCCCTAAGAAATGTTTTTAAAAGGGTTGATTAATGAAGTCTTCAATACAATATGATTGGTGAGAACTTTGTGAATTTGCATATATCGGAGATGTTCAATGAAAAGTGGTATAATAGAAAGTGGGGATGTAAGTGGATTATTTTTTAAGCACATGAGCCACAGATTGTACAGTCCTGGCTATATTGTGTACATTGCACACTGCATCTAACAATAGCATTGTAACTTTTTTTTGTCATGTGGAGTTGCTATTAAACCATCTAGCAAGGAAAATATAACTCTGGGCTGGGGATTATGGAAGGATGTTAGGGAAGTTCAAAAGCACTAGACCTCACATTCATATGGAGACAAAAAATGAATTTAAATAAAAGAAGCCATAAAGCATTATGAAAACATTTTAATCAGCAAAGACTTCAACCCATCTGCTAAGCCTTTCCCCCCACATACATTATTTTCTGCAATATAACAATGAAGTGGTTATTTCATTCAATTGTAAAGAATATTCAAAAATCAGAAATACAGCCATTGGCTTAAAGTATCAAAATTAAATATTGGGCACCCTCAAAATTCTCCCACGTTCTCTTCTTCTACTCAATTATTATACAAACTGAATATTAACCCAGTAAAATGGAGGATAACTTTCATCAAAATACATGATTAGTTCGATGAAGGATAGTGCTAAAATCCAGATATTTTAACTTTCAACACGACCATAATGTGCATATATGTTTATGAGTGTGGTCATCTTGGTGGGTTGTTTTTTTTTTTTAGGCAAGTTGCAATGAAAGAAAAATGCAATTTTTGCTAGAAATTTGTCATGATTTGGAAAGGTTCTTCCAGTTCACAGGAGGATTTTTTTTATTGAACATTTATTTCCAGCACCTGTAAAGCTTAAACAGTCCCTTTCAGTTTTTAATTGTCGAATTATTATACATTGCTTCCCATGCAGTTTCTTTATTTCTGTTTATGGACAAAACGTGAAACACAGATTGAGCAAATCAGGTAGTAAACCATTAATTTAGCAAATTAAATAATTTTTATTGCTTTCTATTGGTCTCTATTATGCTCTCATACTCCAGGTGTCTGCCATTCTCTAGCACTTTTTATTATAACGTAATTGCTTGATAACATTTCCAGATGTGGGAAATGGATAAATTAGTTATTCCTGGTAAGCATTTTCATTTTCTTGTTCATCTTAAGTATGCTGTATTGCCTTTTCCCTTTTTTTCTAGCATGTTGCTTATAGTGCATTCAGCTACACATGACAAAAACCCATTAGAGGTTTATTTTTCTAACATGTGATGTTTGGGCTTGTGTGGTTCATGTTGGTTCAGGGACTCAAAGATGTGAGGGCTCTGGGTTAGCTTTTTTGTGATATATATATACTCCCCCTCATGGTGTCTAGATGGCCATAGGGGTTCCCAGCATGACCTCATTCCTCACCTGACAATTTCCATATCAAAAAGGAAAGGAAGCACAGTTAGCATTTCCTTCATGTTTTTTGTTTCGTTTTGATTTTTCCTCAAAATCAGGATACTCTTTCCTAAAATCTTTTAGCAGGTTTTCCCTTACCTCTTGTGATAGGTTAAATTATGTCCCCCTCAAAACTTGTGTGTCGAAGTCTTAATCCCCAGGTTCACAGAACATTACTGTGTTTGGACATAGGGTCATTGCAGATAGGATTAGTTAAGATGAGGTCATTAGGGGGGCGCCTGGGTGGCTCAGTGGGTTAAAGCCTCTGCCTTCGGCTCAGGTCGTGATCTCAGGGTCCTGAGATCGAGCCCCACATCGGGCTCTCTGCTCAGCATGAAGCCTGCTTCCCCCTCTCTCTCTGCCTGCCTCTCTGCCTACTTGTGATCTCTCTCTCTCTCTCTCTGTCAAACGAATAAATAAAATCTTTAAAATAAATAAATAAATAAATAAATATTAAAAAAAAAAAAAAAGATGAGGTCATTAGGGTGGGCCCTAATCTATTATGACTGGTATCCTTGTAAAAGGAAAATTTGGACACAGAGACATACACAGAGGGAAGATGACCTGAAGGGACACAAGGAGGAGACAGCTATCTATAAACCCAGTTGATAGGCTTGGAGCAGATTCTTCCCTATCGCCCCCTGAAGAAACCAGTGCTGCCCACATCTTGATTTGAGACTCCTAGTCTGCAGAGCTCTGAGACAGTAAATTCCTGTTGTTGAAACAACCCAGTTTGTGGTGTTCTGTCATGGCAGACCTCGCAAACTAATACACCCCTATTTGACTGCTACTGGTCTCCTAATTCAATCCTCCTTGTCCATGTTGCTCCACAGTCAAGAACTACAAAGAGTTCTAGGAAGGTAGTTTATCTGGTGCTTTCTGTGTCTCTGATGAAAGGGAGATTTTGAATGCAACGAGAAAGAATAGTTAAGAGAGGTAGAGTCGACAACCACCGGTGTCTGCTACAACTAGTTTTTTATATGCTGGATGTGTTTGGCATTCAAATATTTGTTAAAGAAATGAATTAAGATTGAATTCTTTATCCTTTATTGACTTTGGAAAAATATAAATGGAATTTTATTTTTGTCATTTCTTGTTTGTTTGACATTTTCTAGCTTTAAGCTACCAATGCCAAAAAAAAAAAAAAAAAAAAGGGTGATGCCCCACTGCTAGAAAATGTTTCCATCTTTAATTTTTTTTTCTGTAGAATAGTAGGGCCTAGAATACAGATCTCATTTCAAATTGGTGACGTATTATTTTTATTTTCTTTTATCCAAGCTAGTGCTCCTTCTGTTTGGTTTGGATGCCTTGTAAGTACATTGACTATTCCTTTCTAGCTCTACCTTCTCTTAAATTCTGCTTTAAATGGCAGTGCCCACCCTAGCTCCCTTTTTGGATTTACCCTCTTCATTTCAAAATATCCTTCAGTTTTGCATCATGTAGATGTGATGTAAATCAGTGAGGGAAAATAGGATATGCTTTCCTTTTTCCATAGCAATTTCAGAGATACCATCATGGTCTTTTAGGAATTTTATTTCTTTTAGTAAAAGTAATCCAACTGCCTGGAATGCTTGTCTGTTTCTCTTTGTCAGCCTTCATAAAAACTGTATGGAGTATGACTATTAGAATTGATTGGCCACAGTTTGATCTTTTAGGTGACATTACCTTAGGAGCTCATAAAGCTTGTACTTACATTCAAAGGTAGTTTTTCTGAGTAGTCCATGGGCGTTTGGGGGAAAAAATAACACCTCAGGATTGGACTTTTGGACTTATTAGTCCTGCTCAGAAATGTTATATGCCCTTTATTTTAGGCCGTAAACGTAAAATGGAGCTTTGGAGCCAGGCTAGCATATCAAAAAAATGCCCCTGTCACAGAAAGTAAAGTTTAGCATCAATCTAAATGTTATGCTGAATCCATTTCGTTAGCCAGGAGGCCCCCTTCTCTTCTCAGCCAAGCTGCTTTTTGCTGGTTATGAATATCCATGTGAATCGTCAAGGTTCTGTCCTTTTGAGGATTAAAATTCATTTTGAAGAAAGTGAGGCTTCAGAATCTCTTCCTTTCAAGTTTAGGTTGCTAGCAAGAGACTACAACATTATACCCCAGCATCTCTTATTTCACTCTGGTGAAGCAAGACTGAGTGGTCTTTGTCTCTTTTCAGAGTATGAAGCATGGACTGACCTGTCAGGTTTGATTATTAATTTGTACTTCCATTTTAGGAGGCTTTGGAATGGCTGCTGATGATCTAAAAAGCCTTTAGGAGCTTTAAATTTCAGAAATGGTGGGTATGTGCCTCACAGGCTGGGAAATCTGGTGTTATCCGGAAATACTGAAGTTGAAATAGCAAGCTGATGGTTAATTTTGCCTTTGACCATATTTAGAACTGTGTGCTTTACTGGAAAGGGAAACGCACCAAGAATAGGAGTATTAGGGTCTGATCCATTGTCTCTCACCAAAAAAAACAAAGCAAAAACAAAACAAAAAAACCTCGTGTTACCGTGGTTGGGTTATTTAACTGTTCTGTGCCTCATTTCTGCTGGGGAGGCCAAACAACTATAAGGTGAGAACATAAGCTCTGAATTAAAGTCTTAGCTTTATCAATCACTAGCTGTAAAAAAAAGTATCGGCCTTATACAGTTATTGTGAGAATTCCTTCATTCATCTTATTCATTCAATAGATAAATATAGAATATCTGCCGTGTTCTAGGAGTTGGGGATACAACAATGAATTAGATACAAATAACAAGCACATATGCGAACATGTATAATGTCTACATAGAGTGAGATACAGTGAGATGTGCTTTGGTACCTCAGTGAAAGGTGGAAGTGAGAGGCAGGTGGAGGGACATGTAAAGTGAGAGGATGACATTTATGCTGACTTCTGAATGACAGAAGGAAATCAGAGCACAAGAATAACACGGGTGGTAGGGGCTGAGCTCAAGTGTGACAACAGTCAGCGTAGACTGTGAGGCATAGACAAGAATGGTGCTGGACCTCATAGGGTAGAGGGAGGGGTCAAACATAGCCTGGGAATAAGGAAGGCAAGGCTTGTAATTTCCTTAGTACAGTGCCTGGCACATAAATATTAGCAAATCAGCTGTGATTGTCATTCTCTCAAAAGGGTGTCAGAATAAAAAATCTTCTAGTTATTTAACCCTTCATTTAAAATTAATAATGGTCTCTAGAGAAGAATTAGAGTATCATTTGGGATTTGACTTGTGTTAGAAGATGACGGAATGGACATTTGAATTTTCATTGTGGTCATTTGTAGGAAATTTTTATAAAAAAACACCTTTTTTTCTCTTTTTCATTGAAATCACCTCCTTATCTTGACCTAATTTTCCTTCTGTCACTTTCTCTCCCTAACTTACCTGGAATTTTCAAATCTACACCATGATATTACTGTAATATTGTTTTTAAGCTCCCCGTACATCAGAGTTTATTGAAACAATGATGCTATACCATCTCATAAGTGAATAAAATAGATTAGCCACTCAAAGTAAATCTAGAGCTATCATGCCAGAAAAAAAATGCTATGAAAAATCCACCATATTTGTAAATATTTACAAACAGGCACTATAATTATTTTCACTTTCTAAGACAGTAAATTTGATTAATGAAGCCAATTGTCATTTTTATATTTATTTGTTAATTTTTATTGCAGTAAACTTACTTGGGGGGAATCAGAAAAATGACAACATTGAATCTTTTTGATTATGGGCATTAATAGCTATTTCAAAATCCATTTCTTCTGAAAGTTCTCCCTTTCTACAAAAAAAAGTGAGCACTTTTTCCTAGTGGTATTTCCCCCTCAGAGGTAAATATAAACTGGGGACTAAAGAGGATAGCAGCCTGCCTTCCGAAGGTATGGCTGGTATTAGTAAGGATTAACTTTGTGGTGATGTTGCAGTGGAAAGAGTATCCAGATTTAGCTAGACTTTGAGGTTTTGAGTGCACAGTCCCTAGACTACTCTCATTTCTAACATCAACTGCAAGTTCTGGCTTTGATAATTTGCTGGAGGGACACTGACAGGAGTTCTGAAAGCTAATATAATCATGATTATGGTTTATTACAGGGAAAGAATACATGCTAAAATCAGCCAAAGGAAGAAACCATAGCATCTGAACAGGTCCCAAAAGCTAAGTTTTTGTTGTCCTCAGGATGAGTAAACCTTCTGGCATTGAGGTGTGTTAATAAGCAAGGAGTATTGCCGACCAGGGAAACTCACCAAGCCTCAGTGTCCAGAGTTTTTACTGGGGCTTCATTACATAATTAATGACTGGTGATGGCACACGTAGTTGAGTTCAGTTGCCCAAGTCAGCTCAGACCTCATGACTCAAATCTCCCACCATCAGTCACACATTGGTCTTTCTGGTGTGGCCAGTCCCCATCCCACACTGTCAGTTGTGGCTGATCCCACCCTCAGATCCAGGGTGGCCAGACCCCACCCTAAACAAAGGCATTCCCATCATGAATGGCATAGGTTCCTGCCAGAAGCTGAGGGCAAAGACCAGATGAAGGGCAAGGCTGTATGAGTATAACAAGAGGGTGCCACTGCCGGGAATCTGTTCTCAGATGTTTTAGAGTGTGTGCCTTCCTTCTGCAGTGCTGTGTGAACTTGCCCCTGTCACCTAGCCACTTTTAGGCCCTGTGCTTCTCTTCTGTTCACTGGGAATAACAATCTGTCTGAAGATTAAAGGACAGATATGGCCATGTAGGATTTATGCACTGACGCCAGCTACTGCTGTTTCCATCATGTCAGTGATTATTTTCAGTATCATGTTATTTTATTATTCTGGTTATTATGGCAAATGTTTCTTAGGAATGTTATTACTACTTGAAGTAGCCAAAATAGAAGTTCATAGTTTCTGGACTTTTTGGGATGCTTTTCTAACCTGTTTTCTTTGTCTGACTACTTGTGGGCTCTCTTTGTCTCTTAGTCTGTTTATTCATTCTTTGCTTCAGCAGGAGTTCCTCCCATTTTACTGAACGCTCCAAGATAGGAGAGTAAAGAGTTTTCTTTTCATTTTTTTTTTCCCCTGTGAATTTGTTTGTTTTCGGAAATGCTCTGGCAGTGATTATACAACTAAAGTGGCATAAGCATTTGTTGATTGCATTATCTTGTTCCTTTTTAAATTCATAGCACAAAGACAGGTTTTTATTTTTGCGTGTATGTGGAAATTCTCAGAAAATATTCAAGTTTTTCCTTTAAAAGATACTTTGAAAAATACTTCCTTAGGGTTTTATCTTTCTCTTCCTTGGTTGGTAATAAAGTGGAAATACCACCAAATGTTGAGTGTTTTGAAGTCACAACAGAAAAAGAATATTGTCAACCTTCAGATTAGCAAGCATGGCAGATTTTATGAAAAAGATCATGCTCAGGTATTCAGCTAGTCTTGAATACAACTTTACTTCTGTAAAGATCCTTAGGACAGAAAGACCTTCTGCAATACAATATTCACCAGTGAAAAGTTAGGTAGAGTTTATATTATACAAAGTAATTAGTACAGCCTTATTTATACTTTTAAGGAACTTTATTAATATGGCAATGTTTTTCAGTACTAATTTTCATTGTCGCATACATGTTACTAGGCTGTCAGCGGTTTCATTGATGCTCATTAGCAAAGCATTGCCTGCAGAGCACGTTCTGTGGACAAGGGAAGCAATACCTGCTTTTTCTTCTCCTTCTTCTTCTCCCCCTCCTCCTCCTCCTCCTCCTTCTTCTTCTTCTTTTAAAAGAGCAGATACTGGTTGCTTGTTTTTCTTCTTTGATTCTAGAATGCAGCGTTTACAGTGCTTTTACTTATTGTGATTGTTTATTTTGGATGTCTCCCACCCATACAGGTGAGCTTCTCTTGCAAGGTCCCGTGTTTATCAGAGAGCCCAGCAACACCATTTTCCCTGTGGGTTCAGAGGATAAAAAAATAACTTTAAATTGTGAAGCAAGAGGCAACCCCTCACCTCATTACAGGTACAGTGACAAGTTTGCAAATCCAGATTATGAAACAGCAATGTGGCAATTGTGAATTTTTTTTTGTTTCAGTATATTCATGGCATCACTAAGAAAGAATACATGAAACTATAGTTGTATGCCATGTTCAGTAGATCTCGTATGTAAACATTTGGATCCATACTGTATATATTTGATTGATTATTCACTTTATAAGAAGATTTCTTTATTTAAAAGAGACATGGTAGAATTTCTTATATAAACAATGTATATTCACTCATTTATAGTGCAATTTAATATATGAATGTATGTTTATATGTAGTCATTGGAAACATATATATCCATTGTGGGGATAAAACCAGAAGTTCCAAAGGTATTTAGGAATCACAGTTTAAAAAAAAATACTTTTTAGCATTTAGATTTCTTTTTCTACCGTTTTACTGACTATGTGTTTGAAAATTCATTAAGTACAGAAGAATAAAATAACACTCTTACTAAAATCATTTTAATTATTCCTGGAGAGAAATTATATTTAATTTAGTAGGTTTTTTTCATGTAAAAGTATGCGTTTTTCAGATTACGTGAATACTTGTTCACTGAAAACCTTCAAACATCACAGAAAGGTATAGGAAAAAAAAGAGAAAAAATCTGAATTCCCATCACCTTAAGATAAAAATATTAACACTTGGGGGATGATGGTAACTTATTTGGATGGGGTGGGTATTTACTTTTTTAAAGAACACCATTTAACAATTTTTACTGTTAGATGTGCTTAGGTGACCCAATTTAATGAAGAAATGAATTATTTATAAAGAGCATATGCTGCTTTCATATAAGTGGCTACGAAAAAGTGCTTGAGGCACCTTGAAAATAATATACTCTTTTAAATACTGTGAGCATTAGTCTCGAAAACTCTGTTTACAGTATTAGTTTCTTGGCAAAACCTTTTCTATAACCTGCAGAACAAGCATACTTCAGCCTGTATTAATAAAATTCTAAGTGTTTAGAGTAGTCATGTAGATCATATTGAACTTCTTTTGTTTTCTTAATCCATGTAAGTAATAGAAGCCAACATTCCTTGTTAAATTGGGTCAACTTTGGGTTAGAAGGTAGACCTTTGTATTTTTGCATCTGGAAGTAATCAAGGTCAGTCTCTTTAAACAATATTCAAGATGTGCTTATTGAGCACCTCCTGGATACTTACACCAAAATAAACAATGATTCCAGGTTATTGATCAGAAATGACAGAGGTGATAAAAAGTTTTCTCTCTGCCTCTTCCTCACCCTATAGAAATAAGAGAAGTATAGCAGAAGATTAAAAAAAAAACACACAAGAATCTGTATTTAATGAGATAGTTCAATTAATCAGACATAAGCAGAAGCAACATCTGAAAATATTTTCCTCTTTGAGGGAAAGATGAACAGATCAACTTTAATAAGATGTTATCCTGGAAACATTTCCCCAGCATTTTCATAGGACATTCTAACATTTCCCAAATTTATCCATTTGTTTTTCTCTGAAACAGAAGATTCTCCTTTTAGATATGACTGTAATATGATAAAAAGTCCATGTGAATGACTCATCTGTGGGCTGTTTCTCTGTTGTCAGTAAAGTTGTATTCCTAGCATTTATCTTATGAGTAATTTGATGATAAATGTGTTCAGCTGAGAAATTATCATTAGATACAAGATTTTGTCAGATAGGAGTGTATTTCTAAGTGAAGAGTTTAATTATGTTTGTAAAATTTTATCAAATAGCAAGAAGTCTTGAGTTCAGAAATCCAGAAATAGTCTTTTGTTGCAATCACTCTTTTATATATTGGGTATTTATTGTAATTCCAGAGAGTGTGTTTTTAAGCATGCTAACAACAGGTATAAAATGTTGATGAAGAGGTCCTGCCATTTACATAGTGCTTCGTATGTTTTATAATGTGCCCTGTGATGTCGTATGTTGCAATTTAAACAAAATCTGTACCTGAGACTGGGAGATACGTGACTTAAATGGATTCATCCCTTTTATGTTTGATAATTGCAGAAATTTAACATGCTAGGTATTGTTTTGAAGTACTTTGGTTTGTAGCCAAATAAAACAGACCCTTTCATTATCGTTCTAAAGATTTTCTAAAGTTAAGACTTGTAACCAATATAAAATTCCACTTAAACTAAGGGTTTTTAATCACTAGAAGTCAAGACCTTGAAAAAGCACAAGAGAACTTCTTTACATTGTGAAAATATTAGGCTTTCCTATAACAACTCCATTATTCATGTTATCAGGTAATGCTGATAGAGCAAATGTGAGTATAGAGCAATGTAGGTCGTAATTATGACCTTATCTATTTAGACAATACCTTCCGTTATAGCCTGTTTTTTTCTCCTAGCTTTTGACGTTAATAGTCAGTCATGTAATGTTCTTTAAATATTTCAGAAGAAAATATGCTTGCTTATATATTCTTATTTTTTTACTATCCTTTAAAAACTACAGATAAATGGTGTAAGTGTGGAATAACATTGAAGACATAAAAATGGGGATTTTCTTTTTTACATGAAATCAGAGAAATGTGATTTTTTTATAAGTATTTATAAATATAAGCAGTTAAATAAATAAATAGATATCATGGAAGAAAATCAGTGGTTCATGTGAAATTACAAGTTAAAGACAATCCAAACATGTTTCCCAAGATTCAGAATAAAGAGTCTTATAAAAGAATATTCTTTTTAAGCCCACAGCCTGTCTTGTAGACGGAGACAGATTTGTCTGATGAGAGATCTTTTCTTGGTTATCCCATTGGGTAAAAAGAACTTTTAATTGGCCATATTAGAAATCCAAAAGTTCAGAAATTCTCCAGAGAAATTACTTGTGTTAGGGTTTAATTGAGAATTTTATTCTTTCCTTTGCATCTCCCCACCTAAGCCCCAAAGCCTATATTTAAAGGTTAATTAGCATTCGTTCTCATTGTAATTGCCGATGACGCTGAAAAAGATTACCCTGAGGAAGTATTAATAACATTTTTAAATGGGAGGGGCTTTCTCTGACTTTTCATGGGGTTATAAACGCTCACCATTTGCTCAGATGAAAGACCCCAAATAGGAAGATCCCTGATCACTTCTATTGATGTCAGTCAGTCTTTAAAGGAACCACATATTGGAGCTCGACTGGGGTAAAATACGCAAATGCCTCTGGGGACCAGGCAAGTAACAGAGCTAAAAGAGATGAGTGTGCCGTAAGAATATATAGACACTTTGAATAATTACTGGAAACTGTCCAACACTCAGTCACAAGCCTACTGAATGGTCAAGGCTGCTTCTCAGCACTGGCCACTGGTTACCATCCAGGAATCGCAAGCCAGTGTAGCAAAAGGTTTTCAAGAGATCTTTTAAAATTCAGGTGTTTTCTCTTTGGAAACTCTCCTTCTAGTGTTGACTCCGCCTTTCTTTTTAATTGTGATGTAGGCCAAAGAAAATAAGGCTTAAAGTGAACTATGGCCCATGTGGGTTTTATGCTTTCAACATTGAGTCTAGCTTGAGACTGAAGAGCTATGTTGTCCAGCATGTATGTCCAACAACTTCTAGCATCCTGATTTCTCCAGCTGATGAATTCTCGCCCCCAGACTCATAGTCAGCCTCTAAAAGCAATGAAATCTTCACATGGTTGGAATGACTGCTAACCATTAAAAAGTAAATTCCCTCAGTGCCTGAGGGAAGCAGAGGGAGACAGCCTCTCTTACGTGGCATTTTCAACTCATCTGTATTACTGTGTCTCTCGTGAAGCCTTCTCAATATCTTCTGTGCTGGGCCTCATGCTGCGATGATGCCCATTGTACCCTGTGCCTACCTATGTGATAAAACTTAGCGAAATGTGCAGTTGCCTCAGTAGGATATAACTCCCTTAAAGGTGAGGATCGTGTGTTCTTCATCCTTACCTCCCAAATGCCTGGCAAACAGTGCCTGCTAATGTGGAGCATGAAAAAGAGAAATGGAATGAAGTTAATGGGAGAAAACAAAGTAAATTTGGGATTAGATCATGTTTAAAAGTCAAGAATATCATGAAGGATCAAAGGGTGAGAAGTGGTCAATAGTACATTTTATAGCATATTCTTAAGTTTGGATTGATTCCCTTTTGTGGCTCCATTTTAAGACAGATCGCCCATGAAGTGACAAAGAACACGAGGCTTACTTATATCCTTCCCATAGCAGCTGGAAAAAAAGGACATCCTTCCTGTTAGTGTTACCAAAAGTTCCGAATGGTGTCAGAAAAAACGTGAAGTAAAAACATAACTAATTGTGAGCAATCGATAACCCAGGAAAAAATGTAAAAGTTAGATTTTAGATATCACAGATGGAAGTGTAAAAAATTCATTCACACCATTTGTTGTTCTTCTTTCTTGTGTTTTTGAAGTGGAGTGAGGGGAAAGGAAAACATAATGGTCAAAACCAAGTTAAATCAGTTGGGTCACATTTGTATTCTTAACTAATCACTGAGGCCAAGGCATGGATTGTTCTGAGTGGCCAGGCCAGGTACATGAGGAACGGGCTCTTCAAAGGGAGTGAGCCAGAGAAGGCAGGAATAGCAAACCTCATCTGTAATTCCCGTAGGAATAATTTTAAGGCAATCACTGATCAGTTTGAACCAGGCTGGAACTCTAAACTGAAGAGTTGCTTTTAATCCCAATGTTTTTTTTTTTCTTAAATATATATGCTTAAAACTTATCAATGAGTGAGAAATGGGAATCTATGTCATGAAACATATTTTAAAGACTTAATTTTTAAAAACACAGCATTGCAATTTAACTCATTTATATCTTTGGCAATTATTGCTGAAGCCTAACTAGTTATTTTTGGATAAAGTATTGAATATGCAAATTCGAACATTCATTCTTTCAAGGGCTGCAATTATTCTCATCACTTCAGTAAACATATTAACAAACATTGCATTTGAACACAAATGCATTTGCTTATTAACTTGAAAGCCGCATCTAAAACCGCAAATTGCTTCTGTGATTAAATTCCTAATTTTCCTGTCAAACCCCAAATAAAGTATTGCCTGTTGATTTAACAAGTGTTTAGTGTGGGCTTATTTCCCAAACCTAGCCCCGCTCCCTAAAGATTTCAGTAAATTATTTTGTTCTTCTCAGTTTGTTTTATGTTGGAAGTCTACCGTGTGACATTTGTTTTTCACCAGGATATTGTTCGTATTTCTATCTTCCTGACCAGATTTGGTGGGATAGGGTAGATATCCTGAAGGACATTGCCTTTGTGTAATCAGCTGTGAGGCAAATTATATCTGGGGATTATTTTGAAAACTACCTGAAGTCTCTCAGTTTTGTTAGTTTCAGTTTCAGAGGGTAACAGTCTCTAACCTTATTGTCATGTTCTAGCAAAAGACCCTGTTTAGGGATTGGTGCCTTAAATTATACTGACGAGATAGGTCTATGCTTATATTCATGATTGTTGTTCACGCTAGTAAGGTTTTGTGTAAGACTTGCCATCTCCTGGGTGCCTGGGTGGCTCAGTGGGTTAAAGCCTCTGCCTTCGGCTCAGGTCATGATCTCAGGGTCCTGGGATAGAGCCCCGCATCAGGCTCTCTGCTCTGCAGGGAGCCTGCTTCCCCCTCTCTCTGCCTGCCTCTCTGCCTACTAGTGATCTCTGTCTGTCAAATAAATAAATAAAATCTTTAAAAAAAAAAAAAAGACTTGCCATCTCCTGTAATAACTAGTAATGTAAATAAATAATAACTAATAAGGTAAATGAAAATAAGTATGCATTCATTCCTCATCTTTGAGATGTTTATTGTTAATATTGATGACCACATTGAGGGATGAATATATGGAGGTTAATTATGGCTAGGTTACTCCACTCAGGAAACTTCTATAAGCATGTACTGTGTATCCCCCATTACGGCTGATGGTGGGAATTCAGCAGTGATTCAGACAGTCATCGTTCATTGGAGGTAATGCTTTCAAAAGCATTTTTCAACTCTGAAAGTTTAGGCTGTTCATACTGATTAAACTTATCGTATAAATTCATGTTTGCACACACACACAGACACATAGTTTGTTCTTTGTATTGAAAGGCAAATGGCTTTTATACTCTCAGTCACTGATATTTTAGTGTATTTCCCAGAAGTAACAGGTATAGTTTTGATCATGAAGAAGTAGTAACTGCCAGTTGGAAGAGCTTCTGTGTTAGGCACCTTATGCTGTTTTATTCAAAATTCAAAACCTTTTGGCTCACGGGCATGCATGATGTTTTAAAGAAATTCTATCCAAAAAAAAATGTTTAGAAGGAAATTGACCATAGACTTCCACCATTCCATTGAACGAGCTTGGCGCAGTCTCCTTAATCCATCTTCCCAGCCTCCCTCCAGTGCATAAATACCAGCACCTTGTTGTGTAGGGGATGCAGAGACATTTTAGAAGTGGATTGATCAAATTCATGTTATCTCAGGAAGGCTAGCAGAGTGTGAAGCCCAGGACTTATTCCAGTTCCCAAGTCCTACGTATTGGCCCAGAAGCAAATTCACATGTAACCTCCATACCAAGATATGCAAAGGGATGAGAGCTCATTGCCTGAAAATCAGTAGATTTGTGAAATATGAATATTAAACCATTTCTCACTTGTGGATTCTAAAAGCAAATCCTAATTTGTGTGGAATGAGCATTTGAACACTGAAGGCTGGCAGTGAACTTATAAGATCATTTAAGAGTATTACAACATGATGATTATACAAAGGTGCTTAATCTTGTGACATTTACCACTGAACTAAAGCTACAAGGTTAGTCTGTTTCTAGAGCACAATGTAAATGTTATAGGATTGAAATGCTGGTGTATGCAGCCCCAAGAGCCATGGGACTGTCTTCTTTCTCTCCAGATCACTGCATTAAGCCTTTTGGAATGGAATTTGGGTATGCAAATGTTACTTTTATGAATTTTTAAACAATTTTGTAATTTCAAAAAGATTTCATTCCGAAACTTTAGAGTTTCTCATGAACTTCACATTTTATTCATAAAAGTGGACATCTGCATTTATTATAAAGAATCGTGAATGTACAAACCTAAAAGATAGTATCTACCTCTAAAAGCTTCCCAAATTCATGGCCTAAATGTCACATTCACCTGTCACACTTGATTACCACATGTTGTGTTCATGAACTCTGAACAGTTGATTACAATTTGCTGCAAAGAAAATTAATCTAATTTGTAGATTTATTGGACACATACTTTGTAAAAGGAGTATGTATGTCTGTCTTCAGTTTTCCTGAATGTTTCTTATACAGAAGAAAATCTCAGAAATATTTAGAAATCAGGCCCAAATATGAATATTTTGCTTTGGTAACATAAGTACATTATTTTCTCAGGATATGATGATTTTTGGAATTTCAGGCCCAGAAATTCCTTACACATTCAGAGTTTAAATAAATATAGTCCTTTTTGATTCACATACTTTCAACAAGAGGAAAAAGAATTAATGTTTAATAAGAGATTGAGAAATTTTATATCACCTGGGGATGAGGTCTAGTTAATGATGAATAGTGTTAAGAAGGAGAGAAATAATTATATCACCTTGTTTTTTTTTTAATTATATCACCTTGTTAAGAGAAAATTAACATTCTTTAGAATATGTCATGTAAATCTTAGCTCTAAAGAGTTTGTTAAAGTGAAAGCACTCTTACTTTTCATATAGCAGAAACATTTAAAAGAGAGTAGATTTTGCCTTTTCACCTAATGAAATAATCTAGGGATTCAGTCTATATGATGAAGATTGAGCTAAAGGAAGTAAGAAACATTTAAGCATAAAAAAATCTTTTCCATTTTAGTTGTTTAGTCAAAGCTTTGGGATGATAACTTTTAGATCTTAGACACTTACTGAAATAAAGTATTCTCCTACATCCTTTATGATCTCTTAAATCTTTCCAGCTATTAAATAGGCAAGAAGAAGGGCTTCTCCGTATTTTTATTTATCTTTACAATTTTCCACATAGGCACTGTACCTTTATTATTCATCAGCTAAACACAAAAGCACAATTTTCAAATGAAGCCATCAGGCATGCTTAGTCAGGCCATAAACTTTCTAGCTCTAAAGCTAAAATCCTTTTTTCCCATACAAACTCTATTTTATAGGTAACAAAAACACCAAGTACCCTTTGTCATGAGAGTCTTCCATTCAAAAGTATATGAAATTATCTACATCTTTTCTGGTTTGAGTTTAGAGAAGTTTTTCCCACTACAAGCGTGAAGTTGCTCAGAAACTGATAAACCGTTTACAGCTTAAAAATTCAAGCCCCCCCCCACCCCCAACTTGTGATTTACTGTCCTTCTGATTCTCTGAAAGTCAAGCCCGGCATGTGTAGGACTATGTCTTCCCTGTATTGTCTGTCTGCATGTGTACCTGCCTGAGAATTCATTGCACCATGGGGCTAAACTTAAACATTTCTTCTTTTCCTATGGCTTCTATCATTAAAACTTTATTATGTATTATTGAGATACAGAAAATGAGATAAACATATAATCTAGTCCAATGATGAACATCCATATAACCACTCATTAAGAAATAAAACCAAAAATCTAAATTTCCTAGTATTTTCCCCCTGAACATACCCCACTTTCTCTCCACGAGAGCTTTAAAATACTTCGAAGTGGAGGTTTATAATTTTCACATGGTTTTTTTTTTTTTTTTAAAGATTTTATTTATTTATTTGTCAGAGAGAGAGAGAACAAGCAGGCAGAGGCAGAGGGAGAAGCAGGCTCCCCGCCAAGCAAGGAGCCCGATGTGGGACTCGATCCCAGGACCCCGGGATCATGACCTGAGCCGAAGGCAGCTGCTTAACCAACTGAGCCACCCAGGCGTCCCTAATTTTCACATGTTTTAAAACTTTATATAAATGGTATCAGATTGTATTTTAATGTTTCATGATTCTTCGAGATTTTCCATACTAAATTCATAACTTTTGACAGCTAATATTTCATTTAACTTTGCATAATTTCATTTGTGATAATGTTAATATTTCATGTCTTTATTTGCTTTTAGAGCATGTAATATGTTCAGGTTAAATATTTTATATATTAATACAACGATTTTTTAGATTGCACATGACATCATGAAAGGACTCTGGGCTAGAATTAGATAAGGACTACTTCTGATCCAAAAATGAATTATTTGGGAACAATTGACATCTCACTCAACTTTTCACTGAAATCCTCATCTATGAAATGAGTATTAGATTACCCAACTTCTCAAAGTTACAAAGAGCAACTGATTGTTGTTTTAATACACAAAAATTTATAGAACTGATAGTGGTTTCTTTTTATTATAAAAATTAAGTCTTCTAGGAGGTAGATGGCTCTAATTTATATAGTGGATGTGTTCTTGAGACTGTGGGATATTTCTGAGTTTTTAAAGGTGAAATCTACTTTGATGTGTCAAGTATACTCACTGTTTAAAAACTGGGTTTTCTGGGGTCACCTTGGTGGCTCAGTCAGTTAAGTCTCCAACTTTGGTTCAGGTCATGATCTCAGGGTCATGAGATTGAGCCCCATGTCAGGTTCCACACTCAGCAGGAAGTCTGCTTGAGATTCTCTCTCTCCCTCTCTCTCTGCCCCTCCCCCTGCTCTTTCTCTCTCCTTTCTCTCTCAAATAAATAAATCTTAAAAAAAAGAACCCTGGTTTTTCTGTTTAAAAACTCTTGTTCAAAAACCAGCATCTTTTCTTTTTCCTTTTTTCTTCGGGCTTCCCATTGATAAATATGACTCTGGGGTTAGTACCTTTACTGTGTCAGACCCCCCTGGGTGGCATTTAGGGTTTTTTACAGTGGTGTACCATTTAGTAAATAGCATTGTGATGGCTGAGAAGAGTGGAGAGTGTCTCAGAGATGGGTATTTACCCAGACAAATTGAAATGGATAGTTGAGCACTTATCCAATTAATTTATTAAGTGTGCTCAGTCTGAATAAATCAAAGAAGTGTGCTCTTTCCCCCCTTCATCAGCAGCATGAGACTGGCCTGAAGTACATGAGGTAATTACCTCCACTTTCTACTTCATCTCTGCCTATATAGACCTAGCCTCATTTTTCCCCTAGTGAACAAATTATTCTCCCCTCCTCAGAAAATCGTGAAAAATTCTTAATTTTTAGATGCTATTCTGTTGTGCTTCCTACCATGCTCGAACCTTTTGTTTCTGATAAATGGGCCATGTTTGAGCTTCAGATACATCACAATGGAATAATATATTTATTGTCTTTTATTTATAAGGGGTGATGATGTTTAAAGTAGACATTATAATGTAGAGGTTTTTTTTTTAATTTAAATATGCTAAGAGGGGAAAAACCTTGACATTTGTTTTACAGATGGCAGCTGAATGGAAGTGATATTAATCTGAGTATGGAATACCGTTATAAGTTGAACGGAGGAAATCTCGTGGTTATTAACCCCAACAGAAATTGGGATACAGGAAGTTACCAGTGTTTCGCAACAAATTCGCTTGGAACGATTGTCAGCAGAGAAGCTAAACTCCAGTTTGCCTGTAAGTTTATGTTCACAATATCCAGCAACTTCAACATTTGAAAAAATTAACTGAGTTTGTGTGGTCATTTTGGATTTCAGAAATAATACGTGGATTTTATTAATTGACTAAATCGATTGAGGGACAATTCAATATGATCTTTTGGAACTCTATGTACTTACTGTATGAATCAGACCTTAAAACATGTGTGGGTATGTTTTCCATTTTACTATTTTTATAAGGATTCTGTTTAGGATGGGAGAAAGAATCCAGTTAAGAATATGTTTGTTGAGTAGCTACTCTGGATCTCATATTGAATTCGAACTGAAAAGAAAATGAAAGAATTGTCAGACGTGGTCCTTGCTCTTGGAGAACTTTGAAATTAGAGAATTATATCTGACAGATCTGAAAATATTTAAGGAACAAAGACAATGAAAAAGAAAAGAATGTGACATCTTGTTGACCTCCCATGAAGTTTGGCCCAGCTCACAGAGACCTTTGGGGTAACCCTCACTCAGACCTGGCTCTGGAAGCCAACTTTGTAGCAATGTTAATTGGACCTGGGTGAACTCATGGCCCAACCTGAGAAAATCACCTTCTTTCTCCAGGGAATTTGGAATAGGGACCAGAGACCTCCTTTAGTTTTTATCTTCCTGATATATCTTTTGACTCCTTTCTATTTTTTGTTTCTTCTTACTAGATTCTCTTCCTTTGTTTTAACTGTGTATTTTGTAAGTAATGCATTATCAGGATTATCTTGGTTCTGAGGTTTCTCTTAGTTCTTTATACCTCAGTAACTCTGAAATTGGAATGCACGTGTTCTTATTTTTTTTTTTAAAGATTTTATTTATTTATTTGACAGAGAGAGATCGCAAGTAGGCAGAGAGGCAGGCAGAGAGAGAGGGGGAAGCAGACTCCCTGCTGAGCAGAGAGCCCTATTTGGGGCTCCATCCCAGGACCCTGAGATCATGACCTGAGCTGAAGGCAGAGGCTTTAACCCACTGAGCCACCCAGGCGCCCCTGCATGTATTCTTATAATGGGGTAGTAGTCTCCCTCCACAGCCACAAGCCATTAATAAATTGATGATGTGTCATTTAACGCATGGCTTTTGTAACTTTCTGTTTTATAATGACAATGGTTGGCTTTGCTTTTGATATCCTATTCTGCGTGCTCTGTTTTTCATACTTACTTGCTCTTTTCATTGTTTTCATCTGTGAACAGTGTTTCTGGTTCTCTGATTTAAACCTGTATCTTTCCTGGGTATTTTGAAGGCTAGATGTTAGACTTATATTAGGTAAATTTCAGTTTGCCTGTAAGTTTACTAAGGTGTTCTGTATATACTTCTCTAGTAGCCATAATTTTAAATCTAAATTATTTTTTCAGAGTCCTGCCATTTTAAATAAGTTCAGTTCCTTTTATTCCCTAACTGTATACTTTGCTGTCTTGGTGATTTCTGTGGTCATTGATTTAGATTCTTATTATGCCATTCTCATACATATGTCATTTCATACACACCCACACACACACACACACACCCAGGGCATACATATATATTAGGTATTATGTATATATGCATGTATCCATATATATAATAAGTATACATATAATATTTTCCTCATGAATAATTTTGTATGTGTATATTGTTTTTAACCAGAATTTTGCCAGAATCATTGAGATATCAATGTTTTACCTAGTTGCAATGCTAGCCACAAGACTTCTTCCTATCCTTGCATTCTAATTTTTTTCTCAATTTTTAAATATTTAACAGTTAATAAGTTACATTTAAAAATATAACTATGTTTCATCCTCTTGCATTTTAAGGAATGTCATTATATTGACTTAAGTATGAAGACACCTTTTGGTTGGTACAAAGGTTGGATCCCAAACTGTCAAAGAATTCCAATGTGGTGGTCTGTTGACTTCTGGAATTAGTGTTGCTGAACACAAGTCTGGGGTCGCAATCACTATTTCCTGGGAGCTCACCACCAACTCCTTTTGTGTTTGGTTTTTGTCTCACGTGTTGGTTGCATCTGAGATCATTTTTTCTTCATCCCTTTAGTTAAAAACATACATATTTCCAGCATACAGCTAGGTTTAGCTCTCTTTTAATTTACTTTGCTTGGAAAGTGAAAAATTAGTTTATCATACTTGCATGTTTTGTACACAGTTCTGGAAATTTTCCTTCTTTTATATCTTTTAGTTTTATATGTGATTTATTTATATTTTAAAAAAGCATTGATAGTCTGTATCTTGGATTTTTTTGTCCTATTTCTTGAAATACTCTTTATCTCATGCTGTCCCTTCCTATGAATTTCTGTTCCTGATTCACCGAGGCCACATCTATTTGTTTGTTTTCTTTTGAAGATATAGTCAGTTTTCTGAAGTGCTCTTTTGGATCTTCAGGCAGTCTTTTTTCCTACTACCATTTGTTTTTTTCATTTTTATGCCTAATATTTTCAATGCACTCTAAAGCAAATTTTATCCAAAGCTTGCCTTTATCAACAGGGATGTCAGGGGATTACCCTGGCCCTGCTTTAGCGAAACCTAAAGAACTAAATGGTACATACTGGGTTTTCTTTATGAAAGATAGAATTACCAACGGAGGTCAAAAGATACTTTGTCTCTCATTCACCACATATATCCTGATAGGGTGCATCCCAGGTAAGAAAGTCAAAGCAGTACCAAACAAACAGTGGACAACCTTTTTCAAAGTTTTTAGTGGGTGTGTGAAGACTGAAAGGTCCAGTCACTCTTGCGCAGACCCATTTCTAAGGGATGTGTCTGCAGAGAGCTAAAGGATAAGGTAATGTCTGCAGAGAGGGATAAGGTAATGTCTTCCTTTAGCTAAGCTGAAGAGCAGTTTGTTTACGACTTGCTATAAAAGAGGTGGGATCTCTAAGCGCAGTGTTCCTCAGCTGTGGGTATGGCATCTATCCCAGCCATATCTTATCACCTCTGTTGGACTTGAGGGCAAGGGCAACTGAAGCGTGCTCCCTGCTGCACCAGTGAGTAATAAAGCTCTTTGTCACCAAACCAGGAATATCGTGTATTCTGCTAGCATCCGTGTAAAAGCAGCAGACCAGCTTATTAGCTTTTAAGTAGGGTAAATAAAATTCCAGGCTTCATAACTTTATCCTACTTTGCCTGTAAAGTACTGGCTAGGAAGTAGGGGAAGACTAGAAGAGGCATGATATAATTTTAGAAGTATTTCCAAATAAGCCATACTCTCCTATAAAGGACAGACTGAGGGGGGAAAAAGTCTTTAAGTTAATTATACTTCTTCAGATATTATAAAGTATCAAGAATCTGTAATAGAAAAATATCACTGTATAAAAGGAATAATGTATTTGGTGAAAGACTGCTAAAATAGGAATTAGACTGCGAATTGTACATTCTCCTACAGATCTGAGAAGAGAATCTGACCTCTTCATGCCACATTAGATTTGAAAGATAAAAAATGTATTTTTAAATTCATATAGTTGAGATATAGGTTACTGGTAAAGAAACCAAAGACAGTGGGAAACCAAAGAAGTGGGTGATATTTAATATATCAGAGATTTCAAATCACCAGTTATAAGAGAGCACTGCTTTAACTTGGCAGCCTTGAAGAGATGTGATATATTAACCAAAGAAGGAATTAGGATCAAGACTCTTGTATTGGTAAGATGCTCATGACTTCAGGGGAATTTTGACTGTCTTTGCTGCAGGCAGGTGGATGGTAACATGTTGACATTGAAAAATGTCGTAATTGTTCACTATATGTCCCCCCTCTTGATTATGTTTGCATGCTTAGTAATACTTTTTTGTTTCTATTCATCATGGAGAAAATATTTAAGTTGTGCTTCATGGATAAATGAGTAAATGAAAGTATAGTCAATGTACCACTTTTAAAGCTGGTAAAAATGCAAAGAAATTTTATCTTGATTTTCAAGTTGCTTGAAAATAGTGTTTGTAATAAACTCAAAGTGAAAAGGCCATTCATAATTTAAGAAGTCTGCTTTTTGTAGTCATTCTCAACCTCTTCTAGTAGATTATTTATGAAACAGTAAGGAAATCTGTGGAAGGGAGAAATATGTAAAGTGATGTACTGTTTGAGTTATAGGCTTTCTCAATTATTTGCTATTATGCTACATTGTATAATTTTTGATACTTATTAATATATTTGAAAATGTTTTTCCAAATTCTTAATTCCAATCACAGCAGATTAGGATAATACCTCCAAATTCCCAAATATCTTCACTTTATTAATAATTAGTTTTATTTGTCTTATTCTTGAATTTCTTATAATTCTTTATTAAAATGTTTTTATTTTGGCCATTTTGTGGTGCAGTATATTTTTAATAATGAATTATATTACACGTACAAGTGGCATGGAGAAATTGTAAAGAATGTCTGTGTAGCCACCACTTAAGATTTAAAGCTTTTTTTTTTTTAAGATTTTATTCATTTATTAGAGAGAGAGAGCATGAGAGGGAGAGGGTCAGAGGGAGACCCTGCTGAGCAGGGAGCCCAATGCAGGACTTGATCCTGGGACTCCAAGATCATGACCTGAGCCAAAGGCAATTGCTTAACCAACTGAGCCACCTAGGCGCCCTACATTTAAACCATTTGAAGTCCAATTAAACCTACCTGCTGACTCACCCTCCTGACATTTCCTTCACTTGTTTCCCCTTTCAATAGGTATTCACTATTCTGAATTAAATGTGTTTTTTTATCCTTTGAATACAAGTGTGTGTTTTTCTAAAGAACATGTTCAATTATTTTACCTTTTTCATCTTTTCAACTTCTATACAATGGCATCATACAGTATGCATAAATCTACAGCATTTTTGTCCCCTCAACATTATGGTTGCTAGTATCTGTTGATCTACATCCTTGCCAATACTGGTTATTGTTCGTTTTTTTTAATTTGTGCAAATTTAGTGAATATAAAATTGTATTTCACTATGGTTCAATTTACATTTCTATGACTACAGTGATGATAAGTTCCTTTTCTATATTTGGTGGCCATTTCTGTTTCTGTGATCTAGATTTTATTTATTTTTGGCAGGAGTTCTTTGTACATTTTCAATTAATCATCTTTTTAGTGGCTAGTTTTGTTTTTCTTTTTCTCCATTGGTGCTGTCAAATGATGAACAAATGTTTTTAATTTTGAATTAAAGTATCAATCTTTTTCTTTATAGCTTATGTTCTCTTATGAGCTGCTTAAAAAATTTTCTCCCCTGAAGTGCTAAAGACATTCTCCTAAATGTACTTATAAAAGTTTAATGTTATCCTCTTTATATTTAAGTCTTTAATTATGTGGAATTGATTCTGTATATCTTGTGAAAGAGAAGTACTCATTTATTTTATTCTAATATGGGAAGTCAACTTAGCAGCCCAATTGATTGAAGAGTCCGTTCTTAACCACCCAGAATGCGATGTACGATCATTGTCTTTGATTTCTTTGGACGTTTTTAGAGAATTATATTATCTGCAAATAATGAGAGTTTTTGTTTCCTTATCAACCCTTACATCTTTGATGTCTTTTTATATGAGGCACTTTTATATTAGGCACTTTCTCTAGCCTAATACAGTGTTAAATACACTGATGGTAGATATTCTTATTTTGTTTCTGATTTTAAAGAAGATGAATTAAGAGTAACATTTCACCATTTGATATGATGTGTCCTATAGATTTTGTAAATGTTCTTTATTAAGTTAAGGCAGATCCTCTCCAGGTTAGGTTTTATCATGAAAGTTTTTATTCTTTTAAGTGCCTTTCCCACTTTTACTGAAATACTCATGCTGTTTTTCTTCTCTAAACTGTTAATGTAGTAAACAATTTTTGATATTAACAATCTTCTATTCCTGGGTTAGTTTCATCTTGGCTTTTATGTAAGTTTTTTAAATAAATGGGTGGTAGGTGTTTGCCAGTTTGTTTGTTTTTTTGCATTTTTGCATATATATTCATATAGGAGATTTTCTTTTTATATTCCCTTAAACTGTCCTTTCTTTGGCTTTAGTATCAAAGTTATGTTCACCTCTAAAAATGAACTGGAGAATATTTCTTAGTTACCTATCACATAGAAAAATTTGAGAAATATTGGAATTATCTGTTGCTTGAATAAGAAGTAAAACTTACAAATAACACCATCTGGGCTTGGAGTTTTCACTGAGGAAATATTTTAACCATTGAGTGACTCTTTTGAATACTTATAGGAGTAATCATATGGTCTTTTTCTTTATGCAAAGTTGTGGTTTTTCTAGGACTTTCATCCATTTGTTATGTTTTCTAATGTATTGGCAAGATGTTGTATCAAAACATTTCCTTTTATTATCATTCTTATCTCTGCTTTCTCTAGATGTACGTTCCCTGTTTCATTCTAAGTATTATTTCAGTACTCTTTTTAATCAAACTTGTCAGAATTTGGCATTTTTGTTCACTTTTCAATCTTTGTATTTCATTTGCTTTTTCCCACTTCTTAGATTATTTAATTTTTCTTTTTTTAATCACTTAAGTTATTTGGTTACTTTCCTACCATTCCAATGTTCTACCAGAAATGTGTGTGGCTTTAAATTGTCCTGAAATCATAGTTTTAGCTGTCAACCAAGATTTTTACATATATCACATTTATTGTGGTTAAGTTCTACAAATGATATAATTTCATTATGATTTTCCTCTTGGATCTGTGAGTTATCAGATATATTTTTGAACTTCCAAACATAATGGAGTTTTCCTAGTCATCTTTTTTACTGATTTCCATTTTTTTAAAGATTTTATTTTTTTGAGAGAGAGAGCATGTGCACGCCGGAAAGGCACAAGTGGGGGGACGGGGAGGGATGGGCAGAGGGACAAAAAGGCTCTCCAGTGAGCTGGATCCCAGGACCCAAGGATCATGACCTGAGCGAGCCTAAGGAAGATGCTTAACTGACTCAGCCACCCAGGTACTCCTTATTACTGATTTCTCACCTAGTGCCCCATCGATAAGTGCAGTGTTCTCTATATGCTCATTGGGTTAAACTTATTGTGTTGCTGCAGTTGTATATCTCATTACTGATGTTTTATCTAATCAATCAGCTTCATCCAATGATAGATTTCTGTTTATCCTAGTATTTCTGTATTTTTGCCTTGTGTATTTAGTGAATTATGGATGTATAAAAATTTATAATAGGAATAATTTTGGTCAACACGAGGTGACCAACTATCCCTAATAAATTGTTTGCCTTAGAATTTAGGTGTTAATATATGATATTGCTCTATTACTATATTCTGATTTTTTTCTTTTCTTCTCTTTGTTTGGACTAATTAAGCATTTCTGACCCCCTCAGTAACATTGAAAGTTATACACCTTATTTATTTTCTTCTAGTAATTGCCCTAGAAATTTCAGTATGCATGCTTAACAAAGTCTACAGTTAATCAATATCTCCAACAATAGAGGACTTTGCAGTATTTAAAACTATATTGCTTTCCTCCAGAATACTGTACTATTATTATCAGATATTTTTATTGAAATTTTTAATGCCCTGAATTAGACATTACTGATACTATTCCTTTTATTTTCCAGTTTTTCTTTTATATCAGAAATAAATAATGTAAGCGTGTACAAACTTCTACATAATTTTTTATTTTCCTTTTTATATTTGTTTTTCTTTGTTTGTTTAAGGAAAACTTCAGGCTTCTGTCCATATCCTGTTTATTTCTCCTTTCTTAGAGGAAACTACTTTCAACTCTTTGGCTCTTGTTATATTTATCTCATTTTTTAATTAATAACTTGCTTATATTGCTACTTCTTGATTTTTTTTAGTTTTAAGCATCACTTGACTATCAAATCTCATAACTGATGCTCTAACAAGAGTCTCACACCACCACCTTCCCACCACAGCGATATAAGGTTGTCTTTTTATGAGGTTTGTGAAATACAGCAGTTTAAAAGTCATAAGTCTTACAAAAGCACAAAATTAAAAATAGGGAAATCCAGACTTTATTCCACGTACTGTACTCTGACTGGATCGAGTTTAGATGAGCACAAGCCAGTCAGTTTTAGAGCCAGCCCTCATCCAGATCTCCACAGAAAATAAACATTTCATCTGCCTTGTTTGAAACTGGGGGGCGGGGAAGAAGCTAATTTGATTAATATTTGAATATGCATTAACTCAGGGCATGTTATCATAGGATTTTATGGGATCAAAATTTGAAATAGGTCAGTATTGAGTGTTTCCGTGGTGATGACTTTGTAAATGATAATTCAGAGCTGAGTTTTGTAGCAAAGTATAATACTAATTATTTTTTCTTTTGTGCCTAATTTTTCTTTTCCTAGAAATTAGTAATCTTTTTTTTATTTTCTTCATTTTCTGTGGTTTTTATACTATGTCATCCAAATTTTGGCTAGTTTCCTCAGTGTCCTCTCAGATATCGAGATGCATCAAATATTCTCTTAGTTTTATCTTCTTGAAAACTGTTCTGGAGGTCCTTTTTTTTTTTTTTTTTTTTTAACACTTCTGAGTTTTTAATACACTGTCTTAAGTTTGCAATTTTTTTAAAAAGATTTATTTATTTATTTATATGACAGAGAGGAGAGAGATCACAAGTAGGCAGAAAGGCAGGCACAGAGAGAGGGGGAAGCAGGTTCCCTGCTGAGCAGAGAGCCCAATGCAGGGCTCCATCCCAGGACCCTGAGATCATGACCTGAGCCGAAGGCAGAGGCTTTAACCCACTGAGCCACCCAGGCGCCCCTTATGTTTGCAATTTAAGAGACTTTTTGTACTTTAAATTTCCTATTTATATCTTTTTCTAGTTTAATGGCTATACTATCTTTTCAGATACATACAAAGTTTGGAGTGATGATTTTCTTCCTTTATATTTTCTTCCCCTATATAAAGTGTTTTTCCCAAGTAGCTTCATTTCTATTTTATGCTGGTTGGTTTCTATCTTTCAAATAAGAATTTCTTTGCATACATCTGGTAATTTTTGGTTGTTTGCACACACTTAAAGTACAGGGAACTCACACCCTAATTGAAATCTCCATTTTCATGGTGGACCTTGTTATTGCGATGTTACTGATACAATCGCTCATTGCATTAGGAACCCCTTACTATCAGGGTTTCTAGTTCTTCCATTTTGGATAAGTCAAGTTGCCCAGAGGGAAAAAGAATTCAGTCTTCCCCCCGGATGGTATTCTGGGAGACTGGTGGGAGAAGAGGCCTAAGGGATTGCAGTGTCCAGGGTGCATATATTTATTGAATCCACCTTTTTCCTCACACTGTATCTCAAGATTCTGCCGAGTAATATCTAGTCAAGATATCCTGTTTTACCCCTTTAGACAATAAGCCTCTTCTCCTCTGGTGTGGAATGGAACTCCGTTCGTTGTAGGGGGGCGAACAGGTGATCTGGGTATTTGCTGCTTAAAATTCTTATTTTACCATCTCCTCCACTTCATTTCCTTTTCCAGATGTGCCTGCTACCTCCATTCCTAAGCATTTGGAGGATTCTCCCCACAAAATGACTCATTTCTGGGCTCTTCTCCACGATGAGCCTAAAAGTCCTCTTTGCCATTATGCAAAACTGGTTAAACATCACTTCTGTTTTCTGGCTTCTACGATTGTGTTGCATATTGCTATTCTGTTTTCCTGTCTTTTTGAGTTTCGGCCTTCCAAAAAATACCTCTATACCCCATAAGTCTGGTTTGGGGAATATCCTAGAGGAAGAGAGAAACTAGATATATACGTGTTTATATCTAGAAGCCTGATTGTTATTTCACACAATCAAGTGTTATTGCAGATGTACTCACATGTTCACTGTGTCCTTTGTGCACCCTCTTTCTTGTATCTGGGCTCATTTTTCTCCTTTGAGATCTGTATCTTTTAGAAATCTATTGAGTGTGTTTCTGTTGATGGTCAGTTGTCTTCTCTTTTCCCCATTGTCCTAAAAGTGTGTCTATTTGCCCTTGTTCTTCAAAAAATAATTTCACTGCAAAATGTACTGCTACACACACTCCGAGACTGGAGCCAGACTGCGTGGGTTCGAATCCCACCTCCACCACTTACCAGCTATGTGACGTTGGACAAATCCCGAGCGCGTTTGTGTTTCTGGTTCTTCATCTGTAGAGCAGAGATGAGCAGCGGAACTTACTTCATCAGGTGTGAGGTTTACACGAGCTCAAGTATGCCAAGCACCTGGAGCAATGCCCAGTATAAAATGCATACCGTACAGGGATCCCCTGTTGTCATTTTTATACAATTCTAGGGTATAATTCCTGAATATTGGGAGGCATGCCTTATGGCAGCTGAAAGTTTTTTAGCAGGTATCTTCCAGATTTGTTTATCCTTATGGGAACTCTACTCCTTCTGGTTTCCTTTCAAATATATTTTGAAATTTCTCATTCTCTCCTGCATATCTGTTAACTTGCCTGTCATGTTTTCTATCTCCACATCTCTTTGTGGTGTTCAGAGTTACTTATTTAGTTCTAGCCTTTACATCATTAATTAATCTCTGCCTAATTTACTATTAAACTATCCTTTGAGTTTTTAATTCTAGTGATTGTATTTTCCCTTTCTAGACATTCTATCTGGTTCTTTTTTCTGTGTTCCTGTTTTTTATTCAGAGCATCTTGTTTTTCCTGATGGTTTGACAGGCAACCCCATTTTTTCTTTATTATTTTAACTGTTTAAAGTCTTAAGTATTTAGGTATTCTTTTTTTTTTTTTAAGATTTTATTTATTTATTTGACAGAGAGAGATCACAAGTAGGCACAGAGGAAGGCGGAGAGAGAGAGGGAAGCAGGCTCCCCACTGAGCAGGGAGCCTGATGCGGGGCTCGATCCCAGGACCCTGAGATCATGACCTGAGCCGAAGGCAGAGGCTTTAACCCACTGAGCCACCCAGGCGCCCCTAGGAATTCTTTTATAATGTTTTATTAGCTCAGGATATTACCAGTGTTGACCTGTGATTTGTTGGTCTGTTGGGAATATAAAAATAGTCTCATGTTTATTTTTTTTTATGTGAATATGGTCTTTTTTAAAAAAAGTATTTTATTTATTTATTTATTTATTTATTTGAGAAGGAGAGAGAGAAAGAGAGCACCACCAGGGGGGTGGGGGAAGGG